>CM021107.1:372518708-372603440 GCA_007115665.2 Sequoiadendron giganteum | reverse complement strand
CAATCGTATCCATCAATCAGTTTCCATCTTGACTTGGAGCATAGTTCTTGGTTTCTTTTGTTCTATTGTCCATGCTTGCTTGTGTATTTTATCATTATTAAAATTTATCATGGCCTTTTACATTCTATTATCACAAGGGCATCATGGTCTTCCATATCATGGTGTTATGGGGTATATGTTTTTGCTTTATCCTTTTGATCACATACTTGGCAAATTGCCATCCTAGTTCCTTATACCTTGGTGCATAATGTCAAATACAATATTAAATATAGTTTTCTCATATCATTGCAGCATAATGATCCTCCATCCTTCCTTTCGATCGACATTTTCTTCATCCTTATCTATTTTCCTCTATCCTTTTACCCTTCATCATTTAAGTCCTCTCATCTATTTCAAGAGAACACTCGTGTTCTTTGAACTTGCATGTCCTCTCGATAGGGCTTACCACTACCTCCTCCTCATCCTTCCTCATCCTTTCTAGTTACTAGGGCATCATGTTTCTAGTTCTAATACCTTTCCTACCCACTATGTTATATTCTTTGAAATGATGTTACTTCTCTTAGTCACAACATCATCTCAAAGAAGGACAATTTGTAGACATTGAAGAATCTCCTAAGCTCATGAACACCATTTTTCACATTAATTCTTCCTCGTCCTTGCATAATTAAGTAATTTTAATTATTTTATTATCCCCCAAGGTCATATTCTTCTATTAATCAAATAATTATTAATTATTTAAATAATTCATTTTCTCCTTATTCCTCATTGATTGATTAAATAAATTAGATTTATTTAATTACATCACTAATTAATCCTTTTTCCCCTATAATTAAATAAATCCCTACTTATTTGATTATTTATGTTCCTATTTTTGTCTATAATTAAATAATAATTATTAATTGTTTAATTATTCATTAGTTTTTTCTTCTATAATTAAATAAATTATATTTATTTAGATATTTTTGGTTGGCGCTTGGGGTTTGCATCCCTTGAGGTCATAAGCTTAACTCTGCTTTGTAATGGGAAAGGTGAGGGTTAGTAAAAATAGTGTGTCAGTTCTTGCTCCACTAACTTGGGGTATATGAATGGGATTAGCCATAAATATTTAAACCAGCTAAGGAGGAGGCAAGAAAGCATAAATCTATAATTTTCAAGAAACCTAACAAATTAGAGGTTAGATGATTTTTAAAAAACATGGCAGACCAACGGTGAAGGAGAACATGGGAGACCAATAGTCATTTTCTAGAAAATGGCAAGATTCTTGGCCCTTGAGGCCTTCAAGACTATGGTAGTAGGAGGCCACATCAGTTTCATGGACTCATTCACAAGCCAGTTACATAACATGTAAGACAAGATTCATATCAGGTCAGACATAAATATGTAAGGCCTAACTAGATACCATTTTCAACCCATATACGACTGGACAAAGGGAAACAAAAAATATTTGATATCTGTGAAGACAATGGTGTTTCATTAAGGAAAGGGGATAAGGAAGAGCCTAAAAATCATTATCAAAATGATTTGGCTATACAAATATAGTGAAAGAGATCTCAGAACTTTGAAAAATCCAAGACACATTCATGCAAGTATGACCCATTTGATAGAGAAAAATACCAAGGGGGTCCCTTCAATCTAAATAAATTGCATGGACAACAATATTGATGGAATGAGGCATTTGATCAGAGACATGTCACACAGAACAAGGGGTTTTATTCTCACCCTTATTTGTAAAAGAAACAAGGGTCAACTTATAAAAAAAATTAGGATGGGAAAGTGGACAATGCTAACTGACTACGAAAGTTTCAAAAGCATCTGAAACATAAATAATATGGTTTTCAAAGGAAAGGGATTGCATAGGCAACAAAAATTATAAATACTCAAGGAAAGAAACATGGAAAAAAGGCCTCTAAGGGTTAAAAAATAAAGTGGCAAAATGGAAAATGCACAAAGGAAAGAATGGATGCATAAAGATTTACAAAAGAATGAATCGGCAAACCAAAAAAAGGCATTGAAATCAAGGACTGATGTAGTTAAGGTTCTTGAGAAGGATTTGGAAGTAGAGAATAAGGGGACTATAAAGATCACATTTCCAAAACACCTCCTACAGTCTTAAATCGCAGACTTAAGAGAAAAATCCCTAATCTGTAAGTTTTAGAATCTAACCCTTGATCTAGGAAAGCTAAAAGACTTAATATTTGATGAGTGAGAAGGTGCTGGAATTTTTTTTTTATCTAGATCAAAGTAAGGGTATATTTTTGGTTCTTTTAGCAATAAATCACAAAAAGATGTTTATAAGGTTAGTTCTTGGACTTTCCAATGTTCTAGTATGTACATACAACCCTAGAATCCTAATTTCAATTCTGAAGATTTTGTCACTAGATTTGTTCCTTTCTAGGTTCAGATGCATGCATTGCCTCTATTGTATAGGGAGTTAAATTTGATAGAAATTATATCAAATCATGTAGGAATCTTTCTCAAGCATGATTAGCTTTTATTCAAAATTCCTTTAAAACCAATAAGGGTGTGTGTTTCGGCTACCACATTGAAGTATCTCCCAACACAAATTCAAATAAAATCTAAGTTTGGAAAGTGGATGCATAAAATAGTCTTTGGGACATCTAATAATGCTTGCATATAGTGTCACACTTTAGGCCATTTTTTCACTGAATGCACAAGCATGGGAAACCTGAAAAATCAAGTACATTATGATTGGTTCTAGTATGATAGGATACATGAAAAGGAATATTTCTTGTCAGAAAATAAGGTTGATAAATGTCTCAAGGAGCTTTTGAGTGAAAAAGGTTGTCAAACTAGTCCTACAATCAGAGAGCAAAGATCCAAGGTAGTCAAAAAATATGGGGGAGGAAAAAATAATTATGTCATATCAATTATTAGATGTCCAAAATGATATTTTCCTTATCCATGGAAGTACACAAAATGAGAGAATTGATGAGGCAGAAATCCATTTCTTATACTGTAAATTTGTATTCCCCATCTTTGCCTTAACATTTTCAGCAACAGATGGGTGATATAGTAAGAAAAGTGATGTGTCAAGATACAATAAATCATCTAGCTACTACAAATATGTTTAGTAAAGAGGAGCATCTGTGTGCTTCTAAAAAATATCTCACTATGTCTGAAGGGTTATAGTTGCAATTGCATGAAAGGTTCAACATGAAATTAAAGTAGATGAGTTAGAAATCCTATTATTAGTTGGGTTATAATTTTTTGATGAAATTTCAAATGAAATAGATGAGGAGGAGGGAATATGGGAAGGCGAATCTTGCAAAGAGAAAATGGAAATTGATAGTGATTTGGATATAGTTGACATTCCCTAAATTGTTCAGACAAATGGCAGTTTGTTGGCAAGTTAAATGTTGATGGAAGCTGACAAGATGAGTGAAATGAACCAAGCATTAGTTCAGGGGGAAGATGAGTTTAACTATTCAAAGACCCTCTCTATTTATCAAACCCCTTTCCAACCAATTCTAAAGAAATCCTTGGGGAAGAGAGGTAGGAAGTCAAATATTACAAAGCTGAAAGTGGAGATTGAAGTAGGTGTGCAAAAAACAATATATGACACACTCTCAAATTCTACAAGTAAGCAACCGAGGAGAGCCTACAGCTCTCCTCGTGTACAATGAGGATGATATCCCGGAATGTTAGGGGTGTTAATGCCCCCCTGAAAAACATGCTCGAATCAAATATCAAGTTGATGTTTTTGGAGTGGATATTGTGTTGTTGTAGGAAAGAAAGACATTAGTTGCAAAAGATGAAGCTTCAATACAAAAATGGGAAATGTGGAAATTAGCTCACTCACCTACTCAAGTGGCTTCTAGAGTTTTGGTAGCATTATGGAATCCTCAGTTTGTAAATTTAATACCAAATAAGAATGAGAGAAATTGGCAGTTAATGGAGGTAATGAAATTTGACTTGAAATTCTAGTTGTTGAATATATATGGTTCGAATTCAACCATTGACAAGAAGAATATTTGGGATCAAATATCACAACTAGTAAATAGTTTAGGATATGTGAGATTTGTGCTAATTGGATATTTTAATGCAATAGCTTCATTGCAAGAGAAGAAGAGAGGTATTAGTCCTCTAGTTAAATTGATGATAGATTTTTCATTCATCAACACTAATGTATTGAAGAACATTATACCAATAAAGGGAAAATACACATGCAAAAATAGATGAAAATGTTTTTTGTAGATAGCAAAGAGGTTGGACATGTATTTGGTCACTTAAAATTAGTTAAACTTGTAACACATGTTAAAGTTAGAAATATTTCCATATGTAGGGTCTGATCATTATGCAATCTCTCTCAACATATCAAATGTCTCTCTCCCTAAATGCAAATCATAATTTAAATTTAAGAGCATGTGGTTTAGGCATCCATAATTCATGGTTTTATCAAAGCAATGGTGGGTTAATCCTCCATATGAGTAGGGTTTGAATATGTTTCAGTTGTGTAAAAATATAATGTATTTAAAGCATCAAATTATAAAATAGAACAAAGAGAATTTTAAGAATATCTTTCATCAAAAATATTTAGTTCATAAAGAATTGACTATAGTTCATGTGCTCATTATTCTAAATGACTTAGATGATTCAAATTACGAGAAAGAAAAAAATTATAGGGGGAATGGGAAGAATTCTGTGCAAGGGAAGAGAGATATATTAGAGGAAAAAGTCACAAGAATTATGGCTGAAAGAGGGAGATCAAAATACTAAATATTTCCATTCATCTACTCAGATTAAGAGGGTTGTAAAAGAAATTAAATCTATACAAGAGATTCCAATGAGGAATTTCCTTACCAAGGAAGAATACATAAGTAAAGAATTCATTAGATTTTATTCTAAACTTTTATCAGTGCCCCAAATCAGGAGTGAATAGGATGATAAGGATGAAAAGGAGTTGTTGAAAGTGATTCCTACAATTGGGTGATCCAACAAAGCTGGTTTACAATTTCTGGGAGATTCTAATTTTTACTGAAATCACATATTTTTAGAAAATATAATGATTTAAGCCTTAAAATGTTCCATTTTAATTATTTCAATTGAAGAGGTTTTGATCAAACCACCTTAGATCAAACCCCCTTGGATAGAACCCCGCTAGTTTTAAACCATACCTACAATGAAGTCTCCTTTAGACCTATCAAAATGTTGATAAAAAATCACTTTTGATCTACCTTTTGAGGGATCAAATGAAATTATTTAAAATCTATATCAAATGATCATTGTAGTCCTCAGAACAATCTATCCAAAAAATATAATTTTAATATGTTTTGGTTTAATTATGTATGTGTCTTTTTAGTTTTATTAAACATAGGTTTTTCACTGAAAATCAAGCTCTATGTTCGGCACATGTCAAAAAATAGCAGATTATCAAAATAAAATTTTAAAAAATATGTTCAGGCTGGGTATTGATGTCCTTGATCCATTGATTTTTATTTTTTTTTGAATTTCGATACATACAATTTTTTTTATGTTGTATATAGTCTTCCTATGTTTCAATTGTAATTGGTTTGACTTTGAAGCTTGATAAGGAAAAAATATTTAAGAAAACATTATGAAACTAAATGAAAGTGATAGATATTATAGTTATAAATATAAATTCAAAAGTATTAGAATTCTATCCTTCATACAAAAAAAGTTATGCTATATACAATGAGCGTCACTAAAAAATGTTGTCTTTTTAAAAAAGGTAGTTTTCGAAAGAGATCGAAAAAGAAGGGCAATCTGATTCCAAATTTTTTGAATTAAATATATTTATAATCTATAGACAAATTATCACAAATCACTAGTTTTAATCATCTCCAAATTCCTAATGGTTTAGCCACTATAGGAGCCCGAAAGTGAAGATTTAGTAAAATAAAATCAGTTTAGTGTCTAGTTTTCCCAAAATTTGTAAACCAGTATTGTGAGATCACCCAATCATTAGGGAATAGGATAATTATTGCTTATTGAGGAATTTTTATTTAGAGGAAGTCAAGATAGTGGTATTTTCTTTGCCTCTGGATAAAGCTCCTAGATTGGATGGCTTCACTATTGTCTTTTTTTTTAAATGTTAGGATATTCTATTCTTTGACAAACTTTGGGCACTATAGGAGTCTAGGAGGACAAGAATAATGCTTAAACAAATCAATGTAATAAATATTTCCATCTTTCCTAAAGTAAAATAGGTTAAGTATTTTGTAGAATTTAGATTGATAGCCTTATGTAGAACAATATACCAAATATTCACCAAGGAAATTTATCTAAGGTTGCAGCCTATAATTCCAAAAATTATTTCTCTTGAACATAGGGGTTTTGTTTCAGGAAGAGAAAATTTTGAAGGGGCACTTGCTCATGAAACTATAAATACAATATCTACTTCTAATAAACCTTCAATAATTGTCAAGCTAGACATGATGAAGGCTTATGATAGAGTAGATTAGAGTTTTTTGAACAAATTACTTGCAAAATTTTGTTTTAGTGCAAAATGGCGTAGATGGATATTATCTTGCTTATCAAGAGAAAAGTATGCAATCATTCTCAATGGAACTCCCAAAAGCTTCTTTGGTGCAACAAAAGGAGTTCGGAAAGGGGATCCACTATCTCACTCTTTTTTCATCATTATGGAAGAGGCATTAAGTAGATTCATTTCATACAAACATCATAGCGGGCTATTGTAGGCTATCAAGGTAGTAAACAAAGGCATTACAATCATGCATTCTCCTTTTACAGATGATACTATTTTATTTGGTAAGGAAGCTATTGTAGAAGCTAGTTAGTTCAAAGAGATTTTAGATAAGTATTCTTTAGCATCTATTTAGATAATTAATGCACCTAAATCAAAAATATATGATTTTAATACAAAGGATGTAATAAGAAATAAGATAGTGGGTTTGTTCAGTTTTCAACAAGCTGCTTTGCCATGCACATTCTTAGGGATTCATTTCTTTATGGGGTCAAAAAGGGCCTATTGGGACAAATTAATAGAGTGGTTAAGATCAAGGATCCTTTTATGGAAGGTTAGGTGGTTGTATCTATTAGCTAGAATTATGTTAATAAAATCAATCTTTTTCAGCAATTCCTAACTATTTCTTTGAAGTCCTAAAAGAACCTTAGCCAATAATAGAAAAAAATGAGAAAATCATCAAGTGTTTTATTTGGAAATAAATTATTAATGAATATAAAAAAGTGCCTTTAATCTCTCTAGAAGGTATGGCAGGGGAGAAGTGTTAAGGGGGAGTAGGGATTCACAATATTTCAATAAAAAACAAGGCTTATGGGGCTAAACTTGCTTGGAAAATTTCTACCAAGCCAGAGGTAAAATGGAGCAAAATAATGCAAGAAAAATACACTCCAAGTCCATCAAGAATTTTCATAGTTTCTAATCCACCAAGGGGTTTTTCCATGTGCAACTTTCTAATTTCTTGTAGAAAGATAATCACTACATATATTACATGGGAAATAAACAATGGGGAAAGTGTGAAGTTTTGGAGTGATTCTTGGAATGGGAAAACTCCTTTGCAAAGTATTATAGATTTGTAATATGCAATGAAAACTTTAAGTAAGGCCTAGGGGTATAATTTTTAAGACTATGTATAAAGCATAGATGAAATAACTCAGAAAGTGTCTTGGAAAAGTTTCTCAAGTACCTTGCTAACTGTTGAATAGAGCTCTTTTCTCCAAAGGTTATTAAATGATAGAGTGGAATACCTTTCACCTAAACCAAATAATATTATATGGGATGCATCTAAAGAATGTTATTAATCAGTCAAACAAGGTTATAGAGCTTTAAGTCGAGCTAGAGGTCAATTGGCATCTCAAAGAGCTTACTCATTTTGCTGGAACAAAAAAAATCTACCTAATGTAGGGAGCTTTGTTTGGTTAGTATTAAGGAAGATAATACTAACAAGTGATCAAATAAAAAAATTGAAAATTGTATATCCATTGAAATATCCATCATGTGAAGAGGTATTAGAAATTGCAGATAATTTCCTCATTTAGTGTAGTTTCACACAACAATGTTTGGATTTTGTAATGAATTAGTTAAACCTATCCACTGCTCTAACAAAAAAAATTGGGATTTGTTTCAAAGTTGGCCAATCCTTTGCCAATATTAATTATTTTCTTGTATTTGGCAAGTGGTGCCTACATTACTCATATGGAACATTTTGTGGGAGTAGAATATGCATTTTTTTCAGGAAAAATTCTTCATCTGTTGAAGCCATTAATGTAAAGATTGAAAAGGTAGTATCTATAGTTGTAAATATGAGTGTTAAAAAGCATAAAATAATTAGTTATGTCTTATCAATTCGGGATGATTTAATTTTGAAAAATTTAAAGAGTATATAACACCACCTTTTGACAGAATTCTACACAAAGGTAATGTGAAGAAGGTGGATAGAAGTAAAATTAGATGGAAGGCCCCACAAAAAAAATTGTATTTTACTCTTGATGTTGTTTGGGTCCTAAATTAAATATGTAATAATTCCTCTCTCATTCTTATCCACCGCAGGAATGTTTAGTAGTCGACATAGTTTGAATTTGTATAACCGATCTTGGAGGATGTTCCTAAGGTTGAAGATGGTATAAAATAAAATTAAGTTGTAGAAACTTTTATATCCATCCATCCACTAATCGAGCAAGTAATTGAAGTGTGTGAACAAGTGCAAAAAGTAGAGAGTGTAAGTGGTTGAGTTTTTGTTGATTGTTGTAAGGAGTTTCTAAAACTGGATGATATTCTTGTCTTCAATTGTGCAACCCTTATCATTTAGACATGTTAGACTCCCTTGCATGATCATTAGTTCTACGAAGAATGAACATTTGGTAAGAAATTAGAAATAATGAGGATTTAGTGTTGAAGAAAACACAGTGATAAGATTATGAAAAATGGAATGCATCATGAAGTTTTTCATGGTCTCAAAGGATCCTATGAGGGGCATTGCCCCTCAACCTTGTTAGAGGATTTTCCCCTAGATCTTCACTTTGTTATAAAAATATGTGTTGCCCAGGGTCAGGATTTTCTTCCAAAGGTAATCCAGGTGAGTCAAAAGAAAGCATATGCATTACATATTCATTTGGGGAAGTAATAGTTGTGAGCTCATTGCATCTTCCAAGAGGTAGTAACAATGTTGCAGAGGAAAAAGAAGCTCTATTGGATCTAGAGTTAGCACTAAAGCTTGGTATAACAATAATACATGTTGAAGGGGATTCATCAATAATTATCAATGCTTGCAAAGAGAGGAAAATTCATAATTGGAATCTAGGCTACATTTTGCATCGATTTTGGAATTTCCTAGATAATTTTTAGTCTTTCATAATCATGCACACTTACCAAGAAGGTAATAGATTGGAAATCTGTCTAGAAAACATGGGTTGTGATAGTCAAGAGTTATCCATAAGAAATGATGCTAATAAAATTCAATTATATCATGAGCTAGTGGAAATTATTGTATAAGAAAAATAGGATATAATGAAGTAATAAGTCTTCAAAGGTCATAAGGTGGCTTGTATACCAATATATTTGAAGTGGATTCATAAGTAAAAGCCAAGACACATTTGTCTGATATTTAAGTAGAGAGTGAAAATTGAAATATCCTAGCACATGGGAGATATGATGTCAAATATTTAGCCTCAAAGGAAATCATAGGTTGTCGCTAGTGTTAATTTATAAATATAAATTTTATTTTAGTGGTTGCAGGCTTATGCACCAAGCATAATTAATCATCATTACATGGCACATTCAATACTATGAGGTGGAAAGTTTTGCATTCTTACAGTGTGAATAGATTAATATGAAATGATAGTCCAAGCTATATTTTCCCATATGGGTAAGATATGAAATGTGCATCATCCCTTAGATTGTCATTTACAAGACTAGATTGGGAAGTGTGAATTAAGGGATAATTCCTTTAAATTGACACTCATCAAGTCTTAAACATGGTTAACAAGGGTTTGGTGAAGTGTAATTTCATTTTTTTAGCTTCTAGTGGGTGGTATCTATCAGCTCTAGTTTTGCTCCAATGCTTTACTCCAATGTCAAAACTTGAGAACTCAAAAGGGAAGCAATAGTTGGGTCTCCTTCAGGGTGCAAAAGAAAGCGGCAACCTTCAACTATGTTTTTTGTGTATTTTTTAGTTATAGGATGGAATATTATCCCATAAAATATAGAGCTCCGATTGTAGTTTGATCATGGGAGATACCCTTTTTAGATTGTATTGAGAAGGAACATTTGCAACAAGTGTTCAAATTAAATTTTCCAACCATTCTCAATTGCATCAAATCAGTAATAGGAGAGGAAATTTTGCATGCTAAATCCCAGTGCATCATCTTTCTTGCAAATCTTTTGTCCATTTTTATCTCCAATTTGTTAGATTTAGTGCAAAATTTTAGTATAGTCCAGTCTATTGCAAAAAAGGTAGTGAATGGATTTTATCTTGAAGATAATGCTCTATTCAGGAGCATTCAAGCATATGATTTCACCTAAGGTGAGGGTTTTTTTGGTGGGTTGTTTCCAAGACATTATCTTTTGTACAAACAAAGGTATATTGATGCATATGAGGGTATTAAGTTGTCGCTCCTCAAAGATTATTCCAATTACTTGAATATAGCACTCAATAGGCATCACTTTGATTTTAGAAGGGATGACATTGAAAAGTTTAAAAATAAATATCATGCCATTTCATTCATGAAGAACCATGACTGTCTACAAGGCCTCCAAGTAAGCACTACACCACTAGTTCGAAGGGAAATTAGATAAAATCAACAAATACTGAATATTAACAATAAGGTGTAGTCTCAAGCACTAGCAACAAACCAGATGTTCATAGTGGTTCAAGAGGAGTAAGCATAAAACTTTGTCCAATTTCCTTGCAAGGGAAATCAATAAATTTATGCTTCAAATTTTTGTTTCTACTTGCAATGTTTTGAGAAATGGTTAGGGTGGAAGTTTTGAATGAATATGGGTATGAAGCTATAGGTAGTAGTTAACTTGTATAGGGGTATAAAATTAGAAATTGGATGTATTTTTTGGGCTGTTGGGTAGTTATAATTTTTTTTTATGATACTTGATCCAGCTTGCAAAACCGATTCCTTGCCTTCTTTTCCAATTTTGTATTCACCTATTAGCATTATTATTATAATATAATATATAGGCTGCTAAGTTTTTGTCTAAAAAAATATTTTGTCCTCTTCCTCCACTTTTAATTAAAATAATCATTTTTATTTAATTATTCACTTTCTCTCATAAAAATAAATAATTTTATAATTATTTGAATTACTCTAACAACCTCTATTTCTATGTCATTCTTATCTCTTCATCCCATTTAGTTTCCACCCTTGATAAGGTTTTATTAAATTTCAATCTCCATTGTCCATTCTTAACTAAACCCTAATTTATCCCTAACCCTATTTTTCTTTGCTTCTAATCAATCTCATCCATTGATCAACATCATTATTCATCTTTCAATCCTAGCCCTTTATTTGAAATTGGATTTCTATAAAGAAGAGGCCTCCCATACCAATTTCACATGGAAATATTTTATCCTACTATTATGATACTGGATTAATGAGCAACCACATTCAAATCCTCAAATACTCAACATAACACATTCAATCTTTTGAGGTTTGCATATATTTGATTTCTTTTGAGGTTTGCAAGTGTTTTGGTTTGATTTAAGTTATTTTATGCATATTTCCATTACATATCCATTGTACATGCATACATATTCATATCATAGTCAAAGTATGTCAAGGAAATGTTGAAGAAGTTTGGAATGGAAGACACTATATTAGTATGTACTCCCATGATTACTGGCTACAAACTGAGTAAGAGGTAAGAACCTCCTAAGGCTGATTAGATAAAGTAAAGATAAATTGTTGGAGGACTGTTATTTCTAACTATTACTAGTTTGGATATCATGCATGTAGTTTGTCTTGTGGGTATATTTCAAGAAGATATTCAGTGTCTTAGCTAAGTAAGAAGTACAATTCAGTGTCATTATTTACTGCATATGTATAATACATTATTGCAACATCATGTTGTACATAGGTGTTGTGGATGAAAAAGATATTGAATAATAATACAAATGTTATTAATATTTCAAAGAATTTAGTAATGTATTCAAGGACAAAGCATATTTCAATTTGGTATCACTTTTTGAGAGAGAAGCCTGGAATACGTTCCTACAAAGGATCAAGGTGTATATATCTTCATGAAGGATCTTCCTAAGGATACTTTTGAGTATCTCCAAGAGAATTTCGGGGTTATTTCCCCTTATTTCAACTAGATGAATAAGGATATGTATTAGTCCAGTGGATCTCAAGATTCATTACTTTGTTTTAGGCTGATTTTTGTGGCTACCTCTCAAGGGGAGTAGGTAGTGTCATTGTTGGTTGTTGTAGGTAGGGGGAGTAAGCTTTTCCATTTTTTGTGTATTGGTTTTTTAATCTAAAGCCTTGTCAAAGGAAGTGAATGCAAAGGTTCAAGAGTAGTTTTTGTTCCTTATAGGTATTAGCTTTGAGGGAGAGAAAGTATATGTGATTGATGTCATAGGGAAGAAAAGAATAGATAATATTTTTTCCATTTTCCATTGATTTCAATGGGGGAGATGGAGTTAACAAAAAAAAAAAATGTAGGAGGAGAAAATCTCTATAAAAGAGAAAATTTTGAAAATTATATTTTGGTGTAAGGGGAAGTGGTGTGCATTGTGGTGTGTTGGTTATTTTTTTAAAACCATACTTATTCTCACCACAAACCTATGAACTTGCCAAGGATAATTATCAGTAAGGGAAAGCATTGGCCAACACATAAGTAAAGGATTTTGGGCCTTTACTTCTTCACTTAAGGCTTTGTGAAACCTAGGATAGTGATCCTAAACAACGGTGTTTATAAATACCAGTGTGAATCTAGTATCAAAACACAAAGGAAATGAAAAATAAAGAAACAAGTAATTTGATTATATTATGTGATCATCAGTTGAGTCAGGTACCCCAATTGGAGTATGAATGCTATACCAAGATAGTTCCATATTCTAGGAAACAAAGTCAAACCGTAAACCTATATGATTAGATAACAACTTTATATTTCACAAAAATACCAACAACCTTGAAAATACTGCATTACAATGTTTCCACTAGTTATTTCCATAATTAACTTCTTAGTAGCATCCTTACACGAAGTTTATATCAAACCCAATATTAAATCTAAGCATTTATATACATTATTTTAAATGGATAAGCAAGAATGAAACAACACATCTATTGAAACTCAACAAATACAAATAAGATAACCATTGATTACCATATTCATATCTTCTATAATTCATATATAGGAGAGAAAATGTATATAAATTTTGTAATACCTAGTTATCTCTATTGTTATAAAAAAACATACATATTGGTCGATCCCTTTCTAGAACATATTACTGAAAAACCTAGTATTCATTTCCCTTGTATCTATTTCCTTTGAAAATATGATTTGTAATTAGTGGTTTACAATTTAACTTGTAAATTAATTCCAATTACAAAATTCCCCGATCGAGACAGTATTGCGTGACTATGCTTTTAACCATTGAAATTATGGAAAATTAGAATGCACTTGTTCTTTATCCAAAATTAATAAAACATAAACTAACTACTTCAATTTGTAATTAGAAAAACTCAAAGAATCAAATACTAAAAAGAATTATGAGACATAAGAGAAGCATAGAGATCATGAGCTCGATAACGGAGTTCGCTCAATTTGAGCTACGTATTTGGTTCCTCTTCTCAATGTTGGACCTTTTTATTGATATCGCCAAGCTTCAATATCCTTCTTACAATATCCAAGCTTTAATCACTCACAATCTCTCTTTAAAATTTTACAATTCTTTATGTAACAACACCTTGTAATTTCTCTCCTTCAGTAATTCTCCACCTTACTAGGAGCATAAAACCTCTCAAACATCTCAATGAGAAAAATCACCACCTACACCCAATTTTATACATAAAAATTGCCTTAATAAGGCTTAACCACCTTATTTAATAACATAACAAATTAACCCCCCCTTTGGCTTTTATAATTATAAGCCTTACAAAAAAAACACTAACCCGTTTATTAAAAATAATAACTTCCCCATAAAAAAAACAATTTAGTCTGTTTAAGCCCTTGACACGTATTCACATGCTCATTTGGTTTTAAGTTGTTAAGTTTTTTTTCTTTAAAATGAAGGGTTATTTCTTTGTTTTTTTATGAGTTAATATTTTTTATTTTTAGGAGATTTGGATCCCACCAAATCCGGTTGGGATCCCACAAAATCCGATCCCACCAAATGGATTTTGTGGAATAAACTTTGACCATGTTATTATTATTATTATTTTAAAATAAAGCATGGTGTACGTGAATTTTATGAGATTTTTTCCACATCACCTGCAATTTCCACGTCACCATCCAATCAACTACCACGTCACATGCTGACATCATCATTTTGACTAAAACTTTGACTAGCTCTATTTTTCTCATACGAGCTCCATTTTCAAAATTGGATATAGTTCCAGAATCAACACAACGAGCACTATGACTTGGCATCATTTTTGTTTCATTTTAAGATGATCAATTTTTTACCTTTTTGAATGCTTGATTTGCCTATTTGACTAGACCATTGACTATGCATAACTTCTACATGCGAACTCCTTTTGAGCCTATTCAAGTTGCGTCAAGACCATGTTGGTGAGCTCTATGCGATGATGTTGGTTTTGTGATATTTGGAGACTATGAAATTTTGAGGTTTCATAGATCCTCATGGATCATTCCCCCCCATTGAGAAGCTTTTGGACATACAAAAGGTCTATTTTATGTACAATTTGAGCTAGAGAAATGGTGCCCCACTTACCCAGTATCATCTTTCCTTCTCGTTGGAATTCTAAACACCTGACTCATCATAACAACAATAAAAATTACACTAATATTGTTAAGTACATTAGCCATATACACATCCACATCCGGTGTTGTCTCTACCAACCATACACTATTGAAAAGTAGAAGACAATAACAAAACTTAATTTGCAGACAAGAAAAAGAATGTACCAACATCATGCTTATCTTTTATAACGAGAACAACCTTAGAATCAAGAATTATTTTATGCAATGACACTTCTTGTGGTACAGACCTAAGAGCCAAATTATTTCTTGCATTAACTACCCTTTTCAATTACCCCATTGTCACAAAAGAGTTATCAGTCTTAATTGGATGAGAATGCATAATGTATTCAATTCCTTAAACAATTGATACTGATTATGTTCCCTGTAGAAGATTTCTTTTATTTCATGTAAGTACGGTCTACCCAACACAATCCCACAAATATCAAGTGGAACCACATCAAATTTAACCTCATCTATAAATAGATGTTATTGCAAATATTAAATTGCATTGCTTAGTTACTCGTAATCTGTTATCATTGCAAACCCAACCTAGTGGATAAGGTTCTTTATGTGGCTTTGTTTTCAATCCCAACTATTTAAAACAACTTCTTCTGAAATTAGATTAACTTGGGACCCATTATCTATTAGTGTATCAATCTTAGTGTTCTTAGAAATCACCCTTATATGAAACAATTCACATATTTTTCTATCTTCAAGAACAACATGACTTTTAGAAGTGGAAGCACATGAAACATCAGTGGAAGAATCATTACCAACAAAATATTTACCTTTCAAACCCACAATTGAAATATTTGATTCATCACTAGATTCCATACCAAGGTCTTGCACGATAGTTGTGGACTTCTTCTTACCCTTTCAATCCTTGAACCACTTAGGCTTCTGATCAGGATGCAATTTCCAAAATTTTGCATCTCCATGCCCTTGCTTCTTGCAGTATGAGCAATAAGGCCTCTCATCCTCCTTCTTTACATTAGTGGTTCGATATGATTTCCCCTTCCCTTTCTTACTTCTTTTTTGCTTACTGGAGTCCAACAACAGATTGTCTTGGTTATTCCTCGAGCTTGTTTCCAAATGGATAACTTGCACACTAACTTCATCAATGTTAGTTGTATTAAACATAAGTATAGTATGTTTCAAATTCTCACGTAATCCACCTATATACTTTAACAAAGTTTCTTGTGTGTATAAAGGAATTCCCAACATTAAAGCCCTCTTCCTAAACTCTTGTGTATATTATTGTACACTTTGTCCTTTCTCTTGCTTTAATGATTTCCTATTCATCATTGTTTTTTACATATGCCCTAATGGATAGAAATATTTTTTAAGTGAAACTATAAACTCAAAGGTCAGGAAGAAATTATTTTACCTTATTGATTAATATCTTTTTGAGTCTTACTCTCCCACCAGATTAGAGTTGTGCCTCCCAGGTGAAGAGTGGCTAACTGGATCGAAGCATCATCAATGAACTTCTAAACCCTACAATAAAATTCAACATTTTTTATCCAATTGTCAAGTTCCTCTACATCCAATTCTCCATTATAGACTGGAAAATCAAATTTAACATCAAGTTTCAAGAAAGGTGAATTAGTTTGCATAGGATGTTTCTTCTTAGAAGACTTAGATGATGCAGAAGAAGATGATGAAGAGGATGAAGAATACAAAGAGGAAGGGGATGGAGGTTCAAGAGGGTCACCACCACCTCCTACTCCTTTATGTTTTTCATATTTTAAAGATTCACCTTCTTCTTTCTATTCTTGAGTTCTTTTTTACTCTCTTGCTCTTGCCTCTCTTGGAAAAATAGCCTTCATTTCAAGAAAATATTTTCTAAAGATTTTTTCATCAAGCTCTGTAACTTCATGTTCAGTAACCATTTCTGACATTTTTGATTGCCTTTGTTTCCCGATCTCAAGATTGAACTCTGGAAGTGCACCTTCTCCTTACCTCCATTTCAACCTAGTTAACATTCACTTATGCAATTTCCTACAAAATGGGCTCTAATACCACTTGATCTGTAATTAGCAGTTTATAATTTAACTTGTAAATTAGTTCCAATTACAAAATTCCCCAATCCAAATAGTATTGTGTGACTATTATTTTAACCATTGAAATTAAAGAAAATTAGAATGCACTTGTTCTTTATCCAAAATTAATAAAACATAAACTAATTACTTAAATTTTTAATTAGAAAAACTCAAAGAATCAAATACTAAAAAGAATTACGAGACATAAGTGTTGAGCTTCTCTTTTGGTATTTGTCCTTGATGTCAAAATTATGATTCAGATTGGAATCTTGGTGATTGATTATCAGTTGCATTGTGCTTACATTCAGATGGTTGGCACTCTTGTTCATATTCAATTTTGGCATACTTGGTTTTCGCATTCAACATTGTGATATTGGTTTTTATTTAGTTTTGATGGTGCTAATCATTTGGCCCCATGTGTAGATTAAAAGGCATCTTGATTACAGGGTTATGATTCAATATTCAGTTGATATGAGAACTTTGTCTTGGCATTATTTTTTGAAATGATTTGATGAACTTCACATAGCCCATACCAATTTTCAGTACATTGCATATTGGCACTTTTGGTATATTTTCAAAGGCATATTACAGGGTTACATTTTATTTCTTGGTGGCTATATTATATGGCAAAGGCAACTCATTTTTTCTCCAGCTTCATGACATATCATTGGAAAAATTCTATGGTTCAGTAATTTGTGCAGACTCAGATTTTCATATGGGTCATTACATTTTGCTCCATTGTCATATCATTTTTAGTGCATGGAATTTATTGAGTTGGCACAATTTTTAATGTTGTTGGGCCTTTCATTTGAGTTTTTGATTTGTCTAAAGTCTTTGTGAATTTTGTTTTGAAATTAGCCAAAGGCAGACAAAGGTATGTGGAATATTTAAAAAGTCTACTTGGTAATAATGTTCAATAAGGTGGTTGGCATTTTGTTTTGAAGATCATGAAAATTATCAAGATGATAATTGTGTCATAATTATGGGTCTTTGACATCATTTTATTTTATGTGATTATAATGTTTTTTTTTTACTTTAGTCCTCTCAAACTTCAAGCTTTATCAATTAGGAATAAGACATTGATTCAAATGTCTTGAGGAAAAATAAAAGAAGTGTTAGGGCATTCATTGTTTTTTATTTCATAAGATTGAGGTATAGAAACCCTAGCTTCAGCCGCCACCATTGAAAATTTGCAGATTAGTTTCTTTAGCTAGCTGACGTGGAATGTAGTTTGTTTGAGCTTGGAGATAGTGTGGAGAGTTGGTGTTTCAGCATAGTCAACTATAAGCTGGAGATTAGTTTTACTCAACCGCAGGCGATTATGGCACAAAAATATCTTTAGTTAGTTTTTAAGTTTTCTACCCATCACCGTGATCCAAGTAACACAATGCTAGGTCATTGGGAAATTTTCAGGTTTCTCTTTCCATTTTCTTCTCTCATTTTATCTGAAAAGTTTGTTATTAAAAGAGAAGATTAAATTGAGATTTTGTTTATGTTAGTTAATGAGAAGATTAACTTGTTGATATTGTATTTGAAGAATTTGTTTGAAGAGATTTGTTAACAAATTCTTAATGTTTCTTCTCTCAAGAAATAACTGAATTATTTTCGGTTTTTTCTGAGATTTGGTAAAAGGGTTTATTGGTAAAAGAAACCCTAACTCGAGTATCTGATTCTTGACTCGAGTTTACACTTTTTTATTTGATAAATTTTGGTTTCTCTTGTATAAATGAATGGTATTAAGCCATTATCTGTTTAGAATTTTTGAGAAGATTACAGTGAGAATATTTGTTGAAAGGGAGAAAAAGAAAAGTGAGGGTTTATATTGTATCATATCTCTGATTGTATACAAAGATGATACTCACAATTTCAGGTGTTTATAAATTATTTACTATTATGCACAATACAAATTATAATGGGCTTCATTGAAAATAATTTTTTTGTACTCTATTAAGATTTTGTGATTGCAAAAGCATGTAGTTATAAAGTCTTGGTAGTTTACATTGTTATCTAAAAACTTTTTAAAGGAGTTGGTGCTCCTATTGAAGTTAGTGCTTCATAATTTCAATATTGAGTTGGTGCTCTGAAAATATTGTAATCAAATTTTGGAATCAAGCCTGCAAGGCATTTTGGAGTAGTTTTTCTACCCCAAGAGGGTTTTCCACTCGACAATTTATGTGTCACCTTTTTTTGTGATTTGTTTCTATCTTGCACAATATTTCTTTCTCTCATTTATGTTGAGTTATTTCATGCAATTCTCTAATACTTTATCAATATTCAGTTTCATCTAAATGCTCTTGGTTCAGTTGTTAATGTTAAAAGTTTAAATGTTATTTACTGTCATCTGAAAGTCTAGTTTCCTTGCAAAAGAAAGCATTAAAAATTTGTCCATTCAACCTTATATGAACAAAATACATCATGCTTTAACAAGAGTTGTTTTATAATTGTTTGAGTTATCTATCTATTCTTTCAAATTTCAGTTTCTCTATTGCATATTTAAAGTCTCATTCTGATCAAGATAAAAAAGGTTCAAATCTGCATTTCATTTCATAAGAGTTTTTAAAAATATATATTACTCTGATTCACCCCCCCTCTCAAATTAATTCCACTTCCAACAAGTGGTATCAGAGCATAGAGTCCTTTGTCAGGTCTAACCAACCTAGGATTTATTCTAGTCTTGGAGTCTATTTAAAAATGTCTCAAGCTCATGAAGGCACATCTATGACTAGATCTCCATTATTTGATGGAACAAATTATGTTTTCTAGAAGATCAGAATGGAAACATGTCTGACTTCTATTGATCTTGATGTATGGAGTATAGTGTTAATTGGGTACATTGTACTAGCTACTTTGCCCACAAGTGCAAATGAAAATAAAAAATATGAAACCAATGCTAGAGAAAAGCATGCTCTCTTGTGTGCATTGACTAAATATGTCTTTATCAAAGTCATGCATTACACTTCTACTAGAGATATTTGGATTAAACTTGAAACTATATATCAAGGAAATGAAAAAGTTAAACAATCAAAATTCCTTACTCTAAAACATCGGTTTGAGGAAATTAAAATCCAGGATGATGAAAAGGTAGCCGATTACTTCTTGAGAGTTGATGAAATTGTCAATGCTATGAAAGGGATAGGAGAAGAAGTAAAATGATTTGATGTTGTAACTAAGGTTATCATAACTTTACCAAATAAATTTGAAGCTAAGGTTGCTACTTTTGAAGAAAACAAACACTTTGACTAGCTTACCTTAGACAGCTTACAAGGCACTTTGTCTACCTGTGAAATGAGAATCAATAAAAAATAATTTCTCTAGAAAAGAAACTGCCTTTAAGGCAGAAAAGAAAGATTTATCTGATGACAGTGATTCTGATTTATCAGATTCTAAAGAAGCTCTTCTTGTCAAGAAACTAAAAAATAATTATAAGGGTAATATTCCCTTTAAAATTTTTACTTGTGGCAAGCCTGGACACTTTTCTGCTAAATTTCCTTATGGTGATCAGTCTTATGAGGATGAAAAACCAAAAAAACAACATAGGAAAAAGACTTATTATCCTAAAAATAAGTTTATCTTCAAATTGAAAAAGAGTCTCTTTTCCAAAGAAGGCCCGGATATTGATTCAGATGACTCACTGGATAATGAAGACTTAACTTTATTTATGGCTGAAGTAGAAACTCAAAAAACTTCAAACAAAGATTTAGAAAAATAATCTGAAGTAGAAAACTATGAAATTGAATTGCTTTGTGCTCTTCAAGAAATAAAAGGACTAAATAAAGATATTTCCTCTCAAGAGCATAGTCCAGACAGTTTGGTCGCTGGCTTACAAATTGAACTTGATGATTCTAAAAGAATGGTGGATAGTCTCAAATCTATTCTTGTTGATAAAGATAAAGAGATTCAAAACCTTGAACAACAGGTTTTCAATCTTAAAAAATAAATTGAAGGTTACGAAAGTACTATTCACTTGAATGATATACTTGGGAAATAAAAACAACATAAAGATATGACTGGTATTGGATTCAACACTGGTGAGTGTTTAAAACCTTTAAATCAGAACTTTAAGGTATAGGAAGCAGCCATTTGAGAATAAACAAACCAATTATAGGTTTAATGCTTTCTTTCATGGTTATTGCTTCTTTTGTAATAAATTCGGACACAAAGTGAGCAATTGCAGGATAATGATGTCTAGAACACCAAGATTTCGTCACAAACTATTCTTTGGATTTCCTAATACTATTAGGTGTTTCAGATGCAATACTATTGAGCACACATCCAAATAGTGCAAACAAGGTAAACATATCACTAAAAATGTTTGGAGACCCACGTTTTTTTAAAACATAGAACAATCCATGCTTGTTCAAACTGGTCTTCTTTCCAAAAAGAATGCATTGTGGGTTTTGGATAGTGGTTGTTCCAATCACATGAGAGGAGATAAGGACAATTTTATTAAGCTTGAAGATTATTTGGGAGGTTTTGTAAAGTTTGGAGACAATACAAGAATTGAGATTAAAGGTAAAGGCTCTTTGCTTCTAAATGATGACACACCTATTTATGATGTGTATTATGTAGAAGGTCTTAAACACAATCTTTTAAGTGTTAGTCAAAATTGTGAAAATGGTTATAATGTTATATTCAAGTCGCAAGGTTGTGCTATAAAGAAAAAATCTGGGAAAACAATTGCAACTGGATTAAGGACACAAGGTAATGTTTACAATCTTCTTGACTCTTCCAATCATGAATTCAATGAAGGCATATGCCTTATGGTTCAAGTTGAATAAAATTGGTTATGGCATAAATGATTAGGGCATGTTAACTTTGATAATCTGGTTAGAATCAACAAAAATCAGAATGTGAGAGGTTTTCCTATTCTAAGGAAACTAGAAAATGTTGTTTGCAAAGAATGTCTAAGAGGTAAACAACCAAGAGTTATTTTTAAATCAAAAGAACATGCTTCAACTAGACCTTTACAACTTGTACACATTGATCTATGTGGTCCTACTAGGACAAGGTATATAAATGGTGAGCAGCATTTCATGTTATTTGTAGATGACTACACAAGAATGGTTTGAGTAACCTTTCTCAAACATAAGTCAGAAGCCTTTGACAAATTTAAAATCTTTCAAAAAATGGTTGAGAAAGAAGCTGATATGAAACTTAAATGCTTGATGTCAGACAAGGGAGGTGAGTTTACCTCTCAATAATTCATTGATTATTATGAGCAACATGGCATAAAAAGGCAATATGCTACTGCAAGAACACCTCAACAAAATGGGGTTGTGCAGAGGAAAAATGGAACATTGAAAGAGATGGCAAGGACAATACTAGATGAAGCAAAACTGCCAAACAAGTACTAGAAATAATTTGTTCATACAATTGTTTATATTTTGAACAGAGTGTTGTAGACACATAAAATATACATGCACCTAATCCTGATCTTACTAACACCATTTCATCCTGAATCATCACCTTTCCTAGTCATTTAATTGAATAATCTGTATTTGATTAAATTCATCACTCTTCATCTCTTAATTAAATAAATCAACTTTATCTAATTAAGTCATCATATCCTCTTAATTAATAAATCAATTTTATTTAATTAATTTTTTAATCCCCATTTTACTTAAATAAATCATTTTATTTAATTAATCCCTAAATTTATCTCCTTAAATTAAATAAATCTTTATTTAATCTAACATCATCCCTCTTTAATTGAATAAATCAAATCTTTATTTAATTAAGTCTTTAATCATTTTCCTCTCATTTTGATTTAAATCAATCGTAAAATCTAAGTCAAAATGGTCAAATAAGCTAATCTCTACTTAAATTGATCAATGCATGATTAATGTTAATCCTAATCAGTCCAATCCTCTAGATTTTTCAACTTGCATAATAAATCAATTTATTTGATTATTAAATCATCATTTTCCATTCAAAAGGCATCTTTTGTGGAATATTCTTCCAATTCAAAAATCCCTCCAAAAAGGATGGGTACTTCCAACAAGGAATTTAATGCCTCTTACATGTCCTTAGCCTTGAGCCAAGTGACATAAACTCCATTTCCCTTCCCTCTAAACATGTCACATTCAAATTTCAAATTTGAATCCAATGTCATTTATCATGCACATTGACCAGAATGTGCACAACCTTCAACCATTCACATCTTGACAAGTGGCACTTGGTCATTGGATGTTGAATGATCCCACATTGCTTAATTGCACTCTCTCTTCCATTTTGGAAATCTATAAATGAGAGAGTCTTTCTCTTATTCTAACATCCACAAATTGAGTAAACTTACTATACTCAACTTCATCCTCATCCACACTTAGATAAAAGTTACTCTCTTCACATTGAGAGCTAATTTTGTCCATTTCATAGCTAGGTTATGCCAAAATCTCATCAAGAAGATTCAATCATACACAAATTATCACAAATCTTACAAAGGAGTTGGGAAAGGGCCAATTTAGACACACCAATTGGCACCAATTCCCCCATGGGATCAATATTTTGCATGCTTAATTAGGATTTTTTTAGCTTCTGATATTTTGTTCTTGTTGTTTCATATTTTGAGCATTATAAATGGATTTCATGAGGAATCCTTGTTTTATCTTGCATATGAGCCTAACTATATGTTTATTTGTTGTTTTTGTGTAGGTATAGGATTGGGGTTCAAAAGTACAAATTAGAGTGAAATCCAATTTCACTCCATATGAGCTTTGGGATGGTAAATCTACCTCAATTAAATACTTCAAAATCTTTGGTTGTAAATGTTTTATCAAAAAAGATGAAAATTTAGGAATCTTTCAATCAAAATATGATGAAGGTATATTTTTAGGATACTCTACTCATAGAAAATATTATAGGTATTTCAATAAAAGGCTGAATAATATTGTTGAATATGTTAATGTCAAATTTGATGAAAATTTGCTTCTAGATGATGATCATATGCAAGATGTTGAAGATGAACCTATGGTAGGTCTTGATATTTATCCTAAATCAGATGAAGCAAATAATATACAATAGGAGGATGCTTCAAGCTCTAAGGTAGTAACACTTCCAAAGACACCCTCCAGGATTTTTATCAAGAATCATCCTCAAGATCTAATCATTGTGGATAGAGATTTTGGGATCTTAACAAGAAGAAGAGAAAAATTTGATGAGAAAGCACAAATTGCTGATCATTTTTGTTTGGTAACTAATTTTGAGCCTAAAGTTGTTTCTGATGCTCTAAATGATGATTTTTGGTTGAAAGCTATGTAGGAAGAGATCAACCAAATTGAAAAGAATAATGCTTGGGAACTAGTCCCAAGACCTGATGATAAAAATGTTATTGGTGGAAAATGGGTTTTTAGAAACAAATTGGATGAATGTGGAAAAGTAGTGAGAAACAAAGCATGTTTCATGTGCAAAGGGTATGTACAACAGGAAGGTATAGACTTTTGTGAAACTTATGCACCTGTTGCTCATATTGAATCAATTAGAATTTTCTTAGCATACTCTTGTTTCAAGAATTTTAAGGTTTACCAAATGGATGTCAAAACTACATTTTTGAATGGTTATCTTGATGAAGAGGTATATATGGAATGGCCTGAAGGTTTTTTTACAAAAGATAATTCTGATCATGTATATAAGTTGAAAAAGGCCTTGTATGGTCTTAAACAGGCTCCTAGAGCTTGGTATTCAAGATTGGATGCACACTTAACAACAAATGGATTGAAAAGAGGTGGTTTTAACAAAAATCTCTATGTTAGAGTTGAAGGTGATTATATTCTAGTTTTTGAGGTTTATGTAGATGACATAATCTTTGTCTGCAATAATGATGCTTTGTCTAAAATGTTTTCAAAGATTATGGAATCTGAATTTGAAATGTCAATGTTAGGTGAACTAACATTCTTTCTTGGCCTCCAAGTTTTACAACTTGAACAAGGAATATTTTTGTCACAAACAAAATATGCCAAAGAGATGTTGAAAAAGTTTCAAATGGATGAATGTCATCCTATGAGCACACCTATGATAACTAGCTTTAAGTTGTCTAAAACTAATGATTCTCCTGATGTTGATCAAACTAAGTATAGATAAATGATTGGTAGGTTGTTATACTTGACTACCTCTAGACCCAATTTAATGCAAGTTGTGTGTACGGTGTCTAGATTTCAATCTGCACCAGAATAGTCCCATCTTATTGTAAGAAGAATATTCAAGTATATCCAAGGTACTCTTGATTTTGGTTTATGGTATCCTAGAAGAAATAATTTTACATTGACAACTTTCATTGATGTTGATTGGGCTGGTTGTTTAGATGATAGAAAAAGCACCAGTGGTGCAACATTTTATCTTGGTGATTGTCTTGTTGCTTGGCATAGAAAAAAAGCAAGATTATGTTTCATTATCAATAGCTAAATTTGAATATAATGTAGCTACATCTTGTTGTACTCAACTTCTTTGGATGGCTCAGACATTATCAGACATGGGTATTGATGTTGCTAAACCTATCTCTATTTTTTGTGATAACACAAGTGCAATTAATTTGTCTAAAAATCATGTTATGCACTCAAGGACTAAACATATTGCAATTAAGTTTCATTTTCTGTGGGAAATTTTTTTGGCTAATGAGGTAACAATGCAGTATGTCTCCACACAAGCATAAGTGGCAGATAATTTTACAAAGACTTTGGCTAAAGAAGTCTTTGAAGGGCTTCATTCTACGTTGGGAGTTGTCTCTCAATCATTGCTTTCTTAAAATCCATCATTTGTTGAGGGGGATCTTTTCAGCTCTCTACGCAGCTTCTTGCCACTTCATATGACTTTGCTACTTCATGCTATATTTGTAGTTGTTTTCTTGGTATTACACTATTGTCCCTTTATCCTTGTGACAAAAAGGGGGAGAAGAGCTTATTGAGTTTTTGGGTTAAGATTGTGTTACTTTGTTTTTGATGGCTCAGTTTTTGCCATCAAGGATAAAGGGGGAGTTTTTTGAGCTTCTCTTCTAGTATTTTCCTTGATGTCAAAATTATGATTCAGATTGGTATCTTGGTGATTGATTATTAGTGGCATTGTGTTTACATTCAGATGGTTGGAACTCTTGTTCATATTCAATTTTGGCATACTTGGTTTTGGCATTCAACATTGTGATATTGATTTTTATTCAGTTTTGATGGTACTGATCGTTTGGCCCCATGTTCAGATTAAAAGGAATCTTGATTACATGGTTATGACTCAATATTCAGTTCATATGAGAACTCTATCTTGGCATTATTTTTTGAAATGCTTTGATGAACTTCACATAGCCCATACCAATTTTCAGTACATTGCATATTGGCACTTTTGGTATATTTTCAAAGGCATATTTACAGGGTTACATTTTATTTATTGGTGGCTATATTATATGGAAAAGGAAACTCATTTTTGCTCCGGCTTCATGACATATCATTGGAAAAATTCTATGGTTTCGTAATTTGTGTAGACTCAGATTTTCATATGGGTCATTACATTTTGCTCCATTGTCATATCATTTTTAGTGCATGGAATTTATTGAGTTGGCATTATTTTTAATGTTGTTGGGCCTCTCATTTCAGTTTTTGACTTGTCTAAAGTCTTTGTGAATTTTGTTTTGAAATCAGCCAAAGGCCGACAAAGGTATGTGGAATATTTAAAAATTCTACTTGGTAATAATGTTCAATAAGGTGGCCAACATTTTGTTTTGAAGATCATGACAATTATCAAGATGACAATTGTGTCGGCATTATGGATCTTTGACAGCATATTCTTTCATGTGATTATAATGTTTTTTTTTTTTACTTTAGTCCTCTCGGACTTCAAGCTTTATCAATTATGAATAAGAAAATGATTCAAATGTCTTGAGGAAAAGAAAAGTAGTGTTAGGGAATTCATTGTTTTTTATTTCATAAGCTCAACAGACCAAAACCCTAGCTTTAGCTGCCACCATTGAAAATTTGTAGATTAGTTTCTTCAGCTGGTTGACATGGAATGTAGTTTGTTTGAGCTTGGAGATATTCTAGAGAGTTGGTGTTTCAACATAGTCAACTATAAGCTGGAGATTAGTTTTACTCAGTCGTGTGCATTTATGGCACAAAAATATCTTTGGTTAGTTTTTTGGTTTTCTACCCACCACCGTGATCTAGGTAACACAATGTTGGGTCATTGGGAATTTTTCAGGTTTCTCTTTCTATTTTCTTCTCTCATTTTATCTCAAAATTTTGTTAGTAAAAGAGAAGATTAATTTGGGATTGTGGTTCTGTTATTTAACAAGAAGATTAACTTGTTGATATGGTATTTGAAGAATCTGTTTGAAGAGATTTGTTAACAAATTCTTAATGTTTCTTCTCTCGAGCAATAACTAAACTATTTTATGTTTTTGCTGAGATTTGGTAAAAGGGTTTATTGGTAAAAGAAACCCTAACTCAAGTATCTGATTCTTGATTCAAGTTTACACTTTTTTGTTTGATAAGTTTTGGTTTCTCTTGTATAAATGAATGGTAGTAAGCCATTATATGTTCAGAATTTTTGAGAAGATTACAATGAGAATATTTGTTGAAAGGGAGTAAAAGAAAAATGAGGGTTTGTATTGGATCATATCTCTAATTTTATACAGAGATAATACTTAGAATTTTAGGTGTTTATACATTGTTTACTATTATGAACAATACAATTTATAATGGGCTTCATTGAAAATATTTTTTTTGTACTCTATTAAGATTTTGTGACTACAAAAGCATGTAGGTATAAAGTCTTGGTAGTTTACATTTCTATCTAAAAACTTTGTAAAGGATTTGGTGCTCTTATTGAAGTTGGTGCTTCAGAATTTCAATATTGAGTTGGTGCTCTGAAAATATTGTAATTAGATATTGGAATCAAGCCTCCAAGGCATTTTAGAGTGGTTTTTCTACCCCAAGAGGGTTTTCCACTCGGAAATTTATGTGTCACTCTTTTGTGTGATTTGTGTCTATCTTGCACAATATTTCTTTCTCTCATTTATGTTGAGCTAGTTCATGCAATGCTCTGATACTTTATCACCGTTCAGTTTCATCTAAATGCTCGTGGTTCAGTTGTTAATGTGCAAATTTTAAATGTTATTTACTATCATCTAAAAGTCTAATTTGCTTGAAAAATAAAGCATTAAAAAGTTGTTCATTCAGCCTTATATGAAAAAATGCATCATTTTTTAACAAGAGTTGTTTTATAATTGGTTGAGTTATCTATCTATTCTTTCAAAGTTCAGTTTCTTTATTGCATATTTAAAGTCTCATTCTGATCAAGATCAAAAAGGTTCAAATCTGCATTTCATGTGATAAGAGTTTTAAAAAATATATATTACTCTGATTCACCCCCCCCCCCTCTTAGAGTAATTCCACTTCCAACATAATAGAGATCACGATCTTGATAATAGAGTTTGCTCAATTTGAGCTACGTCTCTGGGTCCGCTTCTCAATGTTGGACCTCTTTATTGATATCGCCAAGCTTCAATAGACTTTGTACAATATCCAAGCTTTAATCACTCAGAATCTCTCTCCTTAAAATTTTACAATTCTTGGTGTAACAACACCTTTTAATTTATCTCCTTCAATAATTCTCCACCTTACTAGGAGCATAAAAACTCTCAAATGTCTCAATGAAAAGAATCACCAGGTCTACATCCCCTTTTATACATAAAAATTGCCTTAATAAGGCTTAACCACCTTATTTAATAAAATAAAAAATTATCCCCCCCTTCGGCTTTTATAATTATAAGCCTTACAAAAAAACATTAACCTGTTTGTAAAAAAGCAATAACTTCCCCATAAAAAACAATTTAATTTGTTTAAGCCCTTGACACGTATTCATGGGATCATTTGGTTTTATTGTTAAGTTGTTTTTCTTTAAAATGGAGGGTTATTTCTTTGTTTTTTTATGAGTTAATATTTTTTATTTTTAGGAGATTTGGATCCCACCAAATGGATTTTGTGGAATAAACTTCCACCATTTTATTATTATTATTTTTTTAAATAAAGCATGGTGTATGTGAATTTAGTGAGATTTTCACCACATCACCTGCAACTTCCATGTCACCATCTAGTCAACTCCCACATCACATGTTGACATCATCATTTTGACTAAAACTTTGACTAGCTCTATTTTGCTCATATGAGCTCCGTTTTTGAAACTGAATATAGTTCTGGAATCAACATGATGAGAACTATGACTTGACATCATTTTTGTTTCATTTTGAGATGATCTTTTTATTCCTTTTTGAATGCCCGATTTTCCCATTTGACCAGAACATTGACTATGCATAAATTCTACATATAGATCCTTTTGATCCTGTTCAAGTTGCATCAGGACCATGTCAGCGAGCTCTGTGCGATGATGTTGGTTTCATGAGATTTTGGGACTGTGAAATTTTGAGGTTTCCTAGATCCTCTTGGATCAAAATAAGTACCTATTGACCTCCAAACTTCTTGACTTCTTGACCCTCTCCTTTGCATCCAGCATTAGAATCTCTTTTATAAAACAAGGGAGCAACAAGCACTGGGCTAGATTGCATTTTACATTTCATTTCATTGTCATTTGAAAATGAATTTTAATAGAAAATAGGAGAATATTTCCCAATTAATTTGGGGAACCGTCATTTTAATTCAAGTGAAAACAAAAAAAGAGTTCAAGAAATCATTAATCAAAGTCGCCCCACTTGTTACCAAAAAGGCTTGTTGTGGCAGGACCAAAACATGTAAATCCACACTACCCTGAAAAAGCGTCACTATCATCACAAAAAGCATAAATCATCAGAGACCCACTTCACAACACACCAACCAAAGAAAGAAAATCAACATACAAGACCAAAAATTCAAGCATCCACGAAGGAAAGTAATAGGATGTTACTTTGCCTTGTCACCAAGAGAATAGGTGTGCACACTCAGTGTCCTTATCTTCAGAGGAGTAGCCATCATCACCTCATCCTTGAAATCAAGCCAATCCTTCATGGCCATAAGATATTGATGATAGCCAGAATCAGTCTCATTTCCACTATCAAAAGAATCATCGAAAACCTCAATGGGATAATGATGATGTCCCATATAAGTGTGGTGATACTTATTATTTTTGGTAGCTTCCCTTTTTGGCCTCTCAACTTTCTTATCCTTTCCTTTGGCCAATTCCTCTAAGATAGTTCGGGCCCTAAGGTGGTAGGAATGCTTAAGAAAACCTCATGCTGAATCTTTGGTGGCCTTCATTTTCTTTATTGGATTGACAATTATCTTTGATCCACCTTGTTCACCCTAAGGAAGAGAATCATGAAATTCAAGAGGATTAAGCCTCCTAGAAAGACAAACCAGTCTAACATTCACACTTATCTTTCCCATTCTCCTAATCTTCCACTAAAAGTTATCAAATCATAATTACTATCCTACTCAAAAATAACTAACACAAATTCACTCCCTCTCTCAGACTTCATGTTTTCACAAGTAGATGGTGGGAGTAATCAAGCAAGTGATCCTCATTAAATAGATAAATTGGTGTGCATCCACATTAATTTTCCAAGAGAGCTTGTGTGAGAATGCTAGAAATCAATTAACTTGATTTTAAATCTCAACCGTTAATCATATTTTTAACCAAATCAATGGTTAGATACTCTAGATTATTAATGATGACAAAATTAAATGGATGCATTTGATACTCATCTCAAATCAAGAGACTCGAGTGAGATGAGTATTTTCTTAACTTTCATGTAAACCATAGACTTAATTTCCCAAATAGACATGTCATATCATATTTACTCGCTTTCCCATAGAAAATAACTCACTTGTAATTCATAATAGTAGGACAACAAGGAACGATCATAATTTATCTTCAGAATATCTTCCCGCACCCTACCTCACTTCAATTTTACCTTGCCATGTGTACCAGCCTCTGATAGATTTGATGGCCATAAAATATTTTATCAATCTCACAAGAATGTTATAGAATTATTTCTATCTTAGTGCCATTTTTATCTTAGAACTATCTCAGCTAATATCTCTAAATGCATCCATCTTTACTAAGATCTTTCTAAGTTTTTAGGAGCAATCTATGTTGTACTTGTCTATGCACCCATTGGAGAGTATGGCATAGAAGAAAAAACTCAAGGGATGGCAGGCAGTGGTCAAGAGTTACCCTCGCCACCAACCATCTACTGTGAGTTTTAATTCTTTCAAAGCAAATGACCAATCCCAAAACCTGCCAAGTCTCACTTAATGAAAAATATTACTCCGGCTACTAACCCATGTAACTATCCTTCCCTAGTATTGAAAATGGACGGGTGTACGGGGAACAAATTTGATGTGAACACGTTTCATGACATCAACCATTAATTTTCCTTGGGCAACACCTATTGCACGATGGATATATTGGTCCCACCATCAAGTAGTACTACATGGCCATTTATCGCTAACTCGCCTCTTTAAAATAATAGGAAATAAATCAAGATAGGCATGCGAGGTGTGGTAGAGATACAACCACATCTTCAATTTCTCAATTCTTGATATTTGAAAGGTATTAGTCATCTCTACCAAGGAGATTGGGCCCATTAGCATACCAAACACATGGTCGAAGTCCACCAACCCATGTTAATAAAATAAAAATAAATGAAACAACATGAGCACATGAGGAACGATTGGGATTGATTCCCATGATTAAATGGACAATCATGAAGCTTTATTAATGCACATGCCATAAAAATTAATCATAAAAAGGGGTCATCTCTAGGTGAATGAGACACTGACCCATAATACAATAGGCTAAGGATTTAAAACCCTTTTTAAAATTAAGCCTTTAGTCATAAGAAAATTAAGACCAAGAAGAGACTTAAGGTGACTGACAAACCTAAGATTAGATTCTGGCAAGACAATGAGTACAATGCAACAAGTGACAACTTAAGTGTCCAGGAGCAAGGAAATCAGGTCCATGCAAATTTAAAATTAGCAAGGGTTTTTTGATTTAAAGGCCAACCTTAGGAATTTTTAAGGATATAAAACCCTATCATAGTGATGTGAACATGACCTAAAATGATAAAAAAGAGGCCAAGCCATACTTTGCAGAACTTTTAGAGTGGAACTAAGAGAATTTTTTTGAGGGGTTCCATCAGTGGCTCCATCTTGGGATGTATGCCCCTTGTGGGTAAAGAAAGAATGCTTTGTGGGCTGACATAGTCTTTATTAAAATATTAAACCACATTTGATGGCCCTACGCTACCAAATGAAAAGAGAAAACCATGTTTGCCTCTATCAAACACATTGTTCTTTATTATCTGTACTAAGCCAAGTTTGCATACACTGCCATTGTCTTTCTGAAAAAAAATACCACCCATGGCATGCTTAACCATAGCACTATGATTCCCAGTTCCTTCATTAACAAGATCATTCTCATACATAATCACTTTCTTGTTAGATTGGACCAGAAAGTGGAAAAATTCATAGTGTGATCTAAAAGGGTTACTATGCAACTTCCCATCATTCATCTACACATCAAATTTGAAACCCTCATAGTGATTAGGCTCAATAAAAATTTCATATCCTACACACAATATACAATCCACTCGTGTTTTGAGAAAAGGATTGTCACACATTTGAAACTCCTTTAACTGGATTGCACCATAGGTCAATTTATTATCATTCCAACAACATAACTTAGTCACACCATCACATGGTTCAAGCTTTTGAAAATCATATTTACCAAAACCCCAATACCTTCATCTGAAGCACTGTGAATGCCATCACTTTCAGGATTAACAAAATCATCAAGAACACTTATGTGCACTAGTCACTTCATGCACACTATCAGTTGATAGACATATTAACCTATGTGTCAAAGACTCATTGTTATCTGAATTTTTTTCATTATCCCTTGAACAAGTATCTTTATCTTCCTTCACATAAATTATTTCCTCATTGGATGAAAACATGTCCATAATCATACTGTGAAGATAAGTAACATCAAAAAAGAAATCAATTTCACTATTACTAACATGAGATCCACCTTTTTTTACTCCATAATGATCTATATCATTTTTAAAACTATGCTTAGGTTCAAGATACTGAATACACAAGTTTTTATCTTCAAAGTGATCATCATCCATTGAATCGATATGCTCTAGTGATAAAAAACTTGAGCTACACTCCAAGTATTCCTCATATAAAACTTGTTCATTTACTTGTGAACAAGCAACTTCATCATCATTTACATCACTGCATCCTTCAAATGAAGAAAGAACCTCTAGCTCCTCATCATAGGAGAATTCATAACCCTTAAAATAATAATTAGGTTTACTGTCATCATTATCTTCATCATAAGGAAACTCATCACTACATATACTATGCTCAAATTTTTCGGAATGAATGCTTAAATTTTCATCTTCAATATCTTGACCACTGACTTGTGATGAAAAATCAACAATACTTGCAAGTGTATCTTTATCTCCATCACTAGTATACTGATCTTCATATATGCTACTTTTGGGCTGATCACAGTCACTATCCTCATCCATACAACATGGATTGTCATTTTCTAATATATTATTTTCACTTATCTTCATTGTTTTTGATTTTTCTCAATAGGTTATCTTCCATCAACATTTTGAGATATCACATTTTGTTCATGATTAAGTTGGGCTCCCTCAAAAAAATTTATCCAATCAAGTACTTGATCAAATCTATGAGGCTTCACGTCTTTTGGCAAGGTACTTAGTCCTAGCTCAAAGATTTCACAAAATAAATCAACACATATTGAATCTTTAGGTCTGAAAGTTTTGGGGATTTCCACCAAGGCATCCAAAAGTATTGAGAACAAGTCAGAGGGTGATTCTCCCTTGTGCATCTTCATGTTAGAAAATTATTGAACAAAAGACAACTAATCAATACTATTCAAATTTTGTTAATGTCCACCTTAGAGGTCAGTATGATCTGTGTGTTGTGATGATGGACAAATCAAAACAATAAAAGAATCATCATCCTAACAATCATTTCTATTGTTTGATCCATGAATTCCATTTTCATGAGATGTGCTAGGATAACCAACACTTGCAGCCATGTATCCTTTCATCATTGAATATTTCAAATTGTTCTCAATATCCATAATAATTTGATATGCTTATGTATTGTTGTAGGCTCTTTATCTCTTAGAAAATAACTCATTTCTTCATCAAATGCATCAAAATATATAATAAAACATTCTACATCATTTGGTCTCATCCTCTCAGGAATGCCATTTAATGTTTTTTAAAATCCAAGATTGAAGGTTGGTACCATCTCATCTTTTTTCTGGGCATTATTAAATTTTTGTCTTCGTGAATGGGGATTAATTATTTCTCCAAATTGTTCTATGAATTCTTTCATGAACTCATTCCATGAAGAGATAGAACACATTGGCAAATATGAGAATCAATCTCTAGCATCTTTCTTTAGAGATTGAACAAAGAACTTCATGGGATCTTCATGATTTACCTCATAATATCCCATCAAATCAAAAAATTCTTGTATATGTTGAGATGTTGATTCGAATATTTTCCCTTTGAACTTTGGCAAACATTCCCTAACTTCATTAGGAATAGGGTTTGGGAAACCTTGAATATCATTAAAATTCAATGGTCTATATTTTTCCACAGAGAATTTTTTTTATGACATGACAAGGGTTGCATACTCTTCATGCTTACTTCATGCATGTACAATTGAATGATGCATTTTATTTCACCCCTTTAAAAACTTCAAACATCAACTATCAAATTGATCATTGCCCTATTTTTTTCTTTTATCCTGACCTTAAAATATTACAATGCATAACTCAAGTACTAATACATTTAAGATCTCTTTAATGGGCAGATTTCAAGAACAAGCATACTTCTTCATTAAAACATAAAAACTTCAAATTAGAGCTTGGAAGTATGAGAATTACAACTATCATTCCCATTTTTTATTGCTTAATTCACTCAATAGGGAATTAACATTATTTTTACATTTCTCAAAATAGCACCCATATAGATCTTTTTTCCTTTGAAAATTGAAACAAGGGAAAATACCTGGATATATTAGTAGGTATTTAATTTAGCAGGCTTCCTTTTATAGAGTTTTTACCTCCTTTATAGAGGACTAATGCTTCAATAATGTGAATTATATTTACCAGTTGGTTTCCAATTTAAGGTCACTCTTCAACACTTTCCACTCGTACAGAGTTCTTCAGATTCACCACTCACTCTTAATGATAAATTTTAATTCAAAACTTCCCAAACTCTATCAAGGCATGATTATCTATCACAACTACTTCAAATAAGTCCCTAGCAGAGTCTCCATTTATATTGGTTATTTTTTAAGAACCAAACTTATTCTCACCACAAACCTATGAAATTGCCAAGGAAAATTATCACTAAGGGAAAGGATTGGACAACACATAAGTAAAGGATCTTAGGTATTTACTTCTTCACTTCAAGCTCTTTGAAACCTAGGAGGGTGATCCTAAACAATAGTGTTTATAGATACCAATGTGAATCTAGTATCAAAACACAAATCAAATAGATAATTCTCCTTAAATGTTTAAAATAACTATACCATAAAATTTTGGAAAACTTTCATAGTAGTGATTAACTTCAACAAGAGAAGATATAATACTCTTAACACTCTTACACACTCAGAAAAGAAATCAACAATAATTTTTTATTATATTATGTGATCATTAGTTGAGTCGGGTACCCCAATTGGAGTATGAATGCTATATCAAGTTAGTTCCATATTTTGGGAAATGAAGTCAAACCATAAACCTATGTGATTAGATAACAAATTTTTATTTTATAAAAATACCCACAGCCTTGAAAATACTACATTACAATATTTCCATGAGTTATTTCCATAATTAACTTATTACTATCATCCTTACATAAATTTTATATCAAACCCATTGTTAAATTCAAGCATTTACATACATTCTTTGAATGGAAAAGCAAGAATGAAACAATACATCTATTGAAACTCAACAAAGACAAATAAGATAACCATTTATCGTCATATTCATAGCTTTATTTCATATAGAGAAGAGAAAATGTATAGAAATTTTGTAATACCTAGTTATCTGTATTGTTATCAAAAACATACATATTGGCTAATCCCTCTCTAGAACATATTACTGAAAAAAATATTGTCCATTTCCCTTGTATTTATTTCCTTTGAAAATAAGTACCTATTGACCTCCCAACTTCTTGACCTCTTGACCCTCACCTTTGCATCTAGCCTTAGAATCCCTCTTATAAGAAAAGGGAGCAACAAGCACCGGGTTGGATTACATTTTACATTTCATTTCATTTTCATTTCAAAATGAATTTCAATATAAAATAATAGAATCTTCCCCAATTGATTTGGGGAACCATCATTTTAATTTAAGTGAAAACAAAAATAGAGTTCAAGAAACCATTAATTAGAGCCACCCCACCAATTACCAAAAAATATTTTTGTGGCAGCACCAGAACATGTAAATCCACGCTACCTTGAAAAGTGTCACTATTAGCATAAAAATAATGAATGATCAAAGACCCATTTCACAACACACCAACCAAAGAAAAAAATCAATACACAGGACCAAAAATCCTAGCACCACCAAGGAAAGTAACAATATGCTACTTTTCCTTGTCACTAGGAGAATAGGTGTGCTCACTCGATGTCCTTATCCTGAAAGGAATAGCCATCATCACCTCATCCTCAGAATCAACCCAATCCTTCATGGTCATAAGATATTGATGATATTTAGAATCAATCTCATTTCCACTATCAGAAGAATCATTAGATTCCTCAATGGGAGAATGATTATGTCCCATATAAGTGCAGTGATACTTATTCTTTCTAGAAGCCTCCCTTTCTGTCCTCTCAACTTTATTATCCATTCCTTTGGCGAATTCCTCTAAGATAGTTCAGCCCCTTAGGTGGTAGGCACACTTAATAACACCTTGTGCTAAATCTTTGGAAGCCTTCATTTTCTTTATTAGAGTTATAGGTATCTAAATATTTGGCAGCCTTCATTTTCTTTATTAGAGTTATAGGTATCTCTGGTCCACCTTGTTCACCTTGAGGAGGAAAATCCTGAAATTCAAGAGGATTGATCCTCTTGGACTAGTGAACCGGGATGACATTCACAATTATCTTTTTGATTCTCCTACTCTACCACTAAAAATTCTCAAAGCAGAATTACCAGCCTACTCAAAAATAACTAACTCAAAATCAATCCCTCTCTCACACTTTAGGTTTTCACAATTAGATGGTGGGAGTAATCAAGCAAGTGAATCTCATTAAATAGAGAAATTAGTGTGCATCTGCATTAATTTTCTAGGAGAGCTTGTGTGAGAATGTTGGAAATCAATTAACCTAGTTTTAAATCTCAACCATTGATCATATTTTGAACCAAATCAATAGTTAGATACTCTAGATTATTAATGATGAAAAAATTAAACGCATGCATTTGATACTCATCTCAAATCAAGAGACTTGAGTGAGATGAGTATTTTCTTAATTTGCATGTAAACCATACACTTTATTTCCCAACTAGACATGTTGTGTCACATTTACCTCATTTCCCGTAGAAAATAACTCACTTGCGATTCATAATAGTAGGACAGCAGGAAACAATCATGATTTATCTTCAAAATATTTTCCCATACCTTGCCCCATGTGTACCCGCCTCTAACAAATTTGATGGCCATAAAATAGTTTATCAATCTCACAAGTGTGCTACAAAATTAGTTCTATCTTAGCATCATTTTTATCTTAGAACTATTTCAGCTAATATCTCCAATTGCATCCATCTTTACCAAGAGCTTTCTAATTTCTTAGGAGAAGTCTACGTGGTACTTGCCCATGCACCCATTGGAGAGTATGGAATACAATAAAAAACTCAAGGGATGGCAAGGAGTGGTCAAGACTTTCCGACATCACTAGCCATCTACCGCCATTTTTAATTCTTTCAAAGAAAATCACCATTCCCAAGACCTGGGAGGTCTCACTTTATGACAAATGTTACTCTACTCACTAACCCTTTTAACTATCTTTCCTTGCTATTGAAAATGGACGAGCGTGTGGGGAACAACTTTTATGTGAACATGTGTCATGACATCCACCATCAATTTTCCTCAAGCAACATCTACTATATCATGGAGATACTAGTCCCACCATCAAGTAGTACCACATGGCTATTGCTCGCTAACTCGTGTCTTTAAAATAATAGGAAATAAATCAAGACGGGTGTGCAAGGAGTGGTAGAGATATGGCCAAATCTTCAATTTATTTGTCATTGATCTTCTTTGAAAGGCATCAATCATCTTTACCAAGGATATTAGTCCCACAAACATACCAAACATGTGGTTAGAGCTCACCAGCCCATGTGAATAAACTAAAAATAAATGAAACAACACGTGCACATGAGGAATGACTGGTATTGATTCCCATGATCAAATGGCCAATCATGAAGCTTTATTTTTGCACATGTCACAAACGTTAATCATAAAAAGGGGCCATCTCAAGGTAAATGAGACATTGACCCATAATACAATAGGTTAAGGATTTAAAACCCTTTTTAAAATTAAGCCTTTGATCATAAGAAAATTAAGACCAAGAAGAAACTTAAGATGATCGACAAAACTAAGATCAAGGGTCGGTAAGAAAATGAGTAAGATGGAACAAGTGACAACTTAAGTGACTAGGAACTGGGAAAGAAGGTTAATGCAATTTTAAAATGACCAAGGCTTTTTTTATTTATAGGCCAACCTTAGGAAGTTGTAATGATATAAAACCCTATCATAGTGATGCAAATATGACCTAAAATCATAAACAACGTGCCAAGCCATACTTTGCAGAACTTATAGAGTGGAACTAGCAGAATTTTTTGAGGGGTTCCATCATGGTGCAATATATATGTGTTGGTGATTAGTAATTAGAGATGTTATTGGCTTTTTTTTTGAGGTTTTCCTATGTGTTTCCATCAATGAAAAAGGGGGAGATTTTTGGAAGTTTTTTTGTCTTTGATATCAATAGATCTTTGTTGTTGCATTGATGTAAAGTTATGGAGATGCCTTGATTGGTTGCATTATGTTGTCATTATTAGTATCATGGATTTAAACCCCTAGTGTTTCTTTTATTAGAATGTTTTTGTGATGTTCAACCTCTTGTGTGGTTGAGTTGTTGAGAAGGTGTTCCAAATTTTTTGTTTTTTCTTATGGTGTTAGGTTTCTAAGTGCTTTTGAGAAAATTTGAATAAAAGAGGAAATAATGTGGTGAAGAGTGTTTAGTGTGATAGAGTGTTGTTTAGTGTTTTTATCAATATTTCTCCATGGATGAATATATTCCTACACAATCAAAATATGTTTCTTAGAGGTGTTATATCTAGATTTTATTATTCTAGATAGTTTTGCAGAGAAATTTGTGGTCATTAGTGTATGAACTATGAAAGTAGTATTCTCTAGGAGAAATGGTTTTTCTCCACATTTCTCCATAGTGAGGTTTTTGGTCTTATGGATATGAAGGTGTGCTTATATTGATAATATCTATCTTCAATATGAGTTTTTCTCTTTTGGTGCTCCACAAGGTTGGATCTAGGGATTGTAGTGTGTGGAATGTTAAGTGGGTGTATAAGATGAGTATATTCTTTAGGTGAATGTTTTTGCAAAGGATTTATTGATTTAGGGTGTCGATGAAATATTTTAGATTGTGTTCATGTTTTTTGTGTGGTACGTGAGTCATATTTGGTTCAAAGGAAGTGTGTAATTAATTGTTTATTGGTGTTAACATATGTTTGACCAACCTTCAGTGTTTACACTAATTGCAGATGTACTTAAATGTTTTTGGAAGCATGATGTGGATTTTTTATGTGGATTTAAGTTTGAGTTAAGGTGTGAAGTACTAATTTTCCTTCATTCCTTTCCACTACGGGAATGGTTTGGTGCTGAACTAAATTGAATTTGCACATTTGAGGTGCATATACGACATTGTAGATTGTTTTCAAGGTTGCAGATGGTATATATGTGTGATGAATTGATGAAGGAAGAGTGTGTTAAGTGTGTAATGAAAAGTATTGAGATGTGAAGTGTGAAATTATGAAATGCAGTGTGAGATTTAATTCTTGTGACTACTGGAAGTAGTGAGTAGAAGGTATTTGCATTCTTCAAAGAGAGTGAATGTTTTGATGAAGTAGTGATAGAACTTTTCTATTGCTCTGAGATGGATTTATCATTGTAACAATATTATTTCTTCTTCTTTCTAATCTCATAGTAATCCATTGGTAGTGGTCCTTCTTTTCTTTTGATAAATGAACCCTCTAGTAGTGAGCATATTGTATTTGATGTTGCAATTACTTTATATTGTGAGCTAATCCTCACCATGGTTTTTTCTTCGACTTTCCATGTAAATATTGTGTTCTCATGTGATTTTATGTGTTTGCATTACTTTTTGTCATGTTTAAATTTTTCTAATGCATGATAAGGGTTTAAAGGTTGTTAAGGGTTTAAGGAATAATGCAGATCTAAATTTTAATGAGGGTTTACTATTTTAATGAATGAATGATTCACCCCCTCTTAGTTGTCTTGTGTAATTCCCAAAATTTCTTGATATAAATAAGTTGTAAAGGAGTCCTAAATATTTTTTTTGTGTATTTCACTTCTCTATTTAGTACAATTTAATATTGTATTAACCAATAATTTAGAATTCTTATTATGTGAACCTACTATAGCACCCAATTATTAAAACACACTAATCTAGCACTAAGCTCATAAAGAATTCATTTGATGCTAGCTCCCAACCCTTCTTTTAAATTTTATAAAATTGACTTCATTTAGGAGCCTTCTACTAGGCTACATTTAAAGTTATACATACATAAATAAATACATATGTATGTATGTATGTATGTATGTATGTATGTATGTATCCTAGTGAAAGATAGTTTCTAGATCCTTGATGCTCAAGACATCAATTATATAAAATCACCAATATATATAAACCTAGTTAGAGAATATTATAGAATGATATAGATAATGTTATTACATAGATAGATGAAAGTTTGATTGGAAAAAAAATAGAACTAAAGGGCATGACCTTAACTATTCTCTAAGAAGTATTGCTTAATTTAGGAATTAAGCTCTCTTTTAGAAAAATTAGTGATGTGCAACTTATTCAAAGTTGTGATTAAGGGGTGAGTGGCGTATGTGAACTGATGGTGTTTTCTGCACAACAACAACTTAGATAGAATATAATATCCTATCTCTCTTGAAAGGTAAATCTCTATCAACAAGCCTCAAGAGATAACCCAAAGGTCTCTAATGTTAGGCCTTGACAATGCATAAAAAATCCTAGATAATATGTGAAATTTCTGGTAATCACAAGGGGCCTTACAAAACAACTAGTGGAGGTTTCAAACTTATCAAATTTACAAGATTTTTTTATGCTTTTAATCCTAAAACTAGCAAAAATTTAAAAAAAAAACAATAAAAGATAAGGGTTTAGAGAGAGAATTTATTCTAATCTAACTTCTAAGATCAATTATAATAATGGTGAACATTGTGAATAGACAAATCTATGAGAAATCAATCTCTATTTGATCAAGGACAAACTTGCAACTACACAAAAATAGTGCAACCTTATGAGGAAATCAAAATATTTCTAGACTATGAATATTTACCTACATACCCGATGATTGGCATAACATAAATAAACCTTCACAGTGGAACTTAGCACAAAATGAGGCCCAAACTAACTTTTCATGGCAATTTACAATCAAAAAATTACTAAAAGTATGGATCAGAGATCAATCAACATTCTTCACACTTCACCATTTCCATGAAAGACCTAAAAGCTAATATTCAACATGGATTTATAAACTCCAGAAAAATTTTAAAGATAAAGAATAACAAGAACCTTGCAAAGATAAAGCAACCCAAGAGAGAACACCAATGGGTAATATCTTCACTATATTAAATCACCCAAAACTTACAACAATTCTTACATTCAAAGTTCTAGCATTTTCTCTCAAATGAATAATTCCTATCTTAACTACAACTACTACAATAATAATTAACTCTTCTAGAAATGTATAACCCAAAATAATGAAGCTAAGGCTTCAATTTATAGCCAAAAATTTCCCAGGGTGACCAAAAAATAGGGCCCATAGAGCTAGATCAGCCATGCATCTGAATTTACTATGTTTAGCCAACCATGCAAGGCTAATGGAAGATTCCATTGAATAAGACAAAAATACATTTTAGAAATCTAAGAGTGAAGTCCTCAGGAAATTTAAATCCATCCGACATATCCTATTTTTGGAAGAAACCCGAAATTTTCCATCCCCTATCTATCTAACGTGGATTCCTAAGTGGTGCCTTGTTGTCTGGCATCTTCTATCTGGCTGGAATCCAAGTTTTGAGTTATTTCTTTACATTTCTACAATATTTGCTTTACATCCGCTGGATCTGAAACTAGAATAAATTTTATTTTGATTTTGTGACTACTAAATTCCTCCAAGTATTGCGGCATCACTTTATTCCATTCAATTTGTAACTCTTGGTACTTGTCCAACTTGGAAATATAGATAGTCACATCATCTAGGTGCTCTTTTTCTATTGGAGAATTATCCAAAGGGGCATAAACCTCATGCCACCAAGCTTGTATCCTATCAACATTCAAATGATTTTGGCTGAATTTCCTCCTCCTAGTCATTATATCTAGGAAACTAACACAACTACTTGAATCTCTTTCATCTTGCCTTGTAGTTTCATGATTTTCTTCAATAATTTTTTGAGCTATTTTTGTAATTCCAAACCTCGATCCACTCCTTCAATTTTCCAATCTCATCCTAGGAAAAGACATTCAATTCAGTTAATCAATCCTTAGGAATTTACAAATTTTTCTTTAATTCTTCAATTGTAAGCTCATCAACCTTTCTGCAATCTGCAACAAATTGTAAAGTATGTTCCAAAAAATTAGAGGCACTGGTGTGAGCCTAGAGAATTTATCTAATTACCTCATCTCCTCTCTTTGTGTCATCTTGAAGCCACTCCTAAGTATTATGAACTTAGATCTTTAGTTGTTCGATCTTCGAGACTACCTCTTTAGGAAAAATTCCTTTTGGTAAAGCATTGTCACCCTAACTACCTGCAATGGCCTCATCAAATGTTGGACATATTTATAGACATCATTCACTTATTTTGGTAGCTTCTCCTTCTCCTTTGTTTCTTTATCTAGTCTTCTTAGAATTATTAATTTTCTTGTTCGTTGGTAGTTGGTCCCAAATTAATTGTTTCTACTTTGTAGTCTGATGGCTTGATTTAATCTTTGAATTTGTCACTAGTCGGTATTGCTACATGGATAATTCAATTATTGAATTCATCATAGGAAAGAATCAAGATTACTATTTCCCTCTTCCTTTGCTTCAGTTGCCCCCATTTTCACAACAAATTTTCCAAAATGGGAGTCTCTTCTTGCACAATGACTAGCTTCTTATTTATTCTTTTCTCTTGCCAATCTCGGACAACAATTCACTCTGTATTTACTTATGTCTCTTGACCTCCTTCAACTTGAGTCAGACTATTAGCAACCTCTTTGATACTGATGTCTTTATTAATTTGATCATCAACCTTGTCCTTCTTTGGAGACTTAGACTATCCCTCCTCCTAGACAACCTATGATTCTATATTTTTACTCTCATCTCTAGAAGTAGATGGACCCACATCTTGCATCATTTTTCTCCATTACCCACTATTGGGGGTAGAAATCTCCTCATCTTTTGAATCCTAAGGCTCAAGGTTATTTGATACGTCACCCTTGTCCATGGCAACTTCTTCTAATATATGTGTTCTAAGAGGGGATAGGGGAGGAATACTAACCCCCACTGGTAGTTTTGTATGCACCTCTTCTTCAGTGACCCCTCCTTCAACAATTGGGGAGGACTTTTGTTGAGGAGAGTTTCTCCTAACATATACTTGTGGCTTTTCTTCAGAGATTTCCACCTCCACAACCTAAGTCGAGGAAGGATCAATAGTGGCTATCTTCCTTCTTTTCCTTGGTTCCCTTCTACCTTTTAGTGACCAACCTTCTCTTTCTTGTTGGTTGTGGTGTCCTTCCCTCTTTGTTTGTTGAATTTTTTTTTCCTTAGGAGATGGCTTCTCTCCTTATCTTGATGGACCTCGACTCCTAGTTCTTCTCTTTATTAACATTGGATTCTCGCCCTCTTGTTCTTCATTGGTATGAGGTGCTGAAATATCACCTCTTTCTCCTTATACTTCCCCCTCATAGTGAAATTCTAGGTCTCCAATAAGGTCATATGTAAAGTTTGTGTCATCAGCCTGTAGTTTTTGAAGTTTTACTTTCCTTAGGAGATGGTTTCTCTCCTTGTCATGATGGAACTTGACTCCTGGTTCTTCTCTTTATTCACACTAGATTCTCACCCTCTTGTTATTCATCAGTATGAGGTGCTCAAATATCACCTCTTTCTCCTTTTGCTTCCCCCTCAGAGTGGGATTTCAGGTCTCCCATCAGGTCATATGTAAACTTTGTGTCATCAACCTCTAGTTCTTGTATTCTTTGCTTCACCCATTGTCTAGAATACTCCCTAACTAGCTTAGTTATATGGTTAAGATTTGTTGCCTCTTCCTTTGACTAGTTTATTGGTGCCAAAGGCCTATTCCTAAATGTCTCATAGTACTTTCATTGTACCAAATCCTCCTCATCATCATGTACCTAATCGAGCACTTCTATTACTTTATATAATCTTATCATTTAGACGGTCATTCGAGAGAACCTTCTTCTGAAGACTTCAAAGTCATCTATACAATTTCCCCAATAGTCCTTTATATGGTCCTTGTGCTTGAATATTCTATTGGCTTGCCTCACGACTCTACCATATGGATCAAAATTTATTTTGGTTGAATGAGAGTATAATTCAAACTGTGCCAACTCTTTCTCATAATTTTGGGCACTTTGAAGGGAAGGGCATGATTCTAGAGTCCCAATTTTGAGGGGGAATTTTGCTCCCAATCCCTTTTTCTTAATAACTTGTTGCATAATTTCTCCAGAGGTCACCATTTTCCTTGTGAGTTCCAACATCAGAAGCTTGTTGGTGGGATATAGGCAATCTAAGTGGAACAACGGGAGATCCCTGTACCTGGATTGTACGTAAACTTCATAAATTGGATGAACCATTATATATATTGCTTAATCAAATCCATAGCCTCAGAGATATTCTAACAGGAAGGGCATCCTACAAGTGTCTAGGAATGTACATAAAGAATTCACCATTTTCCCTTCGGTAATTGGTGGTTTTATACTACAATTGAGGATGCATATCCCAAATCCTGTCTTTTCCCAATGTTCCCTAACAATTGAGCCCTTTGTATTTAGTTTTTCTCGCCAACATATATACCAGGTATGATGTCATGGTAAATTTATTTATCTCCTGTGCACTTCTCAATTGAGCATCTAGATTGTTGCTAATAATTTTGGGCCAATGGTAATTCTTATTAACAAGAATTTGTGTAATGGGGTAGAACATCCATGTTTGGAAGATATGTGCTTCCTCTATTCTCATTACCCTACCTAGGAGGGTTATTATATCATGGTACTCCATTTTGAAGTCACTTTTGTGTAACTATTTTGGAAATTTGGAGAAGTGAGGTTTGGGCTTCAGGATCCATGCATTGTTCATGATCTCAATGGCTCGGTTTGGATCTTGATCGTAGAATTTGATTGCCTCCCCAATGTTAATTTTCTCGATCAAGTGGTTATTTGAGGCAATGTTGAAGATCTCTACAATAGACTCCTTAGTTAGATTGGCCATGACCTTCCCTTGTGGCCCAGCTATGATTCTTGTGTTGGAGTCATAATGCCTTGGACATTCAAGATCTAACTCCAAGCATAATTTTGTTGGGGAAACCCTTTTGCTTATGCCAATCCTATATAGGTGATAACTTGTGCTAGCTGTGTGAGAGCATCACCATACATCCACTTATGAAAATCATCATAATCAACATGTCCCACGTTTGTTTCTACAATCTTAGACCAAACATAAGATATCTTAGTTTCTAGCCAGATTCCCTTGAAGTCATACTTCATCCTTTCTTGTCTTTTCCAAACCTCCTCTTGCACTAGAGCAACCTTTATCTTGGCAGCCTTGTCAGAACTCAATTAATCTCGCATCTATTAGAGAAAATCCATAATCACTCAAATACAAGTAAATTTGTAATATCTTTAAGAAAATGTAAGAGGAATGATCTACTTCATCTAATGATATGTAAATGGACCAAATATGACCATGAAAATTCTTCAGGAATATGCTTTCACAACACTTGCACTTAGTCTTGCATGGCACCTAAGCAAGTTTGGATAATCTGAGTAGGCTTAGATTTTCTGACCAGACTAAGGTTCGAATAATTTCAGCTACCTCAGATTTTCTAAAATTTCTTAATCTGTGCATTTTAACCTTTGAATCATATGGAATTTGAAAGATGAAGTTTTAATAGTGAACATGAGACAATTTCTATCATAAAATTCCTAAAATTTATCCTCAAGATTAATTTTCTTAAAGTCTTATCTTGTTTCAGGCATTGAAGAAAAGAATCCACAATACTTGGGAATTTCAGAGGACCTCAAATTGGCCGAGTGGATCGGGATTCAGGTAATCCAAGCAAGCTCAGAATTACAAAACTTGGGGGGTAGCCTTTGAAACTTTGTCAAGAGGCATGAAGGAAGATTCAGTAAATCCGAGGGGGCTCGGATTCTCCGAGTAGATTAGAGCTCGCAAATTTTGAGCTACCTTGTGGTTTTCGAGATTTGCTCGAGACTGCGAAATCTTCACTAAGTGATGCCTTTTTTTCCATCGAACATAAAAGGAAGAGATGGAATCCATATTTGAAATTGATTAGTTATTCCTTCACACAATTTATTTCAGAGTCTGTTGATATCATTTCACATTCAAATCCAGTGCATAAAACTAGGATATACTAGACAAGGGTTTAAAACTCATGGCCTTCAAAACTTAGCATCATTTCAATGCAAAGTTCAATTCAATAAGTAAGAAGAGGCATGAAATAAAAATTCAAAGGGTTCTTAATGACCTTAATTCATCAAATGCATAAAACTTAGAACCCTTCCCAAATCAATGAAAACAAACCCACGAATGACGAGAACATGAAATGGTGAAGGTAAGGAATAATTTGAATCCCAACTCAAAGCTTCTACAAATGATCAAATAAAAAAATTCAACAAAAGAAATCTTGAAATGGATCAAAGCCACTCAAAATTTATCACAAGCATACCTTAAAATAATTCTCAATGGAGAGAGTGAGGACAAATCGACCAAAAACCCTCTAAAAATCCCAAGAATGACTACCAAAGACACATAAATTGAAAGTAAAAATCTGGATTCCAGGGAAAGATGGAGGCAAAATTCTCTTAGTTTGTTAGTAGAAAAATTTGAAATGAGGAAAAGACTGACTAATTAGCCTTTTATTCCCAAAACCACTCATTAAACCTGCTATTAATGCTTGACGGTATAGTTCAGTAAGTTCAGAAAAATCAAAGGAGACTGGATTTTGGTCGAGGTACCTCAGATTATTTGATTGGACTAGAGTTCAAATAATCTAAGCTACCTCAAAATTTTTGAGATTCAGCCATAATTATCCAAATTCCCCCAAAATTAAAAATTCCAAGTGTTGGTTTAGTCGTCAAGAGCATGGAAGTTGTCAAGAATTACAAGGAAGTATCTTAAATGTAAGATAAAGCGTTATGCCCATGGTTGACCCAGAACCAAGACCAAAAGACCAATCCCTTAAGGGGATAAAGTCAAGCCCCTAAGACAAACACACAAAGAAAGAAAATAAAGAAAGAGGGTCCCCACCATCAATAGGGCGTGTGTGCAAAAATTTCACAAAAAATGGTGACTCTGATGGGGAATTCTCTAGAGAATTTTAATGAAAAGCTAGAATTAAGAACCCAAAACCTTGGTTTCAGTCTCATATTAAGCCACCTAACCAATAAAGCTTCAACATCGAGAGACAAGCAAATCACTGATGTGATGAAATCCTAGTGTGTGTATATGCATTCATTTCCTTCTCTTGGCTACCGCAAGGAACCAAGGTCAGAAAGGTCAAGATATGTAAAGAATCTAATTTCAAAAGCATCCTGGATAGAGCCCCACTACCAATCAGGTGTCCATAGCCCCAATGAGGTTATCACTTTGAACTTCTCGAACATATCTCTATGTCTAGCCAAGTTTCCATAGCCCTGAGAGAGATATTCAGATACTCCTAATAAGTTGAATGCATTCTTTTTTTTTATGTTCCATATTTCACATTTTCTTTTCTTTTCAATATTCTTTCTTTTTGACCAATGAACAAAAAAGTTCATGCTCAGTACTGGGAATCATAGTGGCCCTAAAGCAGAGGTAAGATTTTTCACTTAACCAAGTGTAAGAATTGGCTATGAAGGTAGCCACCCAAGATCTAGAGCCCTAATGGAAGCACAAGCATAAGAGAGATAGAGACAATATGACAAAAATAAACTATATTCTGCCAATAATGCAAATAGAATCAATGTATGTATCAATGTACAAATCTAGTAGAGACCCCTTGGTTATATAGCCAAGGTGCGAACATAGGAGGGTATAATATTATGAAAAGTGTCATAATCTTATGATGTGAGACAATTGTGAAAAGCTATCACTCCACCTAAAGTGGAAAAGTGATAATGTGATAACCACCACAAAAGGTGGAGAGGAATCACATGATGTGTCCATGAAAGGTGGAAACGATAAAGTGATAACATGATAAGTCCACCAAAAGTGGAAAATCTCAAACAACTCCTATCTGGTCCCTAATTAAACTTAACAAAGGTGTAATGATGACCTAGGAGAAGGTACAACACAATTAATTACACCAACAGCCCCCCTTAAGTGCAACTTAGGGAGAATGTACACAAAAGAAAATAATGCAAGATGGGTCCCAAAAACTAGGCCATATTAGGTACCCATGTGTAAATGCAATGCAATCTCTTGTAAAGTGGAGAAAAGGAGAAAACCACGTGGGAAAAAACTCCCCCCCAAAACAGAGATTAAAAACAAGAGAAAATGCTCTCAAATGTATGAGAAGGACAAAACCCCTAGAAGAGGAAAAAGTCCCCCCCACAAGAGAGAATGAAGAAGTCAAGTGACCTCCTCAGATAAAACATCCCACACCCCCAAGAGAGCTCACAAATGATGATAGGTACTCTTAGTGAAGGGTTTGGTGAAGATATCTACAACCTGCTTTGTTGTGGGACAATACTGTAAATCAATGACCTACTCCTATATCAGCTCCCTGATCTAGTGCATATGAATCTCGATGTGTTTGGTCCTCTGATGGTGAACCAAATTCTTTGAGATCTAGATGGTACTCTAATTGTCATAATGAATGAATGAAGGATGTGGAATAGTGAAGCCAAATAGCCTCAGTAGAGGCATTGACAACCCCTTGATACTCAGCCTCAGTCAAAGAAAGAGAAATAGCATGTTGATTCTTACTCTGCCAACAAATGGGGCCAGAACCAAGATGAAATTTGTAGCCAAAAGTGGACTTATGATCATCAACATCACCAACCCAATCAGAATCTATATATCCCACCAAGGTAAGTCCTATACCTGTTGCATAGTGAATCTTACAATAATGTGTACCCTGTATGTAATGCAAGATGCATTTGGATGCTTTCCAATGAAGCTCATGTAGTTCCTGTATAAAGTCTGAAACCATGTCAACTGCAAAGGAGATATCAGGGCATGTGTGAGTCAAGTAGATGAGACTCCCAACAAGCTGGTGATACAAAGTGGCATCAACAAGTGGAGTAGAACACTTAGCCTCAAGCTTGATTCCTGAAAGAAAGGGAGTCAGAGTAGGCTTACAATCAACCATGTGAAATTGAGCTAGAAGATCAAAAGCATACTTGGGCTGAGAAAGAGAAATCCCAAAAGTTGACTATGTGATCTCAATCCTGAGAAAATAGTGCAAAAGGCCCAAGTCAGTCATAGAAAATCTATCCTGCAAAGCAGATTTGACACTGCCAATTATGGATGAGGTACTCCCTGTAATGGTCAAGTCATCAACATAGATCACAGGTAGCAAATGAGAGTCACCCTGTCTCAAAATTTAGACATTCGAATCAAATGGACACTTGGTGAAGTCTGCTGAGAGAAGAAAGGAATCCATCTTGGCATACCAAGCCCTAGGGGCCTGTTTGAGGCCATAGAGAGACTTCCTCAATTTATAAACCAAATAAGAATCCTAGATGAATCCCTATGGCTGCTCCATGTAAATCTCCTCATGAAGATCCCCATGAAGAAATGGACTCTTCACATCCATCTGATGTACAAACCAACCATGAGTTGTAGCAATAGCAGGTGTTAAGCAAATGGAGTTCATCTTAGGAATGGGTGCAAAGTTCTTTGTGTAATCAACACCTGAAACCTTTGAGAAACCTTTTCCCACAAGTCAAGCCTTGTATTTATCCACACTTCAATCCGCTACATACTTGGTCTGATAGATCCACTTGCATTGAACCATCTTTCTCCCCTTGGGTAGTGGAACTAAATCCCATGTGTTGTTCCTTATCAAGGAACTATACTCTTCCTCCATTTTTGAACCCCACTCTAGAACTCCAAATTCTTCCTTGAAGGATTATGGATTGGAAGCAGTAGCAATAAAAGCATGTGGAAAATCCTAATGTTGTGACCGAGTCCTTCGAGTATCTGAAGGATCCCCAACAAGAGAACCTATTGACTCAAGAGTCTATCGAACCCAAGGAGGTCTAGTAGAAGATGAAGGATGAGGCTCCTCAATTGGAAGTGGACCCTACAAAGTTGTGATCCTGTGAGTCACAGTTGAGGGAGAATCATCATCTAAGTCACTATCATCACTCTCCACTATGGAGGAAGGAAGAGGAGGATTAGAGGACAAGCTAGGAGAGATTTCCTCAAAGTACATACTCCTCTCAATTAATGACTCGTGTGTCTCTGGATTCAAAAGTATATATGCCTTAACACCTTCAAGATATCCAACAAAGATGCAAGGCCTACTCTAAGGTTCCAATGCCTTGCATGTATCTGGAGGTATGCTTGCCCAAGTTGGACAACCAAAAACTCTAAAGTATCTCACAACTAGTTTTCTACCACACCAAGCCTCAAAAGGAGTGATGCCCTTCAAAGCTTTATGGGGAACCTGATTATGGATGTGAGTGGGACAAGTGATAGCTTCTAGCCCAAATTGAGGACCAAGAGAATGAGCATGTATCATGTAGCTAGTCATCTCCTTAAGGGTTCTATTCTTCCTTTCAGAAACACCATTTTGTTGTGCAGTGTATGCAACTAAATGTTGAAGATCAATCACCTCAAGAGTACAAAATTCCTCAATTCTATTGTTCACATATTCCCTTCCATTGTCTATGTGAAGAATCTTGACTTGCTTCCCTAATTTCTTCTCAACATGAGCCTTGAAGGATAGAAATATGTCAAACACTTCACTCTTCTGAACAAGAAAATAGACCCATGTGAAGCGGGAGTAGTCATCAATGAAGGTGAGGACATAGAAGACCTTGCTGAATGATGGCATTACAAATGGACTTGCTATATCACTATGAACCAATTGAAGAACTTCCAAAGCTCTCCAGTATTTCCCTTTGTCAAACTTCTCTTATGGATGCTTACCCAATGAATAACCTGAAAAAACACCTTCTAAAAAGCTGATTTGAGGGAGCCCTGCAACCATATCCTTGGATCTAAGTTGTTGAAGATAGCGGTAATTGAGATGTCCAAATCACTCATGCCATAGGTGACTTTCTGAATTTGAATGAGTGAGCAATATTGTAGAAGGAGACTTAGGAATAAAGTGGGAAAATGAGTAAAGTCGTGTGTTGTGATTGGCTTGTCCCATTGCAACCAAGGAATCATCCTTAAGTTCTTTTACCACAACTAAATCTGGTAGAAACTCAACTTTCTTGCCATCTCCAAAGTGAGTGATTTGGTAGATTGAAAGAAGATTGGTGCTCAAGTTAGGAACATAGAGAACATCCTCAAATTTTCCATCATCCATGACAACCAAACCTTTTCCTTCAACTTCCACTTGAGTATCATCACCTATGAAGATGTGAGTTACCTTAGATGGCTCCAAAGAAGAAAATTGCTCCCTTGTAGAACCCATGTGATGAGTGGCACCTGAGTCAAGTATCCATTGTTGTGAAGAACTTGTAATAGCCATAAAAGCTTACCCTTTTCCTTTTGATTGTGAGGAAGTGGAAGGAGATGAATCCTTCTTCTTGTAGGTGGATGGTAAATTGATGTTATTTTTCTTGATGATATTTGTCAACTCATCAATTTCCTTATTATGGAAATGATGCTCATCATGACCAAATCTCTTACAATATGAGCAAGTTGGTATCACCTTCGTGCTTGAATTTCCCTTCTTATGAGAAGGTGAAGAATTCCTTTGTTGTGGAGAGGATGATTGTGCTTTATATTTTTATGTCTTTGGCTTAAACTGCTTTTGCTTCTTGTTGGAACCCTTTCCTTGAGTCCTTTGATTCCTTTGATTAGCCACCAAAGCTTTGGACATTGAAGACTTGAGAATCCCCATGCTTATCAATTTTTCCTGCTCTAACATCAACATTTTTGTGAATGCATCAAATGATGGAAGAGTGAAAGAACTACCCACTATCAAGTGATGGGTTTGGAAGCTAGAAACAAATGCTACATATTCTAATGGAAGCTTTCCCAACAAATTGTAGACGAGTTGTGCATCCTTTTTGTCAATGACATAATCCTTAAGTTGTTCTCTTAACTCATTTTCTTTAGTGACATAGTCTTGGATTGTATCAAAATTCTTAGCATCTAACATTGTGAGATCATTGTCAAGCTAATAACCTCTAATCTCATCAACTTGGCCATACAATTGACCAAAATTTTCCCAAGCTTCTTTAATTGTTTTACACTTTTCAATTTGAAAGATTAGATCTTTTGATACAAATTTCCTCAAAGTTCCAAGATCCATAGTATTTTTAGTGAGCCAATCCAAATGAGCATTAGGATTAGTTTTAGGATCAGATAGTGCAACAATAATTTCATCAATATAATGAGTTAATCCTTTTTCCATCAACTTACTCCAAGCATCAATTTTCCAAGAAGTATAGTTATGTGGAGTTAACAAAGGAAACTTAGGAGAACCCATAGCAGCAAAGAGAACAAGAGAGAGAGAGGCACAATCACACAAGACACCCCCCCAAATTCACTTAATCAAAGAACACCCCTCCCCCCAAAAAAAAAAGATGGTTTGGCACTTTATACTTAGTGCGTTTACAATGGCCACTTGCAAGCTAAGCAAAGTGGGATTTTGATTTTCAATGTTTTACAATAGCCTTAAGTAGACAACAATAGAATCAAATGACTAATACAAAAGACCAAACTGAGATCTTGTTCGTAGAAATGCCAAAATAGGCCAAAAATGACCAAGTGATGAAAGTATAATTTCTGATCACAAGAACTACAAAATAATAGCACCACTATAAAATTCAAGAAAAATCATGCACTTTAAAAAAGAATGGCACCTGAAAAGTAGTTCGTATGAGCTTGAACGGAGCCCTAAAAGTTGCAAAAATGGTGACAACTCAGTTACACCTATGAGAAAGTAAATTTTGTGAAAAATCGAGCATCAAAATGAAAAACCGATCACACCAGCATGTAGAGCATGAAAAATTAGCTGAAATAAAAGAAAATTACTCGAAAAAGGGAGTCAAAATGAGCAAGATATCAACATTTGAAGTTGAACTACAAATTCAAAAAAGTCATTGGAGAGGGGGGTAAAATTTTCAAAATGTCGCTGATGTAGTGCTGACATCAAAAAACTATGGCATTAAATTTGATGGCCTCCTACACATCAACGAAAAAATGCTACTTGTTCAGAGTATTAAGAAACTCACGAAATATTTCGTAACTGGAAAAGAAGCCTCCCAGAATCTTCAGGGATGAGCCAAAATATTCCAAGTAGAATATTCGCTAGGAATAGTCTGCCATTGGTGGTTTTATTCGCCAGTTTTTAGTTTCCCGACAGCCACTGGGGCCCACGAAGGTACCACGACATGGCACCTACCTGAGCCCACCTACGGTACCATAGGTGCAATTCGTAGGTAGGTACATTGGGCAGATATAATCCACAGAAAATATTTTTCTTTTTGATTTTCTTTCTTATTGATTTTTGATTTTTTATAAAAAAACATTCAAAAAAATTTCTTGTACCATATTTTTGCAATGATGTCGATCAGTAAGACCGAGGAGGAGAATTTATTTTTGCAGATGGCTCTGAGAAAATTTGTTCGATTTTGATGAATTGATAGTCGATCTTAGGGTTTTTTTCCCTTCTAGACGCAATGGCAGTGTCCTTTTTGGCTGAAAATGCTCAAAAATATGGCTACTTCCTTGATCTGGCAAAGACCTCTGATCTTCAAACCCTTGTAGATTTGGCCTCCAATGTCCAACTGAGACAAAATAAAAGGAAAATCTGATTTTATTAGACACTCCAAATGCAATGGTGAGCTCAGATGTGATGCAACAAGCTCCCAAAATGCACCTGCAATACAAGGCCAAAAATGGAACCCCCCCAGAATCTGGTATTTCTATGAAGAAAATGCAAGATCGTACTCAAGATCTCCCCAAAATGAAAATCCAAAGGCACTCCAATAGCTATGATACCATGTAAGAATTGGCTATGAAGGTAGCCACCCAAGATCTAGAGCCCTAATGGAAGCACAACCGTAAGAGAGATAAAGACAATATGACAAAAATAAATTGTATTCTACCAATAATGCAAATAGAATCAATGTATGTATCAATGTACAAATGTAGTAGAGACCCCTTGGTTATATAGCCAAGGTGATAACATAGGAGGGCATAATATTATGACAAGTTTTGTAATCTTATGACATGAGAGAACTATGGAAAGCTATCACTCCACCTAAAGTAGAAAAGTGATAATGTGATAACCACCACAAAAGGTGGAGATGAATCACATGATGTGTCCATGAAAGGTGGAAATGATAAAGTGATAACATGATAAGTCCACCAAAAGTGGAAAATATCCAACAACTTCTCTGCGGTCCCTAAGTAAACTTAACAAAGATGTAATGATGACCTAGACAAGGTACAACACAATTAATTACACCAACACCAAGATTTCCAAAGAACCCACAACAAATTTAGGTTTCTTAAGATTTGTTAATAAAATATAATATCTAGGGACATTCTAGAACTACTTAATCTAAGGACCTATCCACTTTAATATTAATCTCATGTGACATTAAACAGGGATTTTCACCATACTATCCTAGAAGGATGATTACAGTTTGTAAAGGAAATACCTGGAACAATCCTAGATAGAACCATGATTTTTGTGTAAATGCCACAAGCTTAGAGGAGAATAGGGAGACCCAAAACCAAAATGAAAACCAAAACAAACCCACACCAAAAAATTGGAACAAACCCTCAGCCAAAAACTAGAAAGGGAAAAGCAGACCAAGCAAAATAAACTAGCACCTAAACTAACTATTAACAAAAGGAGATAGCTACAAGCAGCTCAGGAAAGGAAGTAATGCTTCAAATATTATCTATTGATAGGCAACGAGACATCCTCCCCAATGAGATTTTTTAGGTGGAAAGCATTATCTCCTAATATCTCAGAGATTTGAAAGGGGTCGAGCCAAAGTTTATCAAATTTTCCATGTTCCCCCTTCTTATCATGTGCTTTGTCCTAGTATAGGACTACATCAAAAAATTCTGAAAGCCTTAAATTTGGATTTTTTTATCAAACCACCTTTTGAAGATGCCTTGATGTTTAGAAAAGTTTTCCAATGCTTCATCTCTCTTCTCTTCAAGGTGTAGGAGTTCAATTAAACGAGCCTCATGCCTATCCCCTTCATAATAATACTCATTAATGAACTATGAAGTGGGGATTTTCAGCTAAATGGGAAACACAAGTTCGAAACTATACACAAGGTGATAAGGGGAGGTTCCAATGGAGGCCTTTTGTTTGGTACAATCTGCGCAAAGAGAAAATCTGATTTGGGTATGCCATACTTTAGGATTCCTCTCTAATAGTTTGAAGATCGCAGTCAAAAGGTTTTTGTTTGTGGATTTATCCAAGTCGTTTCCTTGGGGGTGGATTTATCCAAGCCGTTTCCTTGGGGGTAATAGTAGTAGCCGTTTCCTTGGGGGTAGTAGTTTTTGTTTGTGGATTTATCCAAGCTATTTTTGGTAGTGATTAGAGGAGATGGAAAATTCCTAGCCATTCACCATTTATATCGCCTTGAGTGTAACAACATCCTTAACTATGCATATTTTTTGAAGTTTGTGACCTGTGATAAACCCAAAGAAGGTAGATTACCTCTTTTCAACATGAAGCCTTAGTGGATTTTATATTTTTAACAATTAGATAATGCCCTGCATGCCTTGCTAAGTGTATATATCTAGTGCATTGAATTCACATGAATTTCCAACCATAGTCCATAAATATAAATGTGTTATGCTAAACATGTCCAATGTTAGATTCCAATGCAATAAAACATAACATATGATGATGCTAGGTATTTTACATGGCAATCTAAATACAGGTACTTCCAATCCCACCCCATGGTACGATTTGAATAGTGTTCCTTAGAATGATTTCTATGTACATACTTAGGGGTCATTTATTGAGCTTCTTCCTCTTCATTCTACACTTCTTTTTCATTAGATTTTTATTCTTCTTCTTTGAATGTAGGTTCATTTGATTAATATCTATTTATCACCACTAAATTCCTCAATTCTTCATCAACCTTAACACTTGCACTTTCAACAATCCTTCTTAGCCTTTTATTGTAATGTCTATAAGCTTTTATTTTAGTAGAATATCCAAGGAAGATACCTTCATTAGATCTTGCATCAATCTTTCTTAAGTTTTCATCATCTCTTTTAATATAGAATTTTCTTCCAAACACTCTAAAGTACTTGATTGTAGGAATCCTTCCATACTACAACTCAAAGGGAGTCTTTGTGTTGTTAGCTCTTACTTGAACTCTAAAAAGTATGTAAATATTAGTATGAATTTATTCTCTCTAGTAGACTTTCGGTATGTTATCTTATTTCATCATAGTCCTTAGCACTTCTTGAACAATCCTATTTTTCCTTTCAACCATTCCATTTTGTTGAGGATTCCTAGGGAAAAACAAGTGACTTTTTATGCCACGAATCTCACAAAACATGTTAAATTAATTGGAGGTGTACTCTCCACCTCTATCAGACCTCAAACATTTGGTATTCAAATCTATTTCATTCTCAACCATAAATTTAAATGATTTGAATCTATCTAGGGCTTCAGATTTCTCTTTAAGAAAAGTAACTCATTTCATTCTAGAATAATCATCAATCAAAAGCATGAAATACCAGTCACCTTGCAGGATTCTTACTCTTGTAGGACCGAAAAGGTTTGTATGCACCAATTCCAAAAATCTAGTAGAAGATTGTTATTTTCCCTTGAAACTACTTCTAGTTTGTTTTCCAAATTGACAATATATGCAAAGAACATTGATAGGCTTTGTAGTCCTCCACAAATCTCTTATTGCTTGAACTGAACTAATTCTAACCAAGTTATCAAAATTTGTGTGGCACATTCTCATGAGTCATAACCAACTATCATTAATCTCAGTCATAAAAAAATAACCACCAACACCCTTGAGTTGATAGATATTTATATATGTCCTTTTTCCCGCAAAAATCACATTTTTAGACCCTTTTCTGATTTTACATCCATCATCTTGAAACTTAAGATTCTATCCATTCCTACACATTTTTCTAAAAATCAAGAGGTTATGCCTTAAGCCTTTAACATAGTAAATATCTTTAGTATTATGCTTGTCATCAAAACTGATTGAACCTATTCCAGAGATCTTAGCACCTAAATCATCTCCAAATTTAGAAAGTCCTCCATCATATTTTTCAAGTTTAAAAAACTTACTCTTGTCTCCATTCATATTATTTGAGAAGCCACTTTTAATAACCTAATAGGTCTTATTCTACCTAGCATGAAAAGTAGATACCAAATCACCTCTAGTTTTATCCTTCTTCTCTGAAACACTTTCCTTCACACAACTTTTAGAGTTAGCATAACTAGATTCATCTTTTAAAGCCAAGAACAAACATACATGATAATAAACATCTCTATAATCAAATTCATCATAAGAAATACTAGAATCTTCTCTAGCATAATATCTTTTCTTGATCATTTTTCCTTTATTTTCTTTGTCCTTATTGTTCATAACTCTTTTTGGATATCTTGAATTAATGTAACCTATATTTCTACAACATAAACATTTGAAAGGTATTTTACCTTTTTACTTTTCAGTTCCCTTTTTCATCCTTCTTATAAAGTTAGCTTCTACATCCTCAAGATCATATCCATTTGAATCTTCAACTTTTTCCAATTTTCTAGCCTTGAAAGTGTCGAAATGAAGATGGCATATGAGAGGGGGAGGTGAATCAGTTGTAGAAAATTAAACCTTAAAAACCCTCAACAGTAATAAGATCCACATGCATTCATTAAACCCTTATTCTGTTAGTATGATTGAACATCAAATGCAGATTACAAAAATTGAAATCATGACATCATACACAAGAGAACACTAGATTTATGTGGAAAAATCAATGATGGAAAAACCATGGTGAGGATTAGCTCACAATATAAGTAATAGCAAAACTAGTACAAAAGGACTCACTTGTAGAACATGACACACTATCCAATTAGGCTCACAACTAGGGTTCACTACCACAAAAATAATACAAGAAGATAGAAGAGAAATGTTACATAGAGAATACTTATAAATGAAACAACGAATCTATTGGTGTTTTTAAAACCCAAGAAGATTCCTCAAAGCTTCTATGAATTTTCCATGTTAAATAATGAAAGCCTAGGAAATGTTTGGCCAACTTAACGAGAAAAAGAAATAATGCATACTCCTACAAATTGGGCTCTGCAAGACCTGGGAGGGTGATCCCACTATGTGATCCTTAAAAATAACTAAACAAATTCAAATACACATTGCATAACAATAGATAAGCTCCCCATCAACACTGAATAGATGAAATCCTTTAAGAAATAGGCAATTGCTTCAAAGATCCAATTCCTATCAACAAAGAACTTCAAAAATAACAAAGATAGGTCGATATGAAGATTATTATGAATAAAATTTCTAAAATAAAATGCCAAATATGTGAGAAATATGACCACTAATTTAGTATTAGTTCCAAATCCTAAAGCACGGAGTCAAATGAGAAAGAATTAAACTATAAGGGAAATTACATCCTAAAGAGTTAAGATCTATATGAATTGCATTACAATTCATGTATCTATACCAAAAATCTATTACTACTTACACATCCAAATGCTAACCTGCATGAAATCACACAATAACTAAAGCATTTAATTGCTCCTTTGGAGTAGAGCCACAATTAGAGTATAATTCATAGTAAAGAACAATGAAAATCAATGAAATTAGTCTTTGACCAATATTTCATTAATAATCCATGCAAGGTATCACAATTGGAGAGAAAATAGACTCAAAATATTGTCATATTCGACAAAAACATGGTTAAGAACCCCATAATTGACAAAATTCTCCTATCTGACTCTAAACCATAAAATATGGACTCAATGTTCATACTCTATGTATTACAAATTATGCACTCTAAAATCTCATATTCAACAAAAGATCCTCTACATCAGCTCTGAATTCCGTTTTATAGAATAAGGGAGAAAAAAAAGCTTCACGCCAAAGTGTACACATGTCCACATTTTATTAGACCGTAATTCCCTTCTACAGTTACATTTGCATTTTTTCAATTTGAGGGAATGCATATAAGACAAAATTTATTCTAATTATGTGGGGAAGAGAAACTGCCTACCAAAAGGCATCCCGTAGGAAGGAAAATCATCTTTAACTGTTACAATACTCTGTCCACCTCAACAACAATCCATATCAACCATTTGCACGTTGATCTAGGAGAATATTTAAGTATTCAATTGTAAATTTTGAGGCCAGACCTGTACTATACTTGACCAACTCATATTCTCCACCACAATGCTCATATTCCAAATTCATTTGTGAATACCATCTTCCACAATTCAAATTCTACTTCACATGGCCAATTGAAAGCAATAACCTAATTAATCTTATCCCTATATGGTGCATATTTTACCATCAGTGAAGTAGCCTCCTTATCAAAATATTCTCAGAAACTAATAACAAAGGATAGTTTCTCAAGTGTATCATTCATCATACCGATATCAGCATTTATGCATATCTTGTTTGTCTAGGCCGTCATGATATCGTTCATTTGATCCTTCCAAACTTGCAAAGGCTTTACCTCATCATAACTATGCTAAATTTCTAGTAATGGTGTAAGCTCTACTCCATCATACTTGGCCTTCAGTTCCTTGATCTTCATCTCCATCGGAGCAACATATCCTTGGAACTTCTACTCCACAATTTCATTAAAAAATTGATAAGTTGGAAAAACCTTGGGATACTTATCCTTTTGATGCTTTGTCCCTATTGCCATGAACTTTAATTGCCCAGCTCTAGAAATCCATCTATCTAGTAGTGGGGTGGCCAATTCTTTATCTCTCGGGAACATCTTGATTTTTTGCAACATTAAAACATAATTCGAATGGACACTATTCAATTTTCCCTGGACCTTTCTATTCAAGTGTCTCAATACAGTATCTACAATTATTTAATTATTTTTCAATGTTGATTCTTGGATCTATTGCAACATTTCTTTATACTCCTCAACTTGATGGATTAATTTTTCCCTTAAAATTCCTCCTCTTAGGCTATTTTCCCTTTCAATTGTGATGGGAACCTACCCCATATTATATGGAATGATTGCTAAGGATTGTTCTTGTGAGAAAGGTTGAGGTTGCTCCATTGATGGATCAAGAACATTATAGCTAGAGCTATCTTGTCTTTGGGACTTCCACACCTCCATTTCCTATTTCAATAATGTCAGCTCAGTTTCTAGCTCTACAACCCTTTGTTGAATTTTACTATATTTAATAATGATTTCATTAAATAGGGCCCTCAAAGTATCTCTATTCTTATTTAAATCCTCAATAGTTGCCCTGGTGAACTTGGAAACATTTACTACCATATCTGTTGCCACCAATGCTGGAGTATCAATAACTCTTCTCACAACCAAGTGACCACTGAAATCAGATGGCTCTCCAACTATTGGTTTCCTGGACCCGGTAGACAATGACCAAATTTATAAGGTATCCCATTCTTTACTAAAGGTTGATCCCTTAAGTGCCAACGTAGCTTCCTCCTCAGTTTCAAGAAGTGGCCTATTGGCATTTCTTATTGTATCGAATACCATAGCATCAATAATATCCCATTCAGTCAGTAACAATACTCTGCTCTTTTGTACTTATTGATGCCAAAAATTGGCAAGGTAATAGGCTTTTGTGGGAAGCTCAGTTAAAGGGGTGACATTTTGTGCTAAACTGAGTAACCTCCAGATTTAATAAAAACTTGAATTCTTCTATAACTAGGATTTTGAATGGGAAAATGAAGAAGATATGGAATAAAAATATCTAAGGCAATGCACCAAGATTTAGATGTAAGGAATGATATATCTTCTTTCATATGCGATCTAATGGCTTGCTCAACAATCTTCTATGCTCAAAATAACAACTGTTAAAGAGGAAGACCTGAATTATTTATTTCATGACATAAAATGATTTCCATAGAGCTTTTACTGAAAGAAAGCATCAAAGACATGGTTTTAAATTAGAATTCTATTCAAATCATTGAAGTTGCAAACAAACTATTCAGAAATACCATAGTATAATGTTATCAATAGTTAAGAGACAAAAAGGCCAAATTATAAGGGCATAGTCTATGAGTCTTTACAATTATCCAACAAAACAAAGGTTTTGTGTCTCCCAATCCTTTTGTAGATATTTCAAACTAGCATTATTCAACTATTCAATCGCTACTCTTTAAAATACTTACTAGCTAACTAGTAAAAAATTCTACTACTAACTCCTTTAAGAGAAGTGGTATATATAGCCAAGAGCATCCACCGCTTTCAAAGTCTGTAATAGAAGAGATTCCTCATCATGAATCATAATTATTGCAACAATGATTCATCATGGCCATTGTAACAGAAAGATTCCTGAGCATGAACCCAGTCATTTTCTAGCCAGGTGCATTTCCTATAAATGATAGCAGTGGTTCTGACCTACCTTATATGAACAAGTGTTGCCTCTTTAGTGAAAATAGTTAGAACATGCGGTACAATGTGGCAGCTTGGTGTTCACATCACTCCTCCCTTTCATGTATTTGTGCTAAAGGAATACATGGTGGAATTTCGCAGCCCATAAATCATCCTCCCATCCTTTGATGATAGCTTGTCATGAGAAGACATGTGGCAGTTTTCTTTGTATTTGACATCACTTGAGGGGACTGCCAAGAGTTTATATGGGCAGAGGCTATGTGGTAGGCAGTCAGGACCCGAAAGAGAGATATATGGAAAGAGGTTAAACATGCCCGACTTGTTGACATGTGGAAGCAAGTCGGGGCTCTAAAAAGAAGGGAAGGGAAGCTTTACTTTGGTGAGTGATTTGGCGACACGTGGCGGCATTTAGCGGAGAATGCCAAAATATTGGCATTTGGATACTTAAAAATTATCGGGCAAGATCATAAAATGAACAAAACATAAAAACTAACCTGAAGGGAGCATGGGGTATATTAAATATCCATAGCTTTTGGCGACTACCAGGGACATTTCACTTGTGGAATGGTGAATCCAAAATTTCTCTAGTTTCAAAACCAAGGCTTATTCATTGGGAATTGGAGTAAGAGCTTAGAAAGAGTGACCTGCAAGGGTAGCCAATCAACCTCATAAGGCATTGATATGGTGTAAGGGATCTCGTTTGCCTCATGCATGTTGATTAACTCCTTAAAGGGAAACACTATAAATATTTTGGACTCATCCTTAAGCTGGAAAAATAACAGCATGATCTAATTAGTTACACCCTCAATGTCCTCGACAATAGGAGGCTAGCTGAAACTCTGAAAAAATGATAAATCCTACTTCCTTTCCTCAATTTTGGATAGAATTTTCCTCGCAATAGTCACTGATTCATCAGGAAGAAACAAAGAGGGCAAGCCCATCTCAGTTAGTTTGGAAAGCCTTGCTCGAATGTTGTCCATAGTCTACCTTAATATAATCGGACATTTTTGAGCATGAAGGGTGGTCTCCTGGCAGTGGATAAACTCCTTTGCAACCCCAGCGACTGCTCTTCAATTCTCGATCCCTGCTCATTCCATATCCTTGCTTGACACTGTGTATTGCTTGTTTAGCAAAATTTTTGCCTCGGGAACCTTTTCCTCTATGAATTGTGGGAATTGCTCCATTGTGGTGTGAACCTCCCTACATAAATCTATCACCTCCACCATGAATAAGAGTGTGGGTTGGAGAGTAGGCCATAAGGCCTTGAATTTTCCCCAGTAGGAAGCATAAATTTGTTGGGCTACTAAATAGAGGTTTGACTATGGAGTATGAGTCTAAACGATCTTCTTCAAGAAACTAATTTATGTATCCTTTGTCTCAATCTCCTACATTAGCCTCACAATTTGTTATGCGATAGAGGTCAGCTTCTCCTTTAGGTTTTTTTGTGTAGCTAGCCACCTTTCCTCAGTGTGGATTCAAGTTGTAGATTCTTGATCTAGGGTAAGCCTGAACTTCCTGAGATCTTCTTCGAATTGAGCTTGTATGATCTCTTGGTTGGCCTCCTTTTCTTGCACTTTCTACTTCAGATGGTCACGTACCTGCTGCAATTCTTTTGATATTTTGTAGAAATTCTTCCTCTGATTGGGCCAACCTATTGGATAATTCTTGGTTCTTTTGTCATAGCTCAGCTATCCAATCAGACTCTTGGGATTGGATTTTTTTGAGCTCTCTCTACAAGCTAGCCTACTTAGCTTGCATATTTTGTGTGAGGCACACTTTTTCTACTTCTTGTGCTTTGTCCTTGGTGAGTGTAACCTCTAGCCTTGCCTTGATAGCCTTGAGCTCATCCTCCATCTTTTTCAATTTGTGCCCAGACTTAAGGAAGTTAGTAATCACCACCTGTTGTGTCTCCTCCATTAGTTTGACCTTTTTCCTATGGTCAGGTGACACACAAGTCCAATCCAATGGCATGGATGTCATAGTCATCAATTTGAATTTCTCCCTTTGGTTTAACAATATTTGGATGTATGCTTGTGAAATGCAACAATTATTGAGTCTCGTTATAAGTTGTAAGGACTCTAGGCTCTCCTAGAGTCTTGGCATCCTTTTATTTTTGCTTCTACATTTGGAGAGCTCGAGCTTGCTTCGTTGTATCACTCTAAGAGAAGAATTGAGCCGACGATATGATTCATTCACTTGCAAAGGGGGCACCAGGAGGGACAACAAAAGGAAATGGGAGGCGGGTGACCTCGGGTGTTTTCTTCTTTGGAAGGGCAACCATGAGTTGGGAGAAGGGAGGAATATTCCACATCCCTGGTGATGAAGGCATGGAGGGGCTCATGAGAAAAGGTGGTGGTGAAGGAGATGAACCGAGTTCTGATGGTTGTGAAGGTTGAGTCAGAATCTACTTTGATGATGCAATAGGGACAATAGCTTCAAACACCAATATGGCAGAAGACATGAATGCAGATGAGGAAGTGGAATGGATGGATGAAGGGGTTACAACCAGTGTCAAGGCAGATCGAGGGGGAGTAAAATCCATCTATCTGATATGAGAGATTTGAGGAAAAAATCTTGCATCCATTATAGAGGGGAGAAAGAAATATGGGTTCATACTTGGAGTGATGGATGTCATAGGAACTACAAATGAGACAAGAGACTATGAGCCAAGAAGAGAGGGAGAGAAAGATACCTGAGTGGCTGATTCATTCTCTGACTCTTGGTTGGCCACCACCTCCTGCGAACTTCTTGCGATATTTCCATCAGTGTGTTGTCTTTTTCTCGGTGGAGAATTCTCTAATTCTTCCACCTCCATTGGTTGTTGTGTTGCTCAAGTACTCACCTGCACACTCCTCCTTATCATAGTGCTAGGCTATATTATCGCTTTCCATTTTTGCTTCCCCTTGTCGGAGTGCGGTGTGGCATCTTCAAGGTTAGGCTCCTCTGCATCACTTGCATCAAAGTCTAGATTTTCCTAGTTCTAGAGGGTATCAAATTGATCATCGACATTGAAAAATGATGAATCTTAGAAAGGGGCGATGAGGTTCTTAATCTCTTGGTGGTAGATCCATAAATCATTTATCTTTTTCGACTTCCATTGTTGTTGCTTTTCCAAGCTATTTCAGAGGGTAGCACTTATGTGACTATTTTCATCTAACTTCCCCCTGATGAGATAGAATCCGAGCCATGGTAGCCTCTGATTATCTGTTGGCATGAGCACTAATTCCACCCAATTTTTGCTATCATCTTCAATCGTATTTCTCTGTGCTTCCCAATATGCCTGAGGGCTATGCTTTACCTTTATAGATGTGTCACCCAAATTATCCTTGAGGCTGTAGTCCCATTTATAAAAAATAAAAACTAGCCTGAGGTGTTCTAGCTTAGCCTCAAGTAGCTCTGTTGACCTCCTTTTGACCATAATCATTGTTTTGTAGTTCATGGGGAATTCAAAAAATTCTTTCTTCTTCTTATTCGAGTCAGAGAAAAAGTTCCAGCGCATAGCAACCATTTGTCAAAAGACTTCAAGAGCTAACACATGATTAGTGACAAATGTGGGGATTCAGATTGGTTCTTTGAAAAATTCATGCACTCAGACACATGTGAAATCTTTACCAAGGAACTAATCCCACTTTGGGAATAGGGATCACATCCAACTGGTCTGATCACTTGAAAGGCAATAATAGTCACCATCCTCGCTCAGGTCATGCAAAATTTGATTCAATAATTCCTCCCAAAATGCATAATAATCGTAGGTGGAACAGAGGATGGAATTCCATACTGAAATTGGCTTCTGATGATTTCTCTCATCAATTATTTCCAACTCCATTTTTTCCCTAAAGAAATCAAGATTTTGATGTAGAAACATATAGGAAAGAAGAGAAGGATTTTTGAATTTACCAATGGTCTCGAACTCGCCAATTTTATTCTTCATGTATTTGATAATCATTTCCATGAAATCATACAAGAACGGTTCCTTCTTCCTCCTGAGTTGGAAACCTAGGCCTAGTTGAGCCTCAAACACGATGTCGTCGTTATCAAAGCCTTACACAAAAACCATCATGGAGAAGGCATCCTTCATGTCTTCCTATTTGTAATTGCCATGAGAATTCAAACATTTCTGGCAATTTTGGGGCCTTTTGGTCTCTGCATTATAAAAGGCAAGAGCTTGATTTCGACCCTTCCAGAATTTGAAACCCTTTTTCTGGTTGAAGTGCTAAATCAACTGCTCTCTGTTGCTAATCTCAGGAATGAACAACAAGTTCCTAAGAGCTTTCACAGTTAGCACCACTCTCAACCTCCTTCCTTCAATGGCGCCAGTGCTGAATTAAAGTGTCAAACACTTTCATGAATTATTTCTTGGTAGTGGTGCACATAAGGGATCATATATTGGGGAATTTTGCATTGCCATTGCTTGAATGGTAGTTGATTTTCATAGGATTTATTCATCCTGATGAAAGTATCTTCCCTCAAATCCTTAGGGTTAGTCTTGAGGACAAGGTCATAGATTTTATCTCATTCTTCCTTTACCAAACTAGCATCTTTGAGTTGACCTTTCTTTGCTAGGTGCGTGTGAGGCCATTCTGGTTTTTCTAGGATCCCAGGCGTAGTATAGGATTTTTGTTCCTCAAAAATATTGACCATAGGTGTGGTGATTATTGCATCGGCTAAACCTCAAGTTGTTTCACCGGGTTCATTCATCAATGGGTTATGGGTTACCTTAGGGGCAGCGGATTCCATTTTTCTTCTAAACTTTCTAAAATTTTCTTCGCATCTCTTAGCAAATTTTTTATTTAATTTTTTTTTGCACAACTCTTGTATTTTAAAAACCTTCTTTTCTTTTAAAATAATCGAATGCAAATCTTAGCTTTTTTGTCCTCCTCTGAGTGGTAGATGACATTTGATTTTTCCCGCATTAAATTCAGTATGTACTACTGACCCTTTGGTTTATGTGAAGTGAACTACCTTCTATTTTGAAATGACAAGGCTTCATGATGACCTGAAGTACCTACAACCCTTGATGCAACTTTTCTTGGAAATTGGGCTAATGATTTGAAGGCAAGTTAGGCATCGTATGCCGTGGTAATTAATTCCCTTAATGGAATGATTACTCCAAAGTATGTGATAACCATCACATAGATCTATATCTTTTGCTAGGTTTTGAGGAACACCCATGAGGATGACACCTCATCATCCGACTGAAAAGGCTACCGCTGAATTCTACTAACAACTTGTGCTAATTAATTAGATTTCCTTGATTTTGTATGTGACAAATCGTACCTACAGACACAACTTGATGGGAGTTTCAAGTGAGCCTTGATGCAATATTTGAGGTAGTACCTGATTAACCTCATGCTTATGGTATGTGAATTTCCACGCTTACCTCTACCACTTCTATAAATAGGCATCTAGTTAGTAGGGAGATTAACTTAGCGATTTTTAGAAAAATAATTATTAGGTGATTGGATTAGCATTTGGTAACTATAGCCTACATAGTATTAGCATAGATTTTGAACTTAGACATTTTGCATAGGATTTCTGCCTAACAGTCATATAGAATTTGACACCATGGACACATGAATCAAGATAACCTCCCATAAACCACAAATGGATTTCTTGGGTGAGATTTCGACTAAGCATTTGAAGAGGATGACGAAGAATAAACATTCTTTGTCTATCATAGCTATGAAATGAGTCCTAGGTCACAACTGTGTCAAATACGAGGACAAGTATAGGGTAAATACTAACATGAGTTCTCGCTTCATGGCATCATTGCTCAAAATTCAAGTCCCCAAGCCACTTATCATCTAGTTGGTGACATAAATATTCTTGAAGAAGTATCTGAACAGCCTTGGAGAGGTGTTAGCACATGTTGCATTTGGTATAATACTAACTGCGAGCGACCTTCATTAGTTTGTTGAAGAGGATACAGTCATCCCATGGTTGTCGCTTCTTAGTGGCTTTCACCTTCAGTCATAATAAGTCCATCACCAGAAGGTATCCCATGCTTCATACTTTCTACTCTAGATCTATAATGTGGTGTCATTCTACAATATTCACTGGTACACTAACTTTAGGAACATGGTGTTCCCTCCGCCACCTTCCAATGCTGCCCTGGATGGAGTTGCTGGTGGAGCCAAGGATGAGGTGGTACCATATGATGTTGATGTTTTTCCCCATTTATAGTACTTAAAATTCTCTCCCTTGCTACTTTAAGACTGAAATTTTGTTAGTCTTTTGTATATAGCCTGAAAAAGGCTTTCACAATATAAGTATATTCTTTTTGAAGCATGGCCTTCAATCCATTTTTCCATTGTACTCCTCATAGTATATAAATATAATAAGAATGTAGTTTATGTTTAACATCCCTGCCTTGTTGCATGATTTTTATCTCTTTTGGCATATGTATTATTCTACATTGCATTGTAAATATCTATTATATCACTGATTAGGAAGACTGAACAAACAAACAAAAGAATAAAGAAGAAAAAAAACACGTTAATTACATATTTACATGGTAGAACTACCTAATTGAGCTATTTAAGGTGAACTCCCCTAACGGGAAACCTTAGTGATTTTCTTTCTATGATTCCTAATTTGAATGCCTTGTTTCACTCGTACTGAATTATTGTGAACAAATTCCTCTTAAAATCATTAGATTTCTTGTGTCAGCCAATTTTCTCCTTTTGTTGATTTAATTTCATTGTTAGACTTTTATCATCCAACCACTAGTCTAAATGCTCAATAAATAGGGACAACACACTTGTACCTAATATGTTATGCAAGATTGATTCCATAGAGGGTGGTGGGTGATGTTTTCTTGTTGGCGCTTGGTTTAGTCTATAGAAATTGATACATAGGTGGATATTTCCTTTCCTCTTTTGAATCTAGATGTGGTCAAAAGACTAAACACTATGCTTGGCCAAGAAGACAACTTGCATCAGGACTAGCTTCACTGACCTTTGTTGATTTATCAGTGCTTCAATATTGAGACTTGCTAGACTTTTTGTTTAGCGTGTTGATTCAGTCCCTCTTATTGGTGCTATCATAGGATGAATGATACCGGGATCATATCCTCTGAGATTATCATACAACCAGACCAATACTTGCTCACTTTCCTTTGAAAACTATATGCACCCTTTTTTGCTTTGATGTACGATGCTCTTGCAGACTTGAATATTTTTTTTCCTTCCTGTTTCAATGATCCGTACTATTGCCTTCACTTGTTTAGAGCTTTATCTTATTGTTTCTAGTATTGCCAAAAGGGGAACCCTTGAGAGTGACCAATTTTTTTGGAACTTTACGAAATACTTGTTGGGTGTCTTGTTTGCCATGGCTTATGGAGAATTTTGCTCTTTATTGTTCAGTAATTTCTATCAACTACGAACTAATCTAGGTGATGTTTTTCTTAATTAGGTCTCAGACTTTCTCTTTATCGGATCCCACATAGACATCCCTTATAGTATTGATATCCTAAGATTTATTAATGATTAGTTTGGGAATTCTGAACAAATTCATGCCCTTTTGCTTTACTGAGCCCAAACCTATCATGAAGCTTTCATCTTCAATATCATCACTTGAATAGGAAAACTGGGATTGGAATTGTCTAATTGTCCTCTTGCCATTCGGGGAAGTTGGGTATATAGTTGCTGCACCAATTTTTCATTCTTCATCATTGAAGTGTGGCAACCGTAGCCCGGTTGTTGAACTTCTTTTAGATTTTTGTGTCACCCTCAGGATAGCTTGGTTTTGATCATTAATGATATAAGTTTCCAGTGTAGTGGCATGATAATTATCGAAAGGGTCTTTATCAATCAACTCACTTAGAAGAAAATCATCTTGATCAGTCTGATCCCCAGTGGTTTCTTCATCATATATAAGCTCAGTGTAGTACATTTCCTCCTTGGTGATGGAAGTGTGAGAGAACTCAAAGATCGTCTTTGCTTTATCCATGATTTATTCTGAAAGTAGGGGTTTAGACACTAGCTTCATTTTGGCTCCATGGTTGGTCCTTATAATCAAGTGTGACCAATCTAAGAAAAGTTATCCACCTAGTTTAGAAGTGAATTCCCTAGACAGGCATAGGCCGAATATTGGGGGAATATCAATGATCATAGTATCCTGCTTGACCATGATAGTTGGGCAAGCACATGGGGTCAATGGGAGTTTTTTAATGACCCCCATAGTATTGAGAATATTCCCATCCAATTACATGAATCCTCTTTTCAAAGGTTTTTACCTTAGTCCTAGGGCTTCAACTATCTATCTATTCATGACTGTGGTGTTGGTGCCAAAGTTGATCATGGAGTTATGCAGTAATTTCTCACCCACAACAAGGATTTAGAAAAATGGATTTGATTTTGGTTCGCTTTTATCAATTTTGAATGTCGATTCTTCTTCTTGATCCTCAGTAGAGGCCTCTTTTGCAGTATTTTTGAGAACTTTGGCCAAAGGTGACTGGTTAATATGTTTTCCTAGAAGTGAGTGCTCTTTTGGTTCTATGATTGGGTCTTATTGGAGATCCCTTTGTCGCAATGTCCTCTACTTCGGAATGGCTAATATTTCCCATAGGGAAACGTTAGCAGATGATTTTTTCAGTTCTTCCACTACATTAAACAGTGGCAACCTTGGAGGTTCTTCCTCTTTAGCTCTTATTGTTATGATTTCCTTTTTCAGAAAACATCGTGGTGCCACTACCAAGTCACTAGATCTATAGTCAGGGGCATTGTTTGGCTGTGGACTGACTAATTGCGAGACAACTACTTTTCCCATGAAAGTCCCTTTGAAGCATGTGTTGTAATCAAACTGCACTCATCGGAATTCAAAAGAGCATGCTTTGAATGTGAACATTGCTTCCTCTCCTTCCATCCATGAGAAGATGATGTGGTTAGGAGCTATGTCAGTTTCTTATTCTAGAGACATTCCTTTCATTTGAGCGGTGAGCACCATGTTTTCCATTTGGAGGGAGGTATATGCATAGCCCCCATTATTCAACGTTGTGCCTTGGTTGCGCTACTTTGCTACCTTCTATTGTAGATTTTTGCATGGGTAGTTTAGGGGCATATGTGAATTTCTGCAAGGAAAACACCAAGGGTTGTTGTCATCGATCAATTTTTTTTGCCCTGTAGTTAGGTCTCTACTTGAGCTTAGGTTGGAATTCAATAGTGGAGTGGGTATCGATACTATTTGACCTATTTTTGGCACTTGAGGATTTGTGTGAGTGCTTCCTTGGAATTGATTTTTTTGGTAAGAGGGCATTCTACCCTGATAATTCTAATAGGCTAGCTTCAGAGGAGTAGCCTAGTTGCACTTGATGATAGCTATCTCATTGGCCATATCCTACAACATCTCCTTTATGTCGCTTGTCTCTTCCTCTGAGGAACCAGGTACGATGTTGTGTGGTATGCTCAGGTATGTGTATATAGATTAAGGAGGAGTAGGTGGTGTAGTAGGTGGTGTTGCCTGGGTGAAAGCTGGCATCTCGGGGAATATAGGCATGATGGGATGAGGTGGCAACTTCCCACTATTAATCAAACCATTTTTTCCTTAATTGCAATATTGTATGCACTCAGTAACATTGTTCCATTGAGAGATTGAAGCATCATGTAAATGTTGGTGTTGATGGACTTCAAGTTAAACATAAATTCCAACTCGGGTGGTGGGTGAATTGCAGCTTGAACTCTTTGCCAAGTTATGTGGAACCGCATGTTGAAGTCAAATAGGGCCTTGTATAGGGCCTGCTTGATGATCTCTAGCTAGTGATACTAAGAAGATCTATCATCGTCGTTTTTGAATCTCTCAAAAAAGGGGTCTCTAAGTTGATCCCATGTGTCGATAGAATTAGCTGGTAGAGTGTAGTACTAGTCAGATGCTTTTCCTCTAAAAGAGGTTATGAGCAACCTTAATGCTAGGTTTTCATCTATTACTCCATGTATGAGACACATGTCTGTAACATCTTGTAGATGTTCGAAAGGTGTTCTCAAGCCATCTCCGATAAATTTAGGAGTAGACTTAAGGGCAGAGACCAGAATGGGGCCCCAAACAACAAGTGCTACTGGGGCAACAAGGGGACTCCTGAAGTCCCAAGCCACATAATTTCGATTAGCGATAGGTAACATGGCTGGTGGGAGGTTAGGTATGTTTCTATGATGGGTTCTAGTTGGTATTGACCCTAATGGAGGTACTAACAAACCAGGGTTATTTACTATTTGGGATCTTCTAATAGGTCAATGGCTCATGTAATTGCTCAAAGCTTAATCATATCTTGTGTTTCCCATAGAGTGTACCAATAAAAAAGAAACTATTGATGCCAAAAATTGGCAAGGTAATAGACTTTTGTGGGAAACTCAGTTAAAGGGGGGACCTTTTGCGCTAAACTGATAAACCTATAGACTTTAAAGAAGATAAATTATTCTATAACTAGGCTTTTGAATGGTAAAAGGAAGCATATATGGAATAAAAGGATCTAACTAAGGTGATGCACCAAGATTTAGATGTAAGGAACAATAGATCTATCTTGCAGATGCGAAATAAGGGCACATTCAACAATCTGCTATGCTCAAAATTACAACTATTAACGAGGAAGACTTGAATCATTTATTTCATGACATAAAATGATTTGCACAGAGCTTTTACTAAAATAAAGAGTCAAAGACATGGTTCTAAATCAAAATTCTATTTAAATCATTGAAGTTTCAAACAAACTATTCAAAAATAACACAGTATAATGTTATCAATAGTTAAGAGATAGAAAGGCCAAATTAGAAGGGCACAGTCTATGAGTCTTTATAGTTATCCAACAAAACAAAGGCTTGGTGTCTACCAATACTTTCATATATATTTCTAACTAGAAATATTCAACTGTTCAATCACTACTCTTTAAAATACTTACTAGCTAACTAGTAAAAAATTCTACTACTAAATCCTCCAATAGAAGTATTCTATATAGCCAAGAGCATCCACCGCTTTGAAATTCTATAAAAAAAATGATTCATCATGAATCATAATGCTTGCAACAACGATTCATTGTGGCCGCTATAACATAAAGATTCATGAACATGAACATAGTCATTTGCTAGTTAGGTGCATTCCGTGCAAATGATAGCAATGGTCCCAGCCTACCCTGTATGAACAAGTGTTTCCTCATTAGCGAAAATAGTTAGAATACGTGAAAAAATGTGGCAGCTTATTGTTTGCATCACTCCTCCCTTTTATGTAGCCATGCCAAAGGAATATGTGGTGGAATTTTGCAACCTATAAATCATCATCCCATCCTTTGATGAGATCTTGTGATGAGTAAACATGTGGCAGTGTTCCTTGTTGTCAACATGGCTTGAGGGGACTACTAAGAGTTTATGCGGGCAGAGGTTACATGGCAAGTAGTCGAGACCCGAAAGAGAGTTATATGGAAAGAAGCTAAACATGCTTGAATTGTTGACACATAGGAGTAGGTTGGGGCTCATAAATTAAGGGAAGGGAAGCTTTCCTTTAGTGAGCGATTTGGTGACATGAGGCAACATTTAATGAAGAATGGCAAAAGATTGGAGTTCGGCTATTTCAAAATTATTGGGCAAGATCGAAAGCCAAACAAAATATAAAAATAAACTGAAGGGAGCATGGGGTATATTAAATATCCATAGTACCAATGCTTTTCCTTTCTCTAGTGTCATCTCCTTAAAAATTTCCCTCATTTACATCATGACATTGGATTGAATAAGTTTCTACTGAAGCTCCAGATGAAAACGCCTTTCTTCAACCACCTTCTCAACATATACTAGAACATGTGGCATCCAAACAAAATCTTTAAAGGAAATTATTTTAACAAAGGAATCATCCCTCATTAATTCCTTGTAGGCCTCCATCCTTAGGTAATTAATACTAGTTATCCCTCTTATTTCATCTTTTCCTAGCCTTAGAGCAGCTAATCCAGAACTTGATGCAACACTTTGTGGAAAAGATGGCATTCCTTGCTGCATATCGTTAGGGGTCACCATGATTTTTTCATCATCTGAATTAGGATATTCAATCAATTTTTCCTTTTCAACTCTTTACCTCTGGTGATGGTGGTTGTGTTGGAGAAGGAACTCTTGGGGGAGAGTCCAGATCAAAAACATTATACAACAATTTCCCTGAAGATGATGACATTGATTTCTTAGAAGACATAGGCCTAGAATCCTTTGAAATGACAGAAGTTGGCATGGTTTTCTTTTCAATAATTGTTCCCTTCTTTCTAGAATATACCCTAACCTTTTGCAGAGGCTGGCAAGAAGGTCTTTCTTCCAATCTTACCTTAGGATATTCCTTGGTAGCCTATGACTTTCCTTTGTCCTCAATGACTTGTTTAGCCTTTAACACCCCTACCATGCTTTCAAAATTGTCGATAGAATATAGGGCCCTATTCAACTCACCACTGATATTTGGCATGGGATTGCATGCAGGGTTCCTTTTCTTCTTCTTCTCCATCATCTTGAGAAAGGAAACATATTTTTCTTTCCTTTCCTCCTATACCTGCAAGTCAAGGATTTTTTTGATGATATCCTCTGGGAAATAGAAGTTGTGGAGGGAAAAAACTATCCTATGCTTTTACTTCATTTGAGCAATAAAACCCTAAGGATCATGGTTCCTTGGGCATGAATTGTTTAACCCATAAGGCTCAAGTAGTGTTCCCAAGTCTATCCATTCCCCTTTTTCCATGAAAAAATCTACAAAAGTTGTATATTCAGGAAAGAAAGATCCCCTTTTTTGTTCTATTAGCAAATGAACCATTTGAGCATGTCCCAATTGTCTCATGATTTCTAAGAATCCAATTCTTAGAGAAACATCCCTTGGTAAAGAAAATGGGTTGAAATTAGTGCCATATACTCTGAAAATGGTTGTGTTATAGTATGGGATGATATCTCCTCAATTGTGTGTCAAATTTAACTTAGACCTCCTCTCCATTGGCCTCAAGAAATCATGAATCTCATTTGGAATTCTGGGTGGATCATTGACCAAAGATCTCAATTTTGACCCCAAAACAATATGGAACACCACATAATCAAATTTTTTATCATGCCTATCTAGAATTCTAGTCCAGTATTGGATGAGAATGTCAATATCATCCTCCTTCTTCTTCAATTCCATGTCTTGCTCAAAAAATTTCTCTCCCTTATACAAAAACATGTGCATCAATAGAGAATTCCACTTAAAACCAACCAAGGTTTTTCCTTCTTTAAGTGCTACTAGACTCTTATGCATTTTATCTACCAAATAGGTAGCAAAATCATATACCGCATTGAAAAATAGATGTTGAAGATTCACAACCATGTACATAAGGTTAGTAGGAAAGGTAGTCTTTATACTAATAGTAAGGACGTGGTACAAGGAGCAAAAAATTTCCTAAAATAATTGCAAAAGTAGTTTATAGGAAAAGGTTCTAGCTCACTTTTTCCAATCACTATCTTCTTCTTATTCTTTCCAATTCATGTGGTTGCCAAATGAGGTTTTATTAGATAAGTCCTAAATAAACCCTTAGTATATCTATACTCTTCTCTAAAGGCCTAAAGGTCAATGGTGACCATATCCTTATTCCATTCATAAAGATCAATTTTTTTTGCAATCTCTTCCTTGGATATTTTTACCATTTCCACACCAACATATGTCCTGACAACTAGGGTTATAGGGTCATACCTCACTGCAACATCCTTTAAAAAATCCACATCCAAATATGCATTTGGTACTACTAACTTGCGGAGGTCCAATCTCCAAGGGTTGCACAAAGGAGCACGCAAATTCCTGTTCCCAAACCAATTTGAAAACAACTACCATGGTATATACAACACCTCAACATCATGAATTTCAAATTGCTTACCAGTTAACCCTTCCAAAACCCAGGGCCCATAAAAAAAATCCTTTCTCTCAATTTTTTTGTTAGTAGATGGTTTTAGTAAGTATATGACATCCTGATAGAAGGAACTAGAGGTATTTTTAGAACTAGAACTTCAGGATTTTGGTGCCATTTGTACATGAAAAAATAAGGTTCAAGCTAGGAATTTGAAATACCATAAAGTTTATGGGATGGAGCCTCTAGCTTATAGCCTTGAAACAAAATAATTTCACAATTTAAAAGGTCTTGGAAAATATTTAGATAAGCTTTAAAATAATTTTAAAGTAAATGAACCAGTGCAATCTTTTATAAAAAAGAAAAATGCAATTTCGACTTGTCCTCAAGAAATCAACAAGATTTTTGAAAGATAGAGAACATAGTGTATACGTTACTTATGATTTTTCTTATAGAGAAGTTTAATGGCAGTGATGCTGGAATTACAAGAAAATAGCTCATGTCACCCGGTACCTAGAAATTCTTCTTCAGTGCAGAATTATGCATGAAAATAGCAATTCAAAGGAGTTTTAACATTAAATTTGGTGGCGTAATCTAAAATCCACTATTCCTATTCACTCATGTAAGAAAAAATGGCTATCATACAACAATAGCCCATTTTGAATACAAACTATTGATCTTAATCTATGCAGGCAAGAAGGAGCGACTTAGATCAAGTTAATGCGGTTTGAAAGTGCCATGTTTGTCCACCAAATCCTAGGTGAATGAGAAATCACCCACAAGACACCACCTCATCCTAGGCAGATCCCACCCTGGGTCACTTCATGCCTGGCATTGGTAGCCACACATCGCTTGTTTGCACACCTCGCAGCATCATTAAAATGATTGTTTTAATTGCGTGAGGTCAGCAAGGAACAACCACGATTCAACATTATATGACAGTCGTTGATTCAACATTAATCAGCAAGTGAACAAGGAATCGACTGCATGACCATAAGTGACATGTGGCAAGATCTTGCACACCTCGCAACACACTTGTGATGTCATTAGTAATCTTTGTAAGGCTAATGGGAAACAGGTCAGGATTCGGCCAATCCATCTAACAGTTGGAAAACTTGCACATTTCATAATTGTTATTCATAAAAATGGGATTGACTAGATGGATGGGGAAACAACCCTTGAGGCAGGAAAATTAGACTCAAGTCTAAAGTTATAATATTTTATCAACCTGATATTAAGCGAAAATAAAACCAAGTCCCAATACGAAAGAACCGACAGGTCAGGTAATAGGGGTCAGTAACATGAATGAATAGAAAGGCTCAAACCATGTCTTAGGCAACTAGAAACCTAGAACAATAGGTCAACGTATGATTAGAATTTCTAGACAAAAATGAAGCAAAAAACCAAAAGTGAAGACTTCTATGGCTAAAACCCAAGGTAGATTAGTGGTGTCAAACACCAGGGAAACAAGAATGAGTATAATTGTGGAAAAACATTTAAGATATCTACCAGTGGCTCCAATTGGGGATGTATGCCCCCCATGGGCATAACAAGAAATGATAATCTTAGGTGAAGTAGACCAATACAAAGAGGACTGAAATGTAGGAGCTTGTCTAGACAAGACAAGAAGATGCAATAAAAGAAAACACACCACAACTATATACACTAATTATAGGACTGTACAATGTACATGGAAAAGAACTATTTCAAGAGAAATAGGATTTCAAGAACTGTCCATGTACAGTTCCAGAACTTCACCTGTGAGGGATTGTAAGAAATTTGAGTCCTCCCCATGTGTGTCAAGAATTATATATGGGCCTAACCATAAGGGATCAAACTTCCCATGTTTACTGTTATCAATCAAATATGCACCCTTGTTAGATTTTGTAGAAATCAAACTATCTGTTGAAACATGGAAACCCTTTTCAAATGTGGGTGATCTATGTGAAAATGGAATCTCTAGAGTGATTTGGTTCTCTAAATGATGAATCCTATTCTAAGTGATCTTCAGGGAAAAGAGAGAGAAAGAAAAACTGGATTTAAACCTATGATTAAAATTCTATCACCTAAAATGGTTTAACAAACATCAAGGAGATTCTGATAGTGACTCACTCTCACCACCTCTTTAAAGACTAATTCTCACAACCTCACAAACCATATAATCCAAAAATGATTTGTGCAAAAGTTTTTAAATAAACACAATGCACAACTTGAATAAACATGTAAATCTTGCAAAAACCTAACAATAGTAAGACAAGAAGAGGATTCAAAAGATTTGAATCAAAAGACACATCAAATTACTACTGCAAAGTATAGACAAAAAGTGAGAAAGGAAAATTTTCTTCTTTATTAAATGGAAGAGTGAAACTCTCAAAATCTGAGCACAAAACTGTTTACAAAACCCTCTGCATGAATAAGAGAGGAAGAAACACTGATCTGAACTAGAAAAACACTAAGTTTTTCTCAAGATATATCACTAAAACACTTATCCGAGCTCAAAGAAAAATATCCAGGAAAGGTACCTAAAACTGACCCAAAAAGAGTAACTGAAATGGAAAAGTCTCACTCTTTGCATGTGCATGCTAAAAACCACCTAAAAATATGTCTGATTTACCTTAAAATAGAAAAAAAAACACCTTATCTCTCCACCAAGAAGCTTAAATCTGACCAAGAGGAAAAAATCAAAATCAATCTACTAAAAATAGCAAAGAAATAAAACAATTTATAAGATATTTCTTTATTATTTCTCTTTAATGATTTGCAGATTTAATACTCTCACAATTTGACTATTTTTGCAATTAAATATTTAGAAAAATATTTTGCAAAATAATATAACTTATTAATCCATTTACAATGTTTGATTTTCTTATAAAAAATCATAGAAATAATACATATTATCCTCTCAGCATAATTGATTTCTATAAAATCAATAAAAACAAAAACCCAAAGCTCCACTAAACCAAGGCATATAATAAAATGCCTTAGGCATCGATGCATAAGGGAAAACCTAGCATATTTGAAACCTTCCACCATATGTTTTTTCAAAAATGACTAAATCATGGCATAAAGGAATCAGTCTCCATGGTATTAACTTAAGACTTAAATCAAAATGCAACTAAAGATCCTAAATTCGAATTAGGGCAAGCATGGACAAAAACAATGAAAAAAATCTAAACTCATTTCATTTCATACTTTGCAATTTTGAAAGTTTGGCTCTGCTTAGGAGAGCTGGTGCCGCCATGCATGAGATTGATTTGCATCTTGAAATGTTCACATCTCTTACGATTCTTGGTCGACCCCCCTTATGCAACTCATGGTAATTTGTTCATAGTTTTTGTGAGCTCCATTCACTATGTTTTGAGAACAAAAGGCCATTAGGGCCACGACTTTTGCATGCACTCATGGTCTGATTTTTATTTGCTTCATTTTCTATATTTCACTTTGTCTCTCTAGCCACCATGAGAGAGTTCGAGCCATCAGTTTGAAATATCCTAAGAGCTGGCTATGCCATGTATGTTTGGTCTTGAGATTTGACAAGGGTAAGCTCTCCTCTCCATTGTTTATCTGCACTATATTTTCTTTCAATAAAAAAGATTCTAAAAGCTTAAAGTATAAGAGTTGTGCTTGTTGGTTTTAACACATGAAATGCAGGCCCAGCTAGCCATGCCATGTGTATTTCATTCTATTTTTTTCATGAAGAGAACCTTCTCTGCTATCTACTTCTTTCTCTTTATATTTTGATTGCTATAGGAAGCTCGAAATGGGCTTTTGCATTCTCAATGTTTTCCTATAGCACTAAATTATTCCACAAATGGGCTTGAATCATTATATATTTCTGCATTTTTGCAAAAGATCCCCTTGTGGGTACGCTGGAAATGAAAGAAAACGCTTATTTTGTTTTTCCTGTAGAAAACCCCATGTGGGTATTCATCATTTTGAATAAATCTGCATTTTTAATAGAAATCCTCACATGGGTATGCTGAAAATCATGGTAAATCTATATTTTTAATAAAAACCCCATGTGGGTATAAGAGTAAATCTATATTTTAATTCAAACCCAACATGGCATCTTTCAACATTTTGCTTTCCTGTCAAAATTCTCCTATAGCTCACAGCTTGTAGCTCTTTTCGCCTCTTCCATTAATTCTTCATTGTAAGACTTCATGGCTACATTCTACATTTTGAATATAACTCTAGCATGAGAATTCTCACTTCTTCTGTGTATTGGTTCTTCACTTTTCCTATAGCTTTACTTGTGAAAACTTAAAACTACATGATAACCCCAAATGGGTCCCCTTCAAATTTGAGCATAACCTCAAATTCTTTTGTGAAATGATTCAATGGCATTGTGCAGTGTGAACTAAAAATGCTGTCATTTATTTAGAAAACTACTACCAAAATGATATTAATTGTTTTCATGGAGAAAAAATGCAACTCCATCCTCCATTGATGTATGCAACTGTAAATTGATTTTACCGATTCTTAAAAATGCAGCACTGTTTCATTATGTGTTCACATATTAGGGATTCTTAATCTTGGCACTCTTCATGCATTTTTAAGTTCACTTAATGAAAATAATGCTCTATGCACTTTCCCTCCTTTCAAATAAAAATTTGAAACTCTTCGCATTCTTTCCTTTATTGAACAGTGCTCTTGTTGATGAGGCATATGTATGCATGTTCACTATCACATTATGAGCATGAAAAATTGCTTGAACAACATGAATAAAAGTGACTAAAACACTATATGGAAGCAAAGATGAAATTGATTTTATAGTAACTAAAACTTTCATTTAAGTTTAATTCAATCAATTAGGTTCATTGTTCACCTATAGCTTTCATTTCACTTCTCAGACTTGTAAGTTATGAATGAATAATAAATTTAATTGCTTTAACGACTGCAATTCTAGTTTACTCCTTCAATTGGATAGCTCATATGAGCATGGTAATTGTGCTTTCCTTCTCAGTCCACTTGTAACTTTAGAGGGCACCATGTAGTCAAGCTCTATCCTTGTGGGAGCCCGTTTTACCCCACATGCTTTTATGTCTTCAAAAAATAATCAGCTTCATGACTTTTCCTATACCTGTAGAGGAAAAAAACAATGTTAGCAAAAAACAATACATGATGATGATGTTTCCCTCTTTTAGCTCATGTTTTTGTATTTTTCTTTTAGTTGATTATGTGCATCCCAAAGACTGAAATATATTTATGTTAGTAGGGCATGTAGTATAGTTCATATCTTGAGCTCTTAATTGACACCTTTCGCAATACTTTGCAGATATAGTTAGGAGTGGGAGCAGAATGGAGTGAGCAACTAGGCATCAACTAAAGATCAACTCAGGCAATGAAAGATATGTTCTATGCTATTTTCCACTTTATTTCAGTTGTATATTTCATTTCTTGTAATGAATAGGACGAGCTAAAACCACAAATTTTGTGGATCTTTTAATTTCTCTTTCTGCTTTTCATTTTGAAAAGAAATGCATCAAAAATGCAAACTTGTACTGTCATTTGCATTCTTGCAATCAAATGAAATCTGTAATGTAACAATTTCATTAATTAAATTAAAGCAATGGATGCTTAATCATTTGTAAAATCAACTTGTACTTCATTTTTTTGATAAGCATTAAGGAATACTTCTTAATTTTTTTTATCTCAATAATGCATTACTGATACTTAATAGAACAGATGCAATCAACAATTTAAAACCAAGTAGCACTAACTAAATTTCCACTTTAAGATATAAAAAACTTTAATCAGCTCCGCCAATTGAGTTGTAGCAAAAAATTGGTAACATTTTGGCAATTTCCGCTAGATGCTTGCCAACTAAGCATTAGACCAGTTGCCCATAACAATCCATTGGGTACGGAGTCAAATCTACCCCTTCATGAAACTCAAAAATCTGAACAACAACACTCCAAACAACAACAAAACAATATAGAACAATATTGAAAGAAAACTAATAGGCCTTGAATGCCAACTAAAACATGCATAGTAGTGCTTAGGGAAAGCAAGAAAAATGAAAGAAATGTGTGTAAAGCACTTATTAACCAAAAACACTAACTCTATCCTACTCTAACTAGCCAAAGAAGTTGGTCAAACAAAGTTGTTAACTATTTCTAAAAAACAACTACCTCTTCTGACCAACTAACGATGCTCTAATTGCTTGTAGATTGACAATAAGAAGTGAAAATAAATAACACTGTCCCCACATTGTTGTAATGCAGTATAAAGATCACAACCAAAAGTACAAATCTCCTAAAATTGATCAAACATACCTCCATCTTGCCATAAATAGATGAGTTGAATTTGGTGCCCTTCAACTGCAATCACATTCTTGGGTGCACTGATAATGTGTTGCAGCTCATTAACACCCTTGTTGGCCAAATCCCTAATAGGGCATCCTCTTGAAAGGATGAAAACTTAAACCTTGTTACCCATTCTTTGCTGGAATTGTTTTTCATCAGTCTCATTTTCCATATTGAAATCTCTTGACTGCATGTCACCCAAATTTGCACAAAAATCATCAATTATATTAGTGCATAAATATTCATCAAACCTATTGATGGTTTCCTGATTTATAATAGGCTCAAACGTGTCCTCCTAGTTTATTTGTTGAAAACTTGAAATGATATCAAGATTCATACCTTGAACAACAGTGTCATGCCTTCACCTTGATTGGATAGTGTATACCTCAACCTCCTGACTATTGAATTGAGGGATGTTTTCATTCATTTTATCACTAACCAATCCTTTATCTAAATTTATTTCCTCCTTTTTTCTAATCACGTCTTGACAACTTTGTTTGTTCACAAGTGTTCTCATCAATGCTACTAATGTACAAAGGAAGTACCTAAAGTAAAGTAATCAAACCTGGGACTTGGACACTCCCCTTTTCCTCCACAAGCTATTGTTCTACACTTTCTTCCTCGAATGATGGTTGCTTGACATCCAAACCTAAAACAAAAGCCTCCAGGTCATCCCAAAATATGTCTTCTTCATTTACGTTATTATAACCATCTTGAGGTATCACAACACCAAAGTTTTGAAACTCTTCCTACTGCCATAGAGCCAATAGGGATATGACCTATGGTATGCATTCTTCATTGTCCACAAAAAATGGAAGCTCCTTAAATAGTTCAGTCAAAGCTTGAAAACTCTTAGCCATTCCTTGATCTAGAACCTCCTATCCCTTGTTGTGGTTGTTCTTAATCTTTTGGGTCCTCTTCATCACTACACCAAATAGATATCTCACAATAGTCATCGATATCATGTTGCATTGCTTGATCCTTTGAGATAAATTCTAAAGTTTTTGCCTCCTCTTCAATAAAACCAGGAGATTCATTAGTGAAAAAAAATAAAGACTCATAAGGAGAAACCTTTTCTTGTTTTACATTTTGTTGCTGCAGCCAGTACTCCTCCAAAGCTGAATGCAATGGGTTCACATTTCTAAGTTTCTCGAGTAAAGTACCATGATCAAATGGCTCATTCTTGGGTTCATCAAGTATGAAAACTTGAGGACGTTCTTGGGTATCATGCAAAAAAAATATTTCTCAAAGGGCTATTCTACAACAAAACTGGGTTGAACGTGATGATAATCCTCAACATACAAAGAATGGGGTTTTCTAAAACTTGGAATATCAATTTTAGGAAGACTAAGAGGTTCAATTTTTCTAAATCTTGGGAAATCATAGTCACAAACCTCTCCTTGAACAAGACGATTTGGAACTACAGGAGTTGCTTGGGATTCATACCTTTACACTTTTGACTCCTACTCATAAAAATAGGATTGACAAGCCATTTCTTTTTGTTGTTGATTATACTCATGCTGCTACTTAATCTCCTCCAACTACCTCATGTAGTAAAGCAGTGTGCCCTTTATGCTTTCAATCTCCCCCTGGTGTGCATCGTACTTCTCTCGTTCTTCACTTTCACTCATCTCCTTATAGTTTAACCTTATATCTCTAAAACTCAAGTCTTGAATATCTTGGGACTGATTTATAGCATATGAGGGTTGAGATAAAAATGAGCAGGGGTAGATAGGTGGTAATTATATTGGGCATGTTGGTATGGCTAATATGGAGATGAATAAGTAGGGCTTTCATGATATGACAGATGATATTCATATTGCCTATAAAATTTTGACATTGTTGTTCATGTAAAAGCTAGAAAATGGAGTGAAAATAGGGCTCTATATTATACCAGCACTTAGGTCTTCCTGCAAAACCAATGAATGAAGTCACTAGGTATGCTGCTTTTACCTCCAATAGGCTGAAACTTTGCTACACATACCAAAACAACAAAGAAAATCTTGAAAAATTCTTCTAAAATTCACTTTCAGAGTCCCACCGGTTATACCAAAAACTGTTATCAATCAGATATGCACCCTTGTTAGATTTTGCACAAATCAAACTACTTGTTGAAACATGGAAACCCTTTTCAGATGTGGGTGATCTATGTGAAAAGGGAATCTCCAGAGTGAGCTAGTTCTCCAAATGATGAATCATATTCTAAGTGATATTCTGGGAAAAGAGAGAGAAATAAAAAATGGATTTAAACTTATGACAAATTATATCATCTAAAATGGTTTAACCAACATCAAGGAGATTCTGATAGTAACTCACTCTCACCACCTCTTTAAAGACCAATTCTCACAACCTCACAACCCATATAAT
>CM021107.1:372206223-372518608 GCA_007115665.2 Sequoiadendron giganteum | reverse complement strand
TAAAGTATAAGAGCTATGTTTTTTTTTTTAATACATGAAATGCAGGCCCAACTAGTTGTGCCATGTGTATATCATTCTAGTTTTTTTTTTTCATGAAGAGAACCCTCTTTTCTATCTACTTCTTGCTCTTCTAATTTCAATTGCTACGGGAAGCTCGAAATGGGCTTTTACATTCTCAATGATTTCCTATAGCACTAAATTCTTCCACAAATGGGCTCGAATCATTATATATTTCTGCATTTTTGCAAAAAATCCCCATGTGGGTATGCTGGAAATGAAAGAAAACACTTATTTTGTTTTTCCTATAGAAAACCCCATGTGGGTATTCATCATTTTGAATAATTCTACATTTTTAATAGAAATCCTCACATGGGTATGCTTGAAATCATGGTAAATCTATATTTTTAATAAAAACCCCATGTAGGTATAAGAGTAAATTTGTATTTGAATTCAAACCCAACATGGCATCTTTCAATATTTTTCTTTCGTGTCAAAATTCTCTTATAGCTCTCTTAACCTCTTGCACTACTTCTTCATTGTAAGACTTCATGGCTACGTTCTGCATTTTGAATATAACTCTAGCATGAGCATTATCACTTCTTCTATTAATTGGTTCTTCACTTTTCCTATAGCTTTACTTGTGAAAACTTAAAACTACATAATAAACCCAAATGGGTCCCCTTAAAATTTGAGCATAACCTCAAATTTTGTTGCGAAATGATTCAATGGAATTACATAGTGTGAACTAAACATGACCTCATTTATTTATAAAACTACTACAAAAATGGCAGTACTTTTTTTCATGGAGAAACAATACAACTCCATCCTCCATTGATGTATGCAATTGTAAATTGATTTTACCGATTCTGAAAAATGCAACACTGTTTCATTATGTGTTCACATATTGGGGCTTCTTAATCTTGGCACTCTTCATGCATTTTTATGTTCACTTTATGAAAAAACTGCTCTATGCAATTTCCCTCCTTTCAAATGAAAATTTGAAACTCTTCACATGCTTTCATTTATAGAATAGTTCTCTTGATGATGAGGCATATGTATGCATGTTCACTATCACATTATGAGCATGAAAACTTGTTTGAACAACATGAATAAAAGTGACTAAAACATTATATGGCAGGAAAGATTCAATTGATTTGATAGTATTAAAACTTTTATTTCAATTTAATTGAATAAATTAGGTTCATTTTTCACCTATAGATTTCATTTCACTACTCAGACTTGTAAGTTACGAATGAACAATAAATTTAATTGCTTTAATGACTACAATTTTGTTTTACTCCTTCAGTTGTATAGCTCAAATGAGCATGGTAATTGTACTTTCTTTCTCAGCCCACTTGTAACTTTAGAGGTTAGCATGTCGAGCTCTACCCATGTGGGAGCCCTTTTTACCCCACATTCTTTTATGTCTTCAGAAAATAATCAGCTTCATGACTTTTCCTATACCTGCAGAGGAAGAAAACAATGTTAGCAAAAAACAATACATGATGATGATGATTCCCTCTTTTAGCTCATGTTTATGCAGTTTTCTTTTAGTTGATTATGTGCATCCCAAGGATTGAAATATATTTTTGTTAGTAGGGCATGTAGTATAGTTCATATCCCTAGCTCTTAATTGACACCTTTCACAATATTTTGCAGATACAATCAAGAGCGGGAGTAGAATGGAGCAAGCAACTAGGCATAAACTAAAGCTCAACTTAGGCAATGACGGATATATTCTATTATTTGTCACTTTCTTTCAGTTGTATATTTCCTTTCTTGTAATGAATAGGACTAGCTAAAACCATGGCTTGTGTGGATCTTTTAATTTATCCTTTTGCTTTTCATTCTAAAAGGAAATGCATCAGAAATGCAACATTGTACTGCCATTTTCATTCTTGCAATCAAATGAGATTTGTAGTGTAGCAATGTCATGACATAAATGAAAGCAATGGATGCTTAATAATTTGTATAATTAGCTTGTCTTCATTTTTTCAATAAGCATTAAGGAATACTTCTTAAAATTTGTTATCTCAATAATGCATAACTGATACTTAACAGAACATATACAATCAATAATTTAAAACCAAGTAGCACTAACTGAATTTCCACTTTAAGATATAAAAAACTTTAATCAACTCCACCAATTGCGTTGTAGTGAAAAATTGGTAACATTTACCTTTATCTTCCATTCTTGCATTCCATAGAAAAACCATTACTCTTATCTCAAATTTTCTCTCGATTACCTTCTTGTCATAAAGATGCTTCACTTGAAGTTTTAATTTTTCATTCCTTTTATGAGCCTCTCTTCGGGTCTCATCCAGTCGATTTAACTCTTCCATCGTATGTTGCATCTAATCACACACATCATCATCATACTCTTGAAAAAACTTTTACATTTTCAATAGATTATTCTATGGTATGTGTGCTTCTATCCCATAGACTAAGTTAAAAGGTGAATATCCAATTGCTTTCTTGACAGTTGTTCTGTCGGCCCACAATTCAAACTATAAGTTTGAATCCCAAGCCTTCCTTTTTTTATCAACCATTCGCTTGATGATCTTCATCAAGATTTTGTTGCTAGATTCAACTTGTCGATTTCCTTGGGGATGATAAGGATAATAATATGAGACATTTATACCATACTAATTACAAAAACCAACAAATTTCTCAGACCTGAAACACATTGTGTTATCCGAGATAATTCTTTCAGGTACCTTAAACCTGCTCAAGATGTTGTTCATCAAAAATTCATTGACCACCTTAATTCTATCCGTTTTGGTTGGGATTGCATCAACCAATTTGGTAAAGTATTTAGTTGCCACTAGTATCCATGCATGCCTTCCACTTTATTTTTCAGATATCTCACCTATAAAATCAATGCCCCACTGCTAGAAAGGAGTTGGAGAAGATACTGGCCTTAATGGAAAATTGCTAGAGAACTTCAACTTCCTAGAAAACCTTTGACAAGAATCATACTTCTTAACATATCTATGGGCATATTTGAACATATTAGGCCCCTAGAAACCAGCCCTCAAGATCTTATGGGAAATTATCTTGGCCATGTAATGACCTCCACAGGCTCCTTTGTGCATTTCTATCAGTAGATCTTCAACCTGATCACCATCCACACATCTAAGTATGACACCCTCAGGACTCCTCCACCAAAGCTCACTATGAATGATGACATACTTAATCAATTAAAATTTAAGATTCCTTTTCTCATTGAGTGGCATGCCTTCAGGGCACCTCACTGTTTGTAAATACTCAACAATTCTCCTATACCAACCACGGGTCTGCATATCATAGATGGGTGCAACATTTTCTTACTCTATTTGATTTATCTGATTGGCCTCTAGATTGGTCTCAACCATCAGATTGTCCAAACCCTTTCCTCTCACAATATTTGTAATCTGTATATTGATATTGAGCTCCTAGATCCTATTGATCCATCTACACCATCTCCCTATGGTCTCCTGTTGAGTAAAAATATCTTTAACTGCAGTTGTTGGAACATAAGCGACAACTGTTGCTCCCATCAAATAGGGTCTTAAATTTTTAATAGCCTTCACTAGGGAATATGCATGTTTCTCTACTACATCATATATCAAAGCCACAACTTGCAATGATTTACTAAAAAATGCAATTGGTTGCTCAAAACCATCATCATTCTTTTGCAACAAAACAACTGCTATAGTATGGAAAGAATAAAATGTAAACAACTAGAAAGGTTTTGAATAATCAGCATATTTAAGAATAGGTGCCTCCTTGATAGCATCCTTAATATCTTGAAAATATTTAGATGGTTCTTCTATCCATGTTACCTTTTCTCCTTTCTTCAAGTTTTTGGAAATAGGGCAGACAATTTCAATAAACTTTGTAACAAATTTTCGTACAAAGTTAATCTACCCAAAGAAGAACTAGATACCCTTTACATTTATCGGTTGTGCAATATTGTCAATAGGTGCTACTCTTTCTAGATAAATTTGGACCCCTTCCTTTAAAACAATGTGTCCAAGCAGCTTCCCTTCCTTCACTCCAAAATCACACTTCTTGGGATTCAAAGATTTCCCATATTCCAAGGCCCTAGCAAATATTTACTCCAAATGAGAACAATGGTCCTCCACTTTCTTGTTGTGAGCAGTGAGGTCATCTTGATATATTTCAATAAAAAGGTCAATAAAATCTGCAAAGGCTACATCCATCACTCTTTGAAAAGTTTCACCAGCATTCATCAGGTTGAATGGCATCCTTACATAAACATATGTCCCCCAAGGTGTAGGAATTGCAATTTTGAATTGCTCAAAATCTTTGACCATCACCTAGTTATAACCAGAGAACCCATCCATCATAGAGAGTAGTTCACATCATGTAACCTTTTCCAACATAGCTTCCATGTTAGGCAATGGATAGTTGTCTTTCAAGGAAGCAACATTCAAATTCCTGAAGTCAACAGTCTAATATCATTGTTCTTCCTTACAGGCACAAGGTTTTGAAACCTAGGATCAATGCCTAGTAGGCCTAATGATCCTAGAATCTCTTAATTTAGCAAGCTCCTCTTGAATCTTAGGTTGGATTTATCAGCCTCTATTTTTGCCTAAATGGCTTCGTATTTGGCTTCAATGAAATCTCATGCTGGAACAAATCCTCTCTATACGCCTTGAGGTCATCATAGGACCAGACAAAAACATGCCTATACTCTCTAAGTAAGGTAATTAGCATATTTCTAACATGATTCTTCATCTTTTTACCAATGTAGACCTTCTTAGGGGCATTCTCTATTCCTAAGTTTATCTCTTCTAAATCCTCTTTGTGGGAAGGTGCCTGCTTAGTACTTGACCTGTCAAGGCCATGAAAAACCCTTTCAAGTGCAACTAAACCTCTAGGAATAGTGTTTGTTTTCAACTAGATTACATCATTCCCAAAAAGGGTCTCTTTTCCATCAAATTCCACCATAAATGAACCAAAATCAATCTCTTGGCTCTCATATTGATCAATACAATGTAGAAATCTTAAAATATCAGTTTCATCATTGAACACTTGCCAGTTGTAAATGTTATCCGACATTGTAGGCCTATTTTGTACCTCTATTTGTGAAATACCACCAAATGTAATGGCATCAATTTTAACAACAATATTGGCTAATAGGCCATACCTAACATTCTACCCCCTTTCAACCCAATCTATGCCAAAAGCATCAAAGGTCTCAATAGTATCCCAAACTAAATTTCTATACTGCATAAGCCTTTTGTCCTTAGATGCAAAACGAGATCTAATTTGGGAGAAAACTAATTCAAAATCTCCTAACACCTTCAATGACTTGATATCATGTTTTGAATCCAACTTTAGGCCAAGTAAGAGGGCTTCATACTCAGCAACATTATTAGTACAAGAAAATTGTAGCAAGAAAGAGTACTTGAAAGTTTTACCTTGAGGGGAAATAAAAATGACCCCTACTCCCAAGCCTTCTCTAGAGCATGCTCCATAAAAGTACATTGTCCATAAGTCATCATTTGATGATACATTCAACACTTCCCTGGCCAAAAATTCAAACCTTTTCTATCATAATTTCCTTTAGGTAATTGTTAAAAGCAATGTGAAAACTATTTTGGATAGCCTTTTGACCCTTACTAAAAATATTTTAAAATTAAATAGAGTTGTTTTATATGGAAGAGGGAAAAACAAGGAATTCATTGACCAAAACCATAGGCTATCGCATAATCAAGAATATATATGCTAAATAAAAACCATATCAAACCAAAAGATAGGGATCTAAAACTTTGGGAACATGAAATATATAAAAACATAATTTCTAGTAAAATTTCATGATTTTTCTGGTAATATATGGTGACTAGTCATGCTATACTTTACACTCTTTATTATTATACACTCTTCATGTATCCTCGTTGGGGTCCGAGGCTGGGTCGGGCTGTGGGCAATGGTTTGGGGGAAGCAACTCCTAAAAAAAAATCACCTTTTTTCTCTTCGTCATCGTAAAAGAAAAAAGTTGACTTTGTAAACCCTAATCTTTGGAAGCTTCTAAAATCTTGTTATAAGCAGTTGGGATGGGAAGTTGTAGCATGGAATTATTCACGATATTTTAATATTTTTTGCATTGGATAATTAAATCATTGGATGGATGCGGTTTTGTGGATGTAACCTAGATTGGGTGAACCACGTTAAATTTTCTATGTTGTCTTGTTTCTGCTATAATTTTTAGTCTGTTTTATTTCTCTATTTTATTGATCAAATTTTCATTTAACTTGTTTGAAATCTGCCTTCTAACCCTAAAAATTTCACCATACGGATTTCAAGATATGATCAAAACAAGCTGACTAGAAACCCTAGGCAGGGTTTTTGACAGTGTTTACAAAAATTGCTATAACTTTCTCATAAATCAATGAAAATTAATAAAACAAAAATAAAATGAAAGTAGATCCACTTTCCAACATACTCCAAGTGGTTTTATTTTGATATGTGGTCCGTACAATTCATACCAAATGAAAGAACAGGTCTAAACATGTGAAAATGCAAAGAGAATACTTGTTTTCATTTACCAAATATTCAACCACAATGACTTCAACCTTCCAAACACAATGTGACATACATCCAAATGCATAATATCACAAACTATTTCATCCTTATAATTGCCTATGTGAAACTCAACTTTGCATTTCTCACTTACGGTTACCTAGTTACCTGTTTGAAGCCAATTCATTGAATAGGGTGTGGGGTGTGGAATTCTATCCAAAAAAAAATTATCAACCATTTATTCAGAAACAATATTATCCATGCAATTACCTGAAATCACAACTTGAAAAAATTCACCTTTGGACTTGCAAGTAGTCCAGAATAATCTTTCCTTTTCCATCCTACTTACTTTCTTGGCTACCATTTCTTCCTCATGTAGGCTCTACCACTTTGAGAAATATATTTATTAATTATGATGCCATTTTCCCATATTTCTTCTTATTAAGATCCATCCTTAAACATCAAATCTCACTAAACCACATTAGCCAAAACAATAGATCATTTCCCAAAGATCTTCTAGCTCTGATAAAAAGTTAATATCTTTTATACTAACCATCCAAATTTTCTACAAATTGATGAAAAGTTATGTTTTGACATGTTCTAAAAACCCTCTAAGGGAAAATTCATATTTTTTAGTTTTGATGGATTTCTTAATGACAAATTTCTTGAATTTGGATGTAAACAGTAAAAAAAATCCCCAAGTTCTTTGTTGTTTTGATTGATCCATGCATTTTTTTTTTATGTAAGGGTGAAGGATCATGTTGGCATGTTTCTAGAGATATGCACAATTTAGGAAGTCCATATGGCAAGAACTTTTCCCCTTTTGTTTGAAGTCCTCGCCTTATTGCACCTTGGGGCAGCAACATCCAATTTGGACAAAGCATTGCATTGATCATGTTGAGATAGGTTTGAATACACCATTTTTTCCTTTCTTCCAAGTTGTACTCAAATATTTAGAGCCATTAGGATGTTGACCCCATGTTTTAGGCTTGATAACACAATGCCAAGAATGAATAAGGGTGCAGATTTGAATCATATGTATTGAAGTCTTGTTTGAATGTGTCAAGGTAGTTGCTTGAGAGTCCTTCCTCTACATCACCTAACATTGAAATTTACACTACTTTTCTCAAGTTCAAATCACACATATCACTCACATCTATCTTACATCTCACTCATATCTCACACCAATACACTTATTTATATTACCTCATCCTCAAAATCCTTCTCTAAGGTTGACAACTATCTATTATACTTCAAAATAGGTAGATGCATAAATATTCCTGCAGTGGATAGGAATGAAGGTGACCTACATAAATCCTTATTTAGGACCCAAATAGATCCAAACACACATCAACATGCTTTCACAAGCCTCCATGTTGTGGTAACATAAGGTCAAACAACACCCATGCTAAACACCATGAAACATTAACTAAACACTTCCTCAAATCAATCTATAAAAATTAGACAACATAAATCACTTGAGAATGATCTAGAATAATCTAATAACTACTTAATATTCATCAAAAACTTCATTCAAGATTGCATCATACAAATAATTCATCTCAAAACAACTGGTAAACCTTATTCACATACTGAAAAATGAAACTCACTTTTTACTACACCAAATGAAGTAAAACATTCAATAAAAAGTTATATAAGCATTATAGGAAACTTCCCTAATCTACATAACCTGAAGTCAGATAGCCAAGATTTGTGGAGCAAATACATTTCTCCCAAGCCACATAGAACATCACTAAAATATTGGTTCACATACTAGTGAAAATATCTCGCACTGTACAATGATCCAAAAACCCAAATTCTAAATATAGCAACCTCTAACAACCTTGAATACCCTAAGAAATCCACATAGGCATAGAATCAACATATAAGAAACATGGATCACAATATTGGAGCACATTACGAATACTTGCACAACACTATTTTATCTATTTATCAAATTTTCTCAAAAGAACTTGGAAACCAAGTACCAGATACATAATATCATCTCATTACTTCATTCCAACTCATCTCCAAAAAATTTAGTAAAAATATAGCTCCATGTACTCACAACACTTCTTCAAGGTCTCAACTATACATGCACAACATATAACAACTTGTTTTCCTCTTTTTCAAACTTTTTTCAATATCCTCCATATGCAACAAACTTCCTCAACACAATTGACATCAATGAAAACACCTTCATACTTGTGACAACACCTTAAAACTTGCAAAAATATCCCCCTTTTTCATTGATGGTCAAACAAGATGTGAAAAACCATCAAAGGTAACTTACACAACTTTCTCCACTCATACCTTGTACTTTTTCACATGGTTCTCTCTCCCCCTAAGTAGATAATTTTTTTCATGTGATTCTCTCCCCCCTTTGAAATCAATGGAAAAGGATAAAAAAAATTGCATTGTTCTTCCCCTTTGACACTAAACTAAAATTCCTACTCTGAATACTCCCCCTTAAGAGTGCACCCAAATAAATCAGTAACTCAATGACAACACATGATACTACCTACTCCCCTAAGAGGTATCCATCAACATCAATCCAAAAATGAGATAGTTCAATGGATCGATTGGAATAATGCATCTCCATATGCATCTAGTTCAGAATATGAGGGGCAATAACCCCTAAATTTTCCTAAAGAATCCCGAAGAAGAGGATTAGTAAATATGTCAGCAATCTAATCCTTTGTAGGTACATACTCAAGTTTACTTCATTCTCCATAACTTTCTCTCTCAGAAAGTGATACCTAATAGATATATGTTTTTCATTGAATGCATCACTAGATTATTTGAAATTTTAATTGCACTTGTATTGTCACAAAAGATAGATATATAGGCCCATCATATACAACTTTGATATCTTTCAATGTTTTTCTCATCCATAATACCTATGTACATGATGATTCTACTTCAATATACTCATCCTTTACAATAGAAAAAGAAACCAAATCATGCTTCTTACTCAACCATGACACCAATATACATCCAAGTAAGAATCCACCACCACTTATAATTTTCCTATCATCAACACAACCAACCTGGTTTGCATCTGTATAAGCACTTAATGTGAAATCAGTATCCTTAGGATACCAAAAACCATAATCCAAAGTGCCTCTTAAATATCTAAATATCCTCTTCATTGTTGCAACATGTGTTTCTTTAGGTTCTTCTTGAAATATATCTACAAGACAAACTACATGCATGATATCTGGTTTAGTAACAATTATGTATAGCATTCCACCAATCATAAATTTGTACTTGCTCTGATCAGCCTTAGGTGAATCATCATCTTTGATTAGTTTACAACTAGTCACCATGGGATTGCATACCAGTTTGGAGCCATCCATTCCAAGCTTCTTTAACATCTCTTTGGCATACTTTTATTGTGAGATGAATATACCTTTATCTATTTGATTGATTTGTAGTCCAAGGACTAAATTCATCTCCCCACATATTGACATTTCAAACTCTTTCTGTATCTCTTCAAAAAAATTCTCACATAGCCTCATTTCCACCAAAGATATATCATCCACATATACAAACATTATTAATAGCTTGTCTTCCTCAATTTTGAAGTAAATATTACTACCTACATGCCTTTACTAAATCCTTGTTGTATAAAATATATGTCCAACCTTGCATACCAAGATCTAGGAGGTTTCTTCAATCTATATAATGCATTATTTAATCTATAGACCATATATGGTTGATATGACAAATGAAATCCTTCTGGTTGTTCCATGTATACTTCTTCCAATTAACCATTCAAAAAAGTAGACTTCACATTTGATGGCACTCTTTTGCAAATTTGAAGTGCCCATTTTGAAAATTTTGCCTTTGCACTTTCAGAAGTGCAGTTGATGAATCTACTTAAGTGACCCACTTTAGAGGGTCATAAATTGAATCCTATTGATTTTGGTGCAAAACCCATTTGTAGAACCATTCATGTGTCCTATGTAAGTCGGCATGTTAATTTTTAGCTTCCCATGATAATTTTTACCAGGGTTTTGAAAAGTGAAGCTGGAGGGTTTTGGCACTTTTCTATTGTTTGCAAACTTTCAGTTTTGCAAGTAGCCTCCCATTTGAGCTTGAATTTTGCAATCGGTTGATCATCAAGAGATAATAATCATTTGTTTGCATTATCCATACCAAGATGATCTTGTATGTCAGTTTTCAGAGTCTCATAAGTTGATTTACTGTTTTTACCAAGTCCAAACCAAATGCAATTTCTTCAGTTTTGCACCTATATTTTAAGGAACCTTTCAGGGAGGTCAAATTTGAACTTGACTATCTTTTGATGAATGATGATTCAAAAAAAATTCCTCTTGCACATGTGCTCAATGTACCTAAATGATCTATTGTGTCTAGTGGTAGCCTCCCAGGAGTTGATTTGCTATTTTTTCAAAATGGAAACTGGTAGAGATTTTTGGGTCCAAAAGGGTTGGGTAAGATGTACTAGGTGTATATAGTGTAGAATTTGTGGGAAAGCTAGCTAGTTAGTTGTTGTGGGAAGGAATTTTATATGGGACATGTTTTATGTAATGACTGATATTGAAATAAATCTAAATTTTTTAAGACAATTTTCTCTCATGTGTGTGTTATAGACCATGAATGAAATTATCAAGGGTTCTTTCATTTTTCTTCAATAATTCAATTGAATGTATTATTCTCTTTATTACTTTAACTTAATGAGTTAATCAAATGCTTGAGATAGAATTATAGGTCTGTGATAATGTGTTACGGATTTGGTGAGTGATGTTTTAAAATACCGCGAGGTCTTATCATGTAATGCAATGTGGGAATTGTCACTGATATCAGGCTCAAATTTATTTATAACTGAGTGTCTCATTTATGAATCTTGCCCAATATGATGAGGCACTGGTTAGTTCTTTTTCAAATTTTACTAAAAAACTAAAATCAGGAACCACCCACATGTGGATTCAAGGTCAGAATAGTTTAAATTCAAATTCTATCTTTTTGAGATGCAAATCTCACTTAATACCCATATTCCTAGCTTTAGATAGTTATTTACTCAATGTTATATCAAGCCCTTAGTGAATGGTATCTATTGGCAGTAGTAGGATTTTATTTGTGTATGAATTGTTCTCAAGGCAAGAAATATTATATGAACACCAATAGGAATACCCTCCTTGGTTTCATAGAGCCTAAAGTGTAGGAGTTTTCAGTCTTTGACTAAATCTTGTCAGTTGGCCACTAAATTTGAGAATTCTTAAACATAGAGGTTGGCTACCTCTTAGAGAGTTTCAAAGCTTAGCTGGAAAAAACACCAACAAAATGGTGACTCTACTGGGGATGAACTCAAAATTTATGGTTGCAGACGGTGTTGTTATAGAGTCATTAAAATATTGAAATATTATTTGTAGCCAGAGGTTGAAAATTATTGAATTATTTTTTCCATACGAGTCACCAACAAAATGGCGACTTTGTTGGGGAGAATTTGTGAAAATTTTGATTGTAGAATCTAGTCTTAAGAGTCATTGCATAGAGTCATATCAATTTCCATTCTGAATTTGGTTCAAGTATTGAAGGAATTCAAACCTAGAGAGAAGTTGATGCAGTGAACTTGAAAGTTTTGTAATTTGTGGTGCTTTGTTGGTGAAAGGAAATCAAATAAGAAAATTTACATGTCAAAGAACTTCATACCACTTGAAATTCAGTCCTTTGTGAAAAGAGGTGGCTACCCTGTCAGAAGAACCTATTGAAGATTTGATGAAAGTTCCAGATCTACAATATTTAAGTTAGGAAGACAATTTACAGCAGCTGCAACATTTCCAGGTATTCTTCACTCTTGGTTTTCAAGAAATTCATGTATGAAAACCATATTTGAACATATTAGGATAAAACTTTGGTTCCCTATTGAGTGATTAGCACTAACAAATAGAAATGACAGTAGAATTAGATTTGTAAACTTCTAAATTATAATTTGTAGGCGATGTATTATGTTAGAGAAGTATGCTAGTTGTAAAATTGCTCACTAAAGTAGATCTTAGGCCTTAGATGCATTTGAATTATACATTTTCATATTCTAAAATCATAATGAAAGATAGAAATAGGGCAATGAATGATCAGTTGTGGGCTTTAAATGTGAAATTTGAAAGAGGCATGTCAAAATGCTTTAATATATGTATCTTATTATGGTTCTGGGTGCAACCATGGTTTGTGATAAATCCTAGTGAGATTGTCAAAGAGATTTCAGAAATAGAAGGTATAGTGCTATCAATTTCAGTGGCATTATTGGTTACCCAAATGAAATTCTAGCTAAATTCAGAAATAAGTTACCAAGATTCATTGGTGATAAGTCTGAATCAGCAAATAAGAATCTCCAAGAATTTAGTAATTTGATGGATGATTATGAGATTGACCATGAAGATGTAATCATGAGACTATTTGTTCAGCCTCTAAGAGGAGATCCAAGGGTTTTGTTCTCTTATTTACTAGCTTCCTCCATTCATTCATGGGAAGAGTTCAAGGTAGTGTTTATGGAGCAATTTTGAGAGAGGATTGACCTTGTTTTGGTAAGGAAAATATTCATGAACATAGAGAAAGGAAAAGATGAGTTAGTTTGATCTTTTAGTCTCAGGTTTTCAAAGATCATAAGAGAGATTCTTGAAGAAATAAGACCAAATTATGTTGAATTTTTGGTCATGTATTTAGGAGCCTTTGAAAAGAAAATGAGTTATCTATTAAGAGATAAAGAACCTACAACCCTATATCAAGCATATAAAATTGATATAGATATTGAGAAAAAATTGAGGTATTCAATGATGAAAGGACATAGGGTTGTGAGTGTTGTTCATCCTAAAAAACCTCATGTAAATAGAACTCTTTGATTAGATAATACAAATTCTTGTCGGGATGGTAATGTTGCTACTCTATTTCTCCATCATCACAATCTGCAGATCCTAATGAAATCCATGTTAAATGTCATCAATATTTGAGAAATGTTGAGCAAAGATATTTTCTTCAAGGATTGTCTAAAATGAAAAGGTGCAAATAGAATCACCACACGATTTTTTCTCAAGGTTTTTGGATGCCTTTTTAAAAGTCCCCATAATTTCCAGACCTAAATATTCAGTGTGCATTGCTCTATTGTGTGATATCTATGAGTCTCAACAGAGTACTTTGCCAAAGGGGTTGAAGCCTCAAAGTTTGGATCAAGTTCTTGATTCAATAAATGTTATTAAGGGAGCCCAACTTACTTATGCACAAAATGTGGTGTCTCAGAATGAAGATAGCAGCTATCTTACTGAGAAAAATCAGAATATGACACACAAAGATGAAATGTGTACATTAGACAATGAAGATCCATATTGTATGGATGAGGAAATTAATTGTGATCAGCTTACAATCAACACATGTGAAGATCCTTGTAGCAGTAATGAAGAAGAAGATACATGGTATGATGAAAAAATAGATATGCATGAAATTTTTTCTTGCAATATCTTGTGTGATGAAGAAATGAAAGAGATGCAAGACATCATTCCATGTCAGGTTTTGGTTAGTGGAAATATGGCTAATTTTGATGATATCTCCTCACAAATTAGTGATCAAGACATTGAAGATAGGAGTTCAAGCACTTACTCTAAGGAATCTGAGTATGGATTATGTATTGATAAGTCTTCTTGTGATGAGGATGTGGGTGACAACCAAACTGATTTCTCTTTTGATGATTATGAATGCTCTTATAAGATGATATGGAGGAACTTTCTTCACTTAAAGAATTTAAAGACATAAATTTTGATAAAGTCACTTGCCTCCAAGTGAATGATCAAATTTCATTTGATGCAAACTTAGACTATAGTTCATATTTGACATCAATGGAGAATGCTAATCCTATGAGTGATGAAGAATTTGGGGATAAGCATATGTGTGTTCAATTTTGAAATCTCACAAGAAACATTCCTACTTATGACACTAATTTTCCAACTACCCAATCAATGCATTGAATGCATGGTCACATCACTAAATTTTCATAATTTTAAAAGCTTAATTATTCATTATAATTTACCAGAAATAGTTGTTAGCATTTGAGAGAATTTTAAAAAACATTCCCCAGGATAAAAATTCTAGAGAAGTGTGGTCAAGAAAATTAATTTCAATATTTGTTACAGAAAATGACATTACTAGAGCAAGAGAATACAAAGGAGAGTGGAATTTCACATTATACTATTACAAAGGTTTAAATTTTCTACCAATTTAGGTGTGTAGCCTATGGAACCTGGTAAAAATTGATAAATTTCCTTGATAAATTTATTCTAGAAATTAAAATTTTAAGAAAAGCTTAAGAAACAATTATGAAAGGTGTGGCGAGCCTAGCTCAATTGGATACAACATCATGTTGCAAGAAAGAGGTCACAAGGTCTAGTCTCCCCACCATCCCCATGGTATTGGAGGCTGTGTCACACCAGCGTCATTGACCACATGAAATGTTTTTACTAGACACACTACAGTTTATAAGGAGGCAACTTCCCGATTCTAATTCCTATAGTATATAAAACAAGAAACAATTATGCAAAATGACATTATTATAAAGAAAAATCCAAAACCCATAGCTTAACCTAGCATTAGAAATGTAGAAAAACATAGTTAATAGGAAAAGTAAAAACTAAAGTTAGATTAATCAAATAGTGAATGTAATCAATTCAATAACTCTTAACCAAAACCCTAGATTTGTAAAATTAGTAATGTTAGGAGTTGTATGTCATGGAGTGTAAATGAGTCTAGAAACGGAAAAGGCATGAAGTACAAAATTCAAAGGGATTTCATTTCTATCCTAGATTACCTTTACATATATGGAGATATCTCTAACACAGGCTTGGGTTATGTTAGTATTAAATACTTCCACAAGAGAATATAGGATACCAATACCACTAATTTAGTTTAAAATTTTGAGTTAAATAGGTTGGCTAAGGCTAAAAATTTCATTGTACCTATGTAGCATCCTAAATTGGTGATGGAATGCATGAGAAACTACAAAAAAAAAAATAAGGAAAGTAATCATGGGAAGAAGGGTCTTTGGAAAATTAAGTGTAGATGACATAAGGATAAAATTTGGCCTCCTTTTCTATACTAAAGTGGGGTTTATTGAATGAGATATTGCAAATAAATGTTTCCATGGAAAGTAGATGGTGCAGGAGCACACCTAGGCTAACCTCCAAGATAGTTGTTTTGGCCTATACTTGACTCTAGCCAAGTTAGGATGTTTATTTGTTTTCTGACCTTAGTAGGTCATTGCTTTTGTGGGCTAGGTGAGTTAGTCATTAGGACTAAGGTCACACAAATAGCTAGTGTTAGTAGTTTAATTTTTCTAAATGTTAGTTGTCTAGGGTGAGATTAGAGTCTTAATGATGTTGTAAAGATTCCATAAGGTTATTAAACGAGTTGGTTCCTCAGAATCTAGAGAGGATAGTGGTCCTAAGAAATAGGATCAAGGCATAGAGAAAGATGCCAAATGTTGTAAAGAAGCTGTCATGACAACACTTGCAATTATTGAAAATGTTGCATGCAAATCGGTTATCTTTGGATCCCCTTAAGAATAGGAAGTGGGAGATTGGCCAACAGGCCCTAGAATCATGAAGATGGCATCTAATATGACCCAAGACTTGAAACTTGAGGAGTTATGCATTTTGTAATTATTTTGAAGTTGAATACAGAGCTTTGCAACAATGTTTTCAAGAAGAACCTGAGCTTTTGTGGTGACACTCATGCTTAATGGATTGAGAGACTAAGTTTAGTGTTTGTTCAGTGTTCTATAGGATTAACTTAGACTTTTTCATTTGATAAGCAAGTTGTTTAGAGTAGAATATTTTGTGTTAGTCAAATTGTTTTGTTTTTGAGTTCTTACTGGTCCTGTCTTGACCAATTGGTGCTTTCATGGCTCCCCCATGAATTCTAACCTTGGGAAACACCTAAGGATAGGTGGGAATTATAGGGGATTCATTAGTGTATATAGGTGTAAGATTAGGAGTCATGAACGATGGGAGAGTTCTCTTTACTACTAGACCTTAGGCGAGCAGACAGAGCCCGGTTAGAGGTCTAGGAATTAGTCATTGAAGATTTCTTGCAAGGTAGAGAGGTATTGTATGGAATAGGTACAATTGCAAAAAAGGTTTCATCATAGCTCAACATACTAGGTGGATTGAGGTCATACCAATCATTTAGATTATGATTTGAGCAAGTTACAAACAAGGTTACAGTCAGTCCTAGAAATTAGGCCTATTAGCCCTATTGTCCTAAGTTGTAGGAAGCCATTGTATGGAGGTTGTCAGGCCCTAAGCCCCACTGAATCTTTTAAAACTTCCAAATGGGTATCTGAATCTGTGTTTAGATTTTCATGGTCTTTGGGAAAGTTTTGCTAGAATTGACAAAATAGGACTAGTAAAGGCTACAAGAACTAGGCCTATTTAAGGTTTCCAAATGGTGAATCCTTGAACATGGTAAGGATAGGGTTAAAGAACCTTCTAAAATGGTTCAAATTGATAAGGTTATGAATGTGTTCATAAGGATGGACACCCCTGCAATGAAGAATGAATTTTGTGAGAAGATAGCACTTAGAGCTTTCTAAGTGACGGAGAAGAATTGCACTATTTAAAACCTATGTTAGTCCTCCAAAGGTGAAGCACAAAGGATAGAACTCTTAGAGAAGAGTTAGAATTGGACTTAGTTAATCAGCTAAGCCAATCAAGACCTAGAGGAGACTAGGTTCCTTGGAGAGACAAGCTAGGTCTCTTAGTTGCAGTGCAAGCAAACCTTAGTAGGTCATTGCTTTTGTGGGCTAGGTGAGTTAGTCATTAGGACTAAGGTCACACAAATAGCCAATGTTAGTAGTTTAAGTTTTCTAAATGTTAGTTGTCTAAGGTGAGATTAGAGTCTTAATGATGTTCTAAACACTTAATGATGTTGTAAAGATTCCATAAGGTTATTAAATGAGTTGGATCCTCATAATCTAGAGAGGATAGTGGTCCTAAGAAATAGGATCAAGGCATAGAGAAAGATGCCAAATGTTGTAAAGAAGTTGTCATGACAACACTTACAATTATTGCAAATGTTGCATGCAACTTGGTTATCTTTGGATCCCCTTAAGAATAGGAAGTGGGAGATCGGCCAATAGGCCCTAGAATCTTGGAGATGGCATCTAATATGACCCAAGACTCAAATCTTGAGGATTTATGCATTTTTTAATTATTTTGAAGTTGAATACAGAGCTCTGCAACACTGTTTTCAGGAAGAACCCGAGCTTTTGTGGTGACAGTCATGCTTAATGGATTGAGAGATTGAGTTTAGTGTTTGTTCAGTGTTCTATAGGATTAACTTAGACTTTTTCATTTGATAAGAAATTTGTTTAGAGTAGAATATTTTGTGTTAGTCAAATTGTTTTGTTTTTGAGTTCTTACTGGTCCTATCTTGACCAGTCGGTGCTTTCATGGCTCCCCCATGAAATCTAGCCTTGGGAAACACCTAAGGACAGGTTGGAATGATAGGGGAGTCATTAATGTATATAGGTGTAGGATTAGGAGTCATGAACGATGGGAGAGTTATCTTTACTTCTAGACCTTAGGCGAGCAGACAGAGCCCGGTTAGAGGTCTAGGAATGAGTCATTGAAGATTTCTTGTAGGGTAGAGAGGTATTGTATAGAACAGGTATAGTTGCAAACAAGGTTTCATCATAGCTCAACATACTAGGTGGATTGAGGTCATACCAATCATTTAGATTATGATTTGAGCAAGTTACAAACAAGGTTACAGTTAGTCCTAGAAATTAGGCCTATTAGCCCTATTGTCCTAAGTTGTAGGAAGCTAGTGTATGGAGGTTGTCAGGCCCTAAGCCCCACTAAATCTTTTAAAACTTCCAAATGGGTATCCGAATATGTGTTTAGATTTTTAGGGTCTTTGGGAAAGTTTTGCTAGAATTGACAAAATAGGACTGGTAAAGGCTACAAGAATTAGGCCTATTTAAGGTCTCCAAATGGTGAATCCTTGAACCCGGTAAGGATAGGGTTAAAGAACCTTCTAAAATGGTTCAAATTGAAAAGGTTATAAATTTTTTCATAAGGATGGACACCCCTGCAGTGAAGAATGAAGTTTGTGAGAAGATAGCACTTAGAGCTTTCTAAGTGAGGGAGAAGAATTGCACTATTTAAAAGGTGTTAGTCCTCCAAAGGTGAAGCACAAAGGATAGAACTCTTAGAGAAGAGTTTGAACTGGACTTAGTTAATCATCTAAGCCAATCAGGACCTAGAGCAGACTAGGTTCCTCGAAGAGACAAGCCAGGTCTCTTAGTTGTAGTGCAAGCAAAACTTGGAGCACTTACATCAGTAGATAAGCATGATAAATATGAAATGGATGATAAACCCTAATAAATATGTGTCCAAATTACCTATGTTTTATACAAAAGTGAATTTTATAATGAGATTGGGGATATGGTAACATTTCTGAGCATGGTTACTTGGCTTCCTAGTGATTCACTATTCAAACCCTAGTTTCATTTCTACATTGAAGTTGTTCTAAATGGATATATGATACATTGGGTAAATATCATTAGTGGAAACATCCATAAGAAAATAACTGTACACATCTAAAAATGGTCATAGTTAATCAAACCTATTAATTAATTAAATATGAATTATTTAATTAATGTTCTTAAGTCATCTACATATAAATAAATCTAATTATTTATTTATATAGTTCATTTTCCAATGCTTCTTATTTAATTAAATAAATAAAGTTTATTTAATTAATGTTATCTTCCTCTGATTTAATTAAATAGATTTTACAATTTATTTACATTAATTATCACAAGTTTAAATTCTAAATTTAAATAATATTCTTCTCTCCATATTTAATTAAATATTTTCGATATTTAATTACAACACATTTCCAAATTTCCCATTCTTCTCACAAAATAAAATATTCTTAATATTTAACTAAAAGGCTTTTTCTTTTCTCACATAATTAAATATTTGCAATATTTAATTAAAGCCTTTTCATATTTCTCTCACACATAATTAAATATTTATTTATTTAATTATGAGAGACACCTTTCAAATTGTCTTTTCATTTTCTATCTCTCGGAATTCCACCTTCTTTTTGAATTCTTGATCTCTCACCATTCATTTCAACAGGTTTGAACTCAACTGTCAATCTTGGCCAATCGAATTCTTACCTTCAAAAATCTATAAATACAGCCCTTTCATGAGTTGAAAAGGAACTCGAATCTCACATTTTCATGTGTGGTTATTATAGTTGCATCTTAGCATTCATATCATTTTTAATTCAATAGTTCAATCTTTTAGATGCATATGCATTCTTAATAATCTCATTCTCTCAAGCTGCCATTCTACAAGTTGTTTTAACAACTGAGAGCAAGCATCTTGAAGCGAATCCTTGGAGATAGAGGACAATGGAATGAATTTGAAGAAGCTGTGATTTAGAGTTTGCATTTACTTTATTTAATTTAATTTCTTCAATCTAATATTTCGTTGGTGTATTAGATTAGATTCAATTTGATTTACACATTCTAACGTACACAATAACTACTTCTCAATTCAACCACATATTGTATATGTCATCTTACCTAGTGTATTCCCTAGAAACAAGATCTATATCTATTGGAATTGAAAGAGTAAGAACCCTCAGGACTAGGAATAAATAGAAATTGGTGTATTATTATTAACCACAATTGGAAAATAAAAAAATAAATGAATAAATATATAAGAGTAAATGATTCTTTATCTATGTGGTTGGTCAAAAATGTGGAACATGATAAAGCTAAAATATTATTTATAGATGTTCGATGCATGATTAGAAATAGGTGAAGTTGGCTTATCTAATTCCCCAAGTCCACCTATAGAATAATTGAAGGATTCTTAGGTAGGTCACTCAAATTAAACTAATATGCTATAGATAAGATGACCCTATTAGAATCAAAAAGGAAAAAACTACTCATAGCCTCATAGAGGAAAAACATAGATAAGGGATAAAATTACCCATTAACATGGGTTGGTATGTATGCAATAGTCTTAGTTGTGTAAATGCATCAGTTTTTTGTTTATAGTTGCATAATCAATAGCTTTATGATGAATAAAGAAATAGTTATGAGACATATGGAATAATGGAGAAGTATGTTTCCTCTTCCATTAAACAAGAGCCAAACAATTAATATTTATAGGAAAATTTATCTAATGACCATGAGGTAAGGAAGAGGTCTTATCAAATACTTTTAGTCAAAAAATGAGAACTATTGGTACACATACAATACCCCAATAGATCAAAGATGACAAGAAAGTCTTATCTTTGAGCTACAATATGAAAAAATAAAATCAATGAGCTAAAAGAAGATCCTAACTAGTAAAAAAGAAGGAATCTTCAATTCAAAATATAACAAACAATATTTTGGACGATTCCATTACTTGGTTGAATTATCATATACAAGCCTTGAAAGTAAGAAGATTGGTACTAAAATATATAAAATATACAAACAAAAAGATGAAGGATAAATAAGATCTAAATTTATGTGTTCTCTAACTAAATAAGAGGAAGGTTCATGAAACCCAATTAGCTCAACTAGAAGAAGGAACTAGCACACTAGAATCTCTTCTTATCACCAACATTAAAATTGTAACAACACTAGATGGATTTCAAGCTTTATTTCCACTTATCCCTTAACTATTATACCAATTACCACTTTAGTTGCACAAAACACTACATCTAATTTTCTCAAAAATAAAAGGAACATCTCCAATAATAACTCACATAGTTGAAGAGTTACTAGGGAAAAAAAGGAAGAAGAAGTGAAATACAAAGGTAAGAAACAAGTGACGGTGAATCCCTCCACCTCCCCTCAAGTAGGAAAATATTTTTATCTCCTCCATACATTTCCAATATAGTCAAAATTATAGAATAAATAGAGAGATAAGAGTTATCCAAAAGAGAAGTCACTAGTACCAAAAGAGTGGAATCCCCAATTATGCATGAAGTTGAACATGAAAATATTGTACAAGAGGATGGAGGTGAAGATACTTAGAACAATAGAGAGCTTGAAGGGATTTTCCATGTCATCAACACATTGTTGAGGATGTAAATAAAGAAATCCATTCAAGCATTTCTTTAATAATTCAAGAATTAAACTTGGTATTTACCAAGGATTTTTTTTAAGAAGATTCAAGAGACACTCATTCCTAAAGGAATAAATTATATTAAGAAATAATTTAGAACTCACATTGAGAAATAGATAGAACAAAAAGAACTGGTACTATATGAGGTTCACCAAGAAATATATGTGATTGAATAGATAGATGAAGGAAATAAGAAGGTTGATGTCAATGTCAAAATGAAATACTATTAAAATGAAAAGGATTAATCAAGGAAAAACCTAGTACATATGTGAGTAGGGGACAAAGGATAGATTATATAGAATAATCTCCACATGAAATAGGACTAGATTCCAACAACCCCACATGTCTTACCAGAAAACTACAAATCAAAGGGTAGCTAGAAATAGTTTCCTTTGATTTGAAAAATCTTATGCTAAGGATTGATACTCCTAAGACTAAGAGAAAGTCTAAGGTTTTTCCATCTATCAAAATGGATGCATAAAGAGAGATATTGTGCATGTTGAAGCTCCAATTGTAGCCAAGGATAAAAAAGAGACAACTCCCACATAATACCAAATATCAACCATCAATCTAGGGTATTCAATCAGAGAGAAGGAGATAATAAAATTGAAATCCAATTTCAATGTTGTTGTGGAAAGAATACACAAAGATAAGAAGAAGAAACAATAATTAAAGAAAAATGTTTCCAAATTACATGGATACCTTAAGCATCTCATGGGTCCACTATAATTCATAGAACAACTTCCCATTATCCATGTTCTTCTTTTGAGGGATGAACTCTCCTTGTTAGACAAGATGAAACATATTGGCACCATAATAGAAGAATGGATTAAAATGGTGATTACAAGAGAAAAATAAAAAATAAATAATGTTATTGAGAAATAGGAAGAGGCCTTATAATGGAAAAATAAATTTTAGAAATTGATTGATTATTTTGAGGCTTAGCTAGAGAAAAATCAAATTGAATTTCTTAAGCTCAAGGCAATATAAATTATAAGTGATAAAATTCTATTAAGAGAAAATATTGTCACCAAGGAAAAAAATCCCTCATATCAAAACTTGGATTGGACACCTTATATGGGAGGATCAATTATTAAAAAATGCATTAGTGAAATGAAAGAACTAAAAAAAATACTATAGACCTTAAGCTAAAGGAAACGGTATTCATTAAGAAGATGATAGAGACAAGATTCAATACCCATGAGGCAAAAGATGAATATTTTTCAATATCTAAAATCATAGAAATGTTTGATAATATGTATGATCAAGCAAAAAAAATGATATTGTGGTAATGACTCGAGAAACCAATGTAATGGTAGTGATGAATAAGTATAAGAGAAAAAAGAGATAGAGTTGCAGGATATGATCAAACCTCCATGACTTAAGGTTCTTATAAGTATAGATAGAAATTCATGAGAGATTATTATAAACGTGATATGAACAAAGCTCTTATTTCTTATGGTGATATTTCTAGGAGGAAAAACCTAAAGGGTGGAGAGTATATTATGGAAGAAAACAATGAAGTGGAGACTTAAAGTTCTTATTCTATAATTTTTTTCCTTCCTATTGGTTTTATGGGATTTTTTCTACCTACCAGTTTTCTAGGATTCTTGCATCCAACTTCCTTCATGCTATGTGAATTTAACTTTAGTTAAGACATATTTATTTTTCAAAGATGATAATTCTAGAGAACATTCAACCTTTTAAATTAAATATGTTGATTCTTTTGCTATATTCTCATTCCTTTTAAATTATAACTATGTATTATCTTGATAAGATTTGGACTATTGAGTTGAAACTACATTTGGTACATTGTTGTCCATAAACGGGGCATGGTTATTCTATTTTGAGGACTATAAATTGTTGGTAACTATAGATCTACTAATGAATAATTTTAATTAATTAGTTTCCTTCAATGTTTCCTTTCGCATAGACCATTGATTGTTTTTCTATACATACACAATTGTAACTATGTTTCCAATTGAGTCATGTCTATTGTAAATTTGTAAATTTATTATCACTATTTTGAAATATTAAGGTATTGCACCATTTTTTGGGTGTATCTTGACCTATTTCTTAATTTGATGAGTTTCCTTTTAATATTTGCATAATGTATGTGTAGTTGTAATTATTGAACTAGAAAATCATAAATCAGTTATGATTTCCACTTGCAAATAAAAAGTGTATTTGTGTAATGTTTCAAAAAAATTATTTTAAATACTTATATTATATAATACATAAGTGCAATATGTATTGAACCTAGAGGTCTAATTCCCATTTGTACACACATGCACAATTGGACAAATGCAAAGACGCAAAGGTGCAAGGAAATTATTTAATGGAATATGAGCACATTGCCCAAGGAAAATATATTAAACAAGATGTCAGTGTCATTATATACAACATTTTAATGTAGAAACATGTTTATATTGATCCTCATAGACTTCCTAAGTGGAAGTGCTAATTCAATAACAACTTGATGCAACTAGAGCAACATATATTAATAATAGTCAGTTTTTAAAATAGCAATATCTTGGTCATACGAAGGTCTCTTTTGACAATTTTTTTTTTGAAATGGGGTAGAATTTCATAAGCTATCCAAAGGTGTAGGTGTTTATCAGTTTTATTTGAGTTAAAATGATAAATTTCAAATCTAAAGTCAAATCACACTATAACTTGGTCTAATTTTAAGGATTTTTATGTTGAATTATTCATGCAACCCTTATACCTTCTTGTTTCTTGGTTTAATCTTAAATTTGGAGAATTTTTGCAGGTTAGAGAATTAGAAACGGAAGAGGAAACAAAGGAAAAGCTTCTTATGAAATTATCTTTCTATTGTATCAAGTGTTTTTAAACATTTTGGGAGCAATTATAATCTCATTCTTAAATTGTTGTCTGGATCTGATGCGACCGCGGCCAAAATTTTTATTGATGTGTGGGGAATAAAATGAACCAATCCTAGGATAGACACTTAAATATGAATTAACCAATCCTAGGATAGTCACCAAACATAAATTTTCTTTTGGTTAAAATGAATCCCATGTTTTTGGTGAAGCAACATCTTCAATTAGAATAGAGAACTTGTCAATTTGAGGATTTAAAATTGAACCATTATTTGTTTGCTATGATTGTGGGCAATAGGTCTATGCTCTCCCCTTAACTGGGTGATCAAAATACCAGACTTACCTTTTATTTTCTACAATTTAATGCTTTATTACATCCTTTAGAAGGCCTGCTCTTGTGGGAAAAAGTACTCACCCAAGAGGAACGACCTAAGTGGGAACACATAAAGCCAAGGTTTCCAACCCACTTTAATCAAAAGCAAGTTGTTGATGAAAATCCGACTTGATAGTAGTAGGCAGGATAACCATCCCCAAAGCCTTTGTTCTAAAGGTTGGGAGGTCTCTCGAGGGAGTATATCTATTGCCACACTGAATGGAAATACTTACTAAGAACCGTAGTGTAGAAATCCAATCGTGTCAGTATCCAAACATCATCTTAATCACGGTGCAAGGGGAGGGAAGAATCTACCTCCAAGACACTCACCATATAGTCGCCACAGATTGTTTGCTCAAGGGATTCGATATCCACTTCCATCACTTTGAGTACGCACCTGGAAAAGACAAAAACACAGGCGCCCTCTAGGGGGTGACAAGGCTATGTGAGTCAACACGATTTTCAGCTATGGGCTGTGATTACTATGATGACCTATTTGAAAAATTAAGAGTGAGTCTGCTTGGAATGCTTATTTTGTTCAAAACCTATGAAAATCTTAAGAACATACACTCAATTTTTTTAGATTTTGTGTCTTTAAAAATAATTGTCTTCCTATTGCATGTTGTGTTTTCAAAACATTAATTCAGATAAGATCATCCAAAAAAAAAACTTTAAAACATGGGTGATAGGGAAGAAAATCATGTTCATAGGCTTTATGGAAATAGTTCAAATCAAGAGATAATAGAATAAATGCTTCAAGAAGCTGAACAAGATCCACTGTTTCTCTTAACTATGGAAAAGATCTTAGAGAAAAATAAACAAGGATATTTTCTTTTATTGGCAAACCAAGGTGCCAAATTGCCCTCTGACTATAATATGGAGAAAATTAAAGAGAATCCTAAAAAGAATGAAACTCTCTTAAACGATCTTAGTACTCTTACCCAACAAGTAAGAGCACTCCAAAGGAAAATCAAGGAAATAAAAGGGGGCACAACTAAAAATTTCTTTGACAAGAATATGAATGTGACCTTTTCTCCTCCAAAAACAACATCAACCAAATTCAATATTTCTGAATTTTTGCAAAGGTTAAAGGGGAAGCCCAAATCTAAGCCATCAAATAACATTGACCAATCCTATCATGCCATGAATTTATCTTCATCCCCCATAATTCAAATGAACCTCATGGTTCTTCCACCCAATTCAATGATCCCATTCAATTACCTTCTTCTATCATATTCTCTACATCCAATTATTCATTTCAATCTACACATCTCGATCAAAACATTCTTTCCACTCCATCCCATGATACCAAAATTCTACAAACCCTTCCAATATTTGATCAAGATCCCATTTCTCAAGAATCATATGATGATCCCCTCCTTTCGTTATTCACCCATGATAATCCTCCTCCATCTCAAGAACAAAATATTCTTCCAAGTCCTCCCTCCACCCCATTTCATGAATCCATACCTTCTCATGAATCAATCACATCCTAGGAGCATGACAATTCTTCCATCCTATCCAAAGCTTCCCTTCCATCTAATGATCAAGCTACTCCATCTCCTTCATCTAATGATTCTTTTCCAAGTCAAGATCAAATTATCCCATCATCCTAATTTTAAGGGCTCATCACACCTCTTCAAGAAATATCAACATCATTTGATCATATGATTGAAAACATTGACAATTTCTCCTCCATATCTATTGGGGACAATGATCAAAATCAATCCATCAATGAGCACTATGAAGATATGTCTACCCCATCTAGTGATCAAATCAAAATTTATCAAGAGCCATTTTTTAGTTATGATCAAGACCCCTCCTACAAAGATCTATTTCAAGGAGTGTTGATGATATTTTATCCTATTGACATAATCCATGATCCATTAACCAATGATCATATTGAAAATGTCTCTAAAATGCATAATAAGTTAGAGGACATATCTCAAGAATATATTTCAAAGCATGATCAACAACTATCACCAAGGTCTAGCAATGGTCCCTCCCAAGGTATATTGACATCCTTTGATCTCACGATTGTGAACAGTGAAAGAATCCTCAACTCACCATTTGATCCAATTCCACTCAAAGATCAAGAGGATATTGAGTCATTTCCCATGCCTTATAACAATGTCCAAAAACCCTTTGAAAGAAATCCATCATTTGAAATTGATCCATGTCAATAACTTGATCCAAAACATGTCGAAAGTAATTCTAGAATTAGTCAAGATCAAGGGTTCGTATCTTTAAGATACTATAATGATCTAGTGGGCACTCTCCTATCTATAAAAGATATCGCAAATGATGATCATATCTGTATAACACATACTCCTCCATCTACCCATAATATGCTTTCTTTGGATGGACACATAGATGATCGTCATTCAAAACAAGAGTCTCATACTCTTACCAAGGAACAAGAGTCTCCTACTATTAACATCTATACACATGGTAAAAATATAGAGAAATCCAGAGACATGTCAGAAAGGGGTCATGAAGAAGGCTTCTACAAAAGTTATGAATCAGAAACATCATGTGAAAGAATATCAAGAATGAATTATGAGGAACACTTTTACAAGGACAATGAAGCATCAACACCTCTTGAAGGAGCACTACGATCCGATATCTCACAAGATCAAGATAAACATACCAATCACGCATTCATCCCACTTATGGAAGATCCTATCACTTATAAACTTGGATCACTCACCTTTGTAAGGGAAAATTATCTTATCAATAAGGAAGTTGTCACTTTTCAAGATCCACCATAGAGCAGAGAAGGATTGGCACCTTGTTTCCAAGGTAAATCACATCCTATTGCAAATAGGATTTTTCAGCAGATGAATTATCAAGGCAGAGGATTAGGCCTACATGAACAAGGCATCCTAGAACTAGTGCAGATTATTGGAAATCCTAAGAATCAAGGCCTCGGTTATTCGAAAATCAAGGGATCTCAACATATCAGTAATACTTTCATAAAATTGGGGGCAACTTCGTCTCAAGCAAATGTCAACATAGAGGGCATGAAGAATCTTTATGATGAAACCAATGCCAATACTACAACCAGCCACGACATGAATCTTCATCCACCCATCACTCCATCCACAAATTGGGACCAAGATCAAAAGAAAGCATTGAATAAAATCATGAAGAACGTTATCAAAGAAAAAGAAGCTAAGAATCATATCAGACAAATCAAATACACTTGGATACCAAAAAATACAAAGAAAGATTATCCCTATCAAACTCCATCAGTCAAAGAAACTATGGGGCAAAATAAAAAAGGGGCAAGTATCCATCAAAGATGTCCACAAAGGAAAAAGAAAGCTTCTCAAGCAACATAAAAAGTGTATCAAGCGGTTGGTCCTAATTCCATGAACATTTCCATATCCACTCATCATTGCTCATCTTCCCAAGTTTGGAGAGTCAAAGGTTCCAAAATTTCAACTAATCCACCTTTTATTCCTAGAAGAATTCCATCCATACCTTCACACATGATATCTAATTCTTTCATTAACCATGTGCTGGCAACAAACATTCATCAAAAGGATTCAGAAAGCACTCTATCGCGATGTGTGCATAAAGATGAAGTTAACTCCAGTATCAACAAAGCAAATCAGGGATCTCAAAAGTTGCATTCAAGTGCACGTATCTTGGCAAAGCAACTTCTTCAAGTAGGATATCGATGGCACATTATGATAGAAGCATCAACATCAACACCACTAGGTGGTTTAGCATCAACTTAAAATCTCTCAGAAAATACAAAAAAATAGAAAAATGTCTTGAAAAAATGGTCACCTTGATGAAAACTTGGCAAACGGGCATCTTGGTGACAACAACAAAAAAATCCAAAAAAATCAGAAAAAGGATTGAAAATAGTAAAGAAAAAAATTATCCTCTAGCGAAAACCATTTCGATGGCGCTTTGGACAGGTACCATGATGAAAACCTGGCAAATAGGCATCATGTGTAGAATCGAGCATCTACATGCACCAATTCAAGAGAAAGCATCTTATCGCATCCATAATAAATCTAGCATTCCAGCCACATCATCCATTTATCCATGAACCTTTATCTAGCCCATTACCATCTATTTACATTACCTTGATCTCGACAAATTTTGGTAAACACTTTACACTTGTTTATGGTAAACATCTTGACATGGGTCATTTTCATTGATCCTATCCAATCCAAACGTTATTTAAGCCTCGAAGCATTATCTGAATGTGCATTCATCTGTTCGAACACCTTATCTTGTCACAAGATAATCCTTGTCATCCTTTGCATGCTTACAGTATCTATCCATACACCTATTCAAGAATCCACCCATGGTCGTTCAAACATTGCTAGACACTGGGGGAAAATGTTTACATCTTGCTTCAGGAATGAATCTTGATATATATCCTCTAACTTATGTGGTGATCTGAACATTGGAAGACGTGAAATCAAATTGGTCAAGCATTTGCGAGCCAAAAGATCCAAATCACTAGCCCATGGCATATTTTGACAGGAAGACGCTCCTTATCAAGTTTTATCTTTTGTCGAACATCAATCTGAATAATTCATATTAGTCACATCTAACTTGCATGTCAGTGTCACATCAAATCATCAAAATAATTTTGTTTTAAATCAAGCTTCATCAATATTAATCAATTGAATCCAATCAATTATCACCTTGTTTGACTTAACACACATAGTCAAACTATCATCTTGTGAACAAGTTTACTCTAGGATAACACAACTTCCTTGGGTTTACAAATTCATTATCATCTTTATTTGGCTTAACACACTTAGCCAAATTAACAAATCCATTATTACCTTGTTTGACTTAACACACTTAGTCAAACTATCAATCCGTCAATCTGATCAATCAACCTTAGCTTGGTTTTCAACAAGATTCCAAAATAAAGCACTGATATCATCATGCATGTCCATATCCAAATCATTAAAATCCAAAAAAATCAAAAAACATCAAAATTCAAAAAAATCAAAATATTCCTAAAATCCAAAGAAAAATCAATAAATCATATGCTTTCATCAATAAAATGGGCGTGTCTCACCCTAGACTAGGGGAAACATTTTGAACTCGTTGGGGGAAATTAAATTTTTTTGAGCAAACAAGTAGCATGTGTCAATTATCAAGTATCAGATCAACAATCGAATATCCAATCAAGCCTGGTCAAAACAACTTTGAGACATGTCATACACTGAAACTAAAACAAACTGGATGATCTTAATCTGAATTAAATGAATGATAAACTTAAAGCAATAAGTCACAATTGTTGTTTTGATATTTGATGACATCATATCTTTGGAGTGGTTCAATGATGTACTGAACTAGAATCACAAGGAAGAAGTATGATTTTTCTTTGCTTGTTGTCTATACGTTAATCATTAGTATGATGCAAATTGGTCATGGGACATGCTCTACATCAGATCATTGATGACATTTTGGAATTTGCATAGGAAAATGGTTAGCTTTTGTCTGTTTATGCAAGCAATACTCAGGTCATCTTGGTTCAATTATACCTCGATGCTTGTATTAACTTGCTACATCAAACATTATGAAAGTAGTACTCAAGTCATTATTGGTGCTAACATACCCTTTGATTCTTGTACTAACTTTCAACATATCAAAAGGCTCAATGATGACAACTAAACACAACAGGAAATGCCAACAAGGAGAATGATTCATTATTTCATTTAGGATTGCATAATTCATTATTAGGACTGCATAATGCATTTGCATTTCAAGGGCCTTTTCAATAGATTTTTGAGGGTTAATCACATACTTGAATATCTTTTTCAGACAATGGTTGAGTATGACTGGACATTTGTTATCATTACACTTGCATACTTGCATCATCATTTCATTTCATTATCATATCCATCACATCTCATCTGCATCATCTCAATCAATTCATCCAATCATTTCTTCCAATCTCATCTTATCAATCAATTCAATCTAGCACAAATCATTTAATCATACCTTTGGTCTTGTTCCTAGCCTTACTACAAGCCTCGATCATCATCATCATCATTGGGATGTATCCTTCCCTATCCTTGTGTTGTTCTGGGATGTATCCTTCCCTAATCAACAACACTATCAATATCATCAAGCAATCATGCAAATCAATCAGTACATCAAGCAAGTTCAAATCAATTTCTATTTGTTTTTCATATCGCATGGAAACAAATTTAATAGTCATCGCAACTCAATCTATTTGACTTTCAATAAGCAAAACAAATCTATCAATACTATTTATTTTTCATATTGCATGGAAACAAATTTAACAGTCATCGTGACTCAATCTATTTGACTTTCAATCAGGAAAGCAAATCTATCAATACTATTTGTTTTTCATATCGCATGGAAACAAATTTAACAGTCATCATGACTCAATTTGACTTTCAATCGGGAAAGCAAATCTATCAATACTATTTGTTTTTCATATTGCATGGAAACAAATTTAACAATCATCGTGACTCAATCTATTTGACTTTCAATCAGGAAAGCAAATCTATCATTTCTATTTGTCATGGAAGCAAATTTATCAATCAAATCAAATCTACTATTCATTTTCATATCGCATGGAAACAAATTTATCAATCAAATAAAATCTACTATTTGTTTTCCATATCGCAAGGAAGCAAATTTATCAAACAAAAAGCATCATCAATCGGGGCAAAATCAAAGTTCTTCATCTTCATATCAATCTTTCAATAGGGGTTTTCATCAAATCATCTTTACCGGTCAATGAATTAGATATAAAATCAGTAAAAATTTCCAAAAATCATCTTTATCTGATTCATCACCCAAGGGGGCATATAGCATCATCAGTAAATTTTTCAAAGTCAGGGGAAAATTCTTTGAAACAATGCATAAAACACATCACTTCAAAGAGGGGCAAAATGTACACATCTAAAAATGGTCACAGTTAATCAAACCTGTTAATTAATTAAATATGAATTATTTAATTAATGTTATTAAGTCATCTACATATAAATAAATCTAATTATTTATTTATATTGTTCATTTTCCAATTCTTCTGATTTAATTAAATAAATAAAGTTTATTTAATTAATGTTATCTTCCTCTTAATTAATTAAATAGATTTTACAATTTATTTACATTAATTATCACAAGTTTAAATTCTCAATTTAAATAATATTCTTCTCTCCATATTTAATTAAAACACATTTCCAAATTTCCCATTCTTCTCACAAAATAAAATATTCTTAATATTTAACTAAAAGGCTTTTTCTTTTCTCACATAATTAAATATTTGCAATATTTAATTAAAGCCTTTTCATATTTCTCTCACACATAATTAAATATTTATTTATTTAATTATGAGAGACACCTTTCAATTTATCTTTTCATTATCTGTCTCTCATAATTCAACCTTCTTTTCGAATTCTTGATCTCTCGCCGTTCATTTCAACAGGTTTGAACTCAATCGTCGATCTTGGCCAATCGAATTCCTACATTCAAAAATCTATAAATACAGCGCTTTCATGAGTTGAAAAGGACCATGAATCTCACATTTTCATGTGTAGTTATCATAGTCGCATCTTAGCATTCATATCATTTTTAATTCAATAGTTCAATCTTTTAGATGCATATGCATTCTTAATAATCTCATTCTCTCAAGCTACCATTCTACAAGCTGATGTTTTAACAACTGAGAGCAAGCATCTTGAAGCGAATCCTTGGAGATAGAGGACAATGGAATGAATTTGAAGAAGCTGTGATTTAGAGTTTGCATTTACTTTATTTAATTTAATTTCTTCAATCTAATATTTCGTTGGTGTATTAGATTAGATTCAATTTGATTTACACATTCTAACGTACACAATAACTACTTCTCAATTCAACCACATATTGTATATGTCATCTTACCTAGTGTATTCCCTAGAAACAAGATCTATATCTATTGGAATTGAAAGAGTAAGAACCCTCAGGACTAGGAATAAATAGAAATTGGTGTATTATTATTAACCACAATTGGAAAATAAAAAAATAAATGAATAAATATATAAGAGTAAATGATTCTTTATCTATGTGGTTGGTCAAAAATGTGGAACATGATAAAGCTAAAATATTATTTGTAGATGTTCGATGCATGATTAGAAATAGGTGAAGTTGGCTTATCTAATTCCCCAAGTCCACCTATAGAATAATTGAAGGATTCTTAGGTAGGTCACTCAAATTAAACTAATATGCTATAGATAAGATGACCCTATTAGAATCAAAAAGGAAAAAACTACTCATAGCCTCATAGAGGAAAAACATAGATAAGGGATAAAATTACCCATTAACATGGGTTGGTATGTATGCAATAGTCTTAGTTGTGTAAATGCATCAGTTTTTTGTTTATAGTTGCATAATCAATAGCTTTATGATGAATAAAGAAATAGTTATGAGACATATGGAATAATGGAGAAGTATGTTTCCTCTTCCATTAAACAAGAGCCAAACAATTAATATTTATAGGAAAATTTATCTAATGACCATGAGGTAAGGAAGAGGTCTTATCAAATACTTTTAGTCAAAAAATGAGAACTATTGGTACACATACAATACCCCAATAGATCAAAGATGACAAGAAAGTCTTATCTTTGAGCTACAATATGAAAAAATAAAATCAATGAGCTAAAAGAAGATCCTAACTAGTAAAAAAGAAGGAATCTTCAATTCAAAATATAACAAACAATATTTTGGACGATTCCATTACTTGGTTGAATTATCATATACAAGCCTTGAAAGTAAGAAGATTGGTACTAAAATATATAAAATATACAAACAAAAAGATGAAGGATAAATAAGATCTAAATTTATGTGTTCTCTAACTAAATAAGAGGAAGGTTCATGAAACCCAATTAGCTCAACTAGAAGAAGGAACTAGCACACTAGAATCTCTTCTTATCACCAACATTAAAATTGTAACAACACTAGATGGATTTCAAGCTTTATTTCCACTTATCCCTTAACTATTATACCAATTACCACTTTAGTTGCACAAAACACTACATCTAATTTTCTCAAAAATAAAAGGAACATCTCCAATAATAACTCACATAGTTGAAGAGTTACTAGGGAAAAAAAGGAAGAAGAAGTGAAATACAAAGGTAAGAAACAAGTGACAGTGAATCCCTCCACCTCCCCTCAAGTAGGAAAATATTTTTATCTCCTCCATACATTTCCAATATAGTCAAAATTATAGAATAAATAGAGAGATAAGAGTTATCCAAAAGAGAAGTCACTAGTACCAAAAGAGTGGAATCACCAATTATGCATGAAGTTGAACATGAAAATATTGTACAAGAGGATGGAGGTGAAGATACTTAGAACAATATAGAGCTTGAAGGAATTTTCCATGTCATCAACACATTGCTGAGGATGTAAATAAAGAAATCCATTCAAGCATTTCTTTAATAATTCAAGAATTAAACTTGGTATTTACCAAGGATTTGTTTTAAGAAGATTCAAGAGACACTCATTCCTAAAGGAATAAATTATATTAATAAATAATTTAGAACTCACATTGAGAAATAAATAGAACAAGAAGAACTGGTACTATATGAGGTTCACCAAGAAATATATGTGATTGAATAGATAGATGAAGGAAATAAGAAGGTTGATGTCAATGTCCAAATGAAATACTATTAAAATGAAAAGGATTAATCAAGGAAAAACCTAGTACACATATGAGTAGGGGACATAGGATAGATTATATAGAATAATCTCCACATGAAATAGGACTAGATTCCAACAACCCCACATGTCTTACCAAAAAACTACAAATCAAAGGGTAGGTAGAAATAGTTTCCTTTGATTTGAAAAATCTTATAATAAGGATTGATACTCCTAAGACTAAGAGAAAGTCTAAGGTTTTTCCATCTATCAAAATGGATGCATAAAGAGAGATATTGTGCATGTTGAAGCTCCAATTGTAGCCAAGGATAAAAAAGAGACAACTCCCACATAATACCAAATATCAACCATCAATCTAGGGTATTCAATCAGAGAGAAGGAGATAGTAAAATTGAAATCCAATTTCAATGTTGTTGTGGAAAGAATACACAAAGATAAGAAGAAGAAACAATAATTAAAGAAAAATGTTTCCAAATTACATGGATACCTTAAGCATCTCATAGGTCCACTATAATTCCTAGAACAACTTCCCATTATCCATGTTCTTCTTTTGAGGGATGAACTCTCCTTGTTAGACAAGATGAAACATATTGACACCATAATAGAAGAATGGATTAAAATGGTGATTACAAGAGAAAAATAAAAAATCAATAATGTTATTGAGAAATAGGAAGAGACCTTATAATGGGAAAATAAATTTTAGAAATTGATTGATTATTGTGAGGCTTAGCTAGAGAAAAATCAAATTGAATTTCTTAAGCTCAAGGCAATATAAATTATAAGTGATAAAATTCTATTAAGAGAAAATATTGTCACCAAGGAAAAAAATCCCTCATATCAAAACTTGGATTGGACACCTTATATGGGAGGATCAATTATTAAAAAATGCATTAGTGAAATGAAAGAACTAAAAAAAATACTATAGACCTTAAGCTAAAGGAAATGGTATTCATTAAGAAGATGATAGAGACAAGATTCAATACCCATGAGCCAAAAGAATCATATTTTTCAATATTTAAAATCATAGAAATGTTTGGTAATATGTATGATCAAGCAAAAAAAATTGATATTGTGGTAATGACTCGAGAAACCAATGTAATGGTAGTGATGAATAAGTATAAGAGAAAAAAGAGATAGAGTTGCAGGATATGATCAAATCTCCATGACTTAAGGTTCTTATAAGTATAGATAGAAATTCATGAGAGATTATTATAAACGTGATATGAACAAAGCTCTTATTTCTTATGGTTATATTTCTAGGAGGCAAAACCTAAAGGATGGAGAGTATATTATGGAAGAAAACAATGAAGTGGAGACTTAAAGTTCTTATTCTATAATTTTTTTCGTTCCTATTGGTTTTATGGGATTTTTGCCACCTACTAGTTTTCTAGGATTCTTGCATCCAACTTCCTTCATGCTATGTGAATTTAACTTTAGTTAAGACATGTTTATTTTTCAAAGATGATAATTCTAGAGAACATTCAACCTTTTAAATTAATTATGTTGATTGTTTCACTATATTCTCATTCCTTTTAAATTATAACTATGTATTATCTTGATAAGATTTGGACTATTGAGTTGAAACTACATTTGGTACATTGTTGTCCATAAATGGGCCATGGTTATTCTATTTTGAGGACTAGAAATTGTTGGTAACTGTAGATCTACTAATGAATAATTTTAATTAATTAGTTTCCTTCAATCTTTCCTTTCGCATAGACCATTGATTATTTTTCTATACATACACAATTGTAACTATGTTTCCAATTGAGTCATGTCTATTGTAAATTTGTAAATTTATTATCACTATTTTGAAATATTAAGGTATTGCACCATTTTTTGGGTGTATCTTGATGTATTTCTTAATTTGATGAGTTTCCTTTTAATATTTGCATAATCTATGTGTAGTTGTAATTATTGAACTAGAAAATCATAAATCAGTTATGATTTCCACTTGCAAACAAAAAGTGTATTTGTGTAATGTTTCAAAAAAATTATTTTAAATACTTATATTATATAATACATAAGTGCAATATGTATTGAACCTAGAGGTCTAATGCCCATTTGTACACACATGCACAATTGGACAAATGCAAAGACGCAAAGGTGCAAGGAAATTATGTAATGGAATATGAGCACATTGCCCAAGGAAAATATATTAAACAAGATGTCAGTGTCATTATATACAATGTTTTAATGTAGAAACATGTTTATATTGATCCTCCTAGACTTCCTAAGTGGAAGTGCTAATTCAATAACAACTTGATGCAACTAGAACAACATATATTAATTAAATTTAAAATGATTAAATATATGTCATTTCATAATCAAATTTTAAATTGAAATAAATATATTTTAATGATCATCTAATTAATTTTTTTATAATATAAATAACAACAATAATAAAATTATTTGAAATCAACATTTATTATAAAACATATATTGAGATTATTTTTAAATAAATAAAATTAATTAATAATTATCTTAATACATTATATAATACTCACTAATCTATAAAACAATAATGTCCGCACCTAAAATTAAAGCTAACAAATCAATTAACTATTTTATACGAATGTTAAATATGAAATGTGCTGGTCATGGGTTCGAGCTGATCGAGCCTCAGTTGGTGTTGAGAAGTTGGTAAAAATGGTGTCCGGATCATTTCATCAGTGCACGAGGAGCTTGAAAGATTTGAAAAGTTGGTTCAGCATTCATCAAACTTTTGAGAAGTTGGTAAAAATGGCATCCAGATCGATCATTGCAGATGAAAGATTTGGTAACGTGATCCATCATCAACAGTTGCTGCAACAGGGACCATGATGACGATGAAGAGGAGGAAGGTGGTGAGCTTGTGCACAGAAGGCGCAGATCTGAAATAGAAGAAGATTTCGTCGACTAGATGGGCTGCTCGACAAGCTCAGGAGATGATCACTACAATGGAAAGACAGGCTTACATGCTGTATCAATGTTAGATTCATCTTTCCCGAGGGTAGAGTTGAAAGGCCTAGTACTCGGGTTAGAGGAGGATCAAAGAGCTGATCGTGAATGAGAGCAAGAATGGCTCACGATGAAGAGGATGAAGGTGGTGAGCAAGTGCACAGAAGAAGATTTGATCACTATAATGGAAAGGCAGAATCGAGAGTCAAAGTTACTAGCTTGTAGCTTCATCTCTCCTCCAGATCTGGAGGGAGTTTGAGGAGGATCAAAGACCTGATCGTGAATGAGAGCTGATATCGGTGGACCAGCAGTGTAAATACTTTGTTGTATCAATCAAATCAACACATAAATGTTTCACAGGGTGGTAATAATTATTCTGGGGACAGACAGTGGATGGTAAATGACCAAAATGACAAAGCTTGGATTAACAGTTTTGGCAAGTGAATTCAGAGAAAGCTTGGATCAACTGAATAGATCGTATGTACAATGGGCATTATTACAATGTAAGCCTAATCGCACATGCAGTGTACCAATCATAACCTACATCACAACCTACTTGCACATTCCTCTCATGTAATATTTACTGCATATAAATAACATGTCTTGTGTAACATAAAATGATATGAAATCTTACCAGTATTTGAAAATTTTAGAAAATATAAATAGTAGAAATAACTATGAAATAAATTTGATATATTTTTTAATTGTGTTTTGTAAATAAATTCATATGAATGACAATTACACAATAATAGGCCTTAAGTAATTCTTACATGCATCCACATTTCCACACAGAAAATCTATGTTGAACTAAATGTTGTTTTACACATACAATAGTACCGTTAATAAAAACAAATATATCCATCTGAACCCTTGACCATTAAAGCATTTGACAATATAAAATAATGTATAGGTATGAATAAACACAATGTATTGCAAAGTGGTAACTTATCAATGGTGAAGTAGATATTACATGAAATGGATTGACTATTTTTGACCCTTGAATATAAAATGCATTCAAAATAAAACATAATGAGTTACAAATTTTATGATTTAGTCTCCTCCTTAAAATATAAATTTAACATTTTCTGGGCTATCAAGTTGAAGAAGTCTTATTCGATGTCATGGATGATATCCTTAAATATTTGATGTTTTCATTATTTTTACATCGAACTAAACAAATCACTATAATCAAGAACAAGCCTATTAGTTGGAAAGGTCTCTGTCAATCGTTCAATGACATCATCAGGAACGGTGTCTATCCATTGAACACCAAAAACTCGCATAGTAATTGTTGGGGAGATGATAATGCGTGGATAGCTATCTGGGAAGTGGAGAAGGATCAAATGTATCATTTCACGTTGACCATCAGAGTCAAGGACATGGGAGTGCCAACCCCATGCATCAATGTGAATGTCATAGGTTGCATGTAGGGAACCATGTTTGTCAAAATTCACCCCCCACCCATACCACCATGCATCATTAGCAAGATTCAAAAGAACTAATTGTTTGCAAAGTGGCGGAAGCCCTAGAAAAGCTTGGCCAAATTGATTCTTAGCTGGCATAGACAAAATTCTATAGAAAAAAGAAGAAAAATTAAAGAAGTTTATAAGTTTGTTAATAATATGCATGATGCAACACCATAAAAATTGTAGAAAAAGTAAATTAAAAAATAAAAAGATCAAATCTCTTACGTTTTTCAATTTTGTTCTGTGATAAACACCATTTTCCAAATATATTTGTTCCTTTGCATGGATCCTTTGAAAATGGAAGACTGTAAATTGCAACATAGTGATTCCATAAATAACAATAGTATACATTCTATTGGATAATTATGCTAGGTGTGCAGTGGAAGACAAGAAAAATGATGGCAATATAACTGGAGCTACTCATGTAGAAATTGTAAATTAAATTTTAGTTCTTTTGGTAGTTTATACGCGATTGTAAATTTGTTGTTTTTTGTGCTTTGGTTGCTTTAAAAGTTATGCATGAAAATGTATCTATTTTAGGGGTTCTAATATGAATAAATAGTTACCAATGTTGCTTTATTTTAGAAGCCTGGGGAATACCTCTATATTGAGGTGCATCTTGGTGTAATCCAGTTTATGAATAGAATATTTTTTTGTTATCAATTTGTTTTGGAAATTTCAATATGAGGTTGTCTATGTTCTCTAAAAACTACACATTCATTATTATTAATAATTTTGCACATATGATACTTGAATATAATAGTCTTCTTACTCTACAACATCTCTTATACTTGTTTAACAATCTTCATTTTTAAGAAAAATATGTAAGAGTGTGACTATGAAATCTTTTGAGGTGGTGTACATCAAATAGAACATTAACATAAAGTAGTTCAACAATAAAATTTTAAAAATGAAATACATAGGCATGGATAGAATATGAACCATATATAAAATTTCACAGTAGGACAAAAAAATTTATATACAATGCATTATTGTGTAGTAAACATGAAGATTTTGTGGAGATTGAATAACACATTATATTTTTAAACTTGATATTTAAAATGTATGACCTCAAAGGTTTTCTCATGTCATTTGTGACATTCAATTATTCCATTTTATTCCTGAAGAGAAACTTGTTATCTATGTATCTATAGTTAGAAATATTTGTTCGATGTGATCAAAGTTAAATTATAATTTGTTCATTTTGTCACGCACAATGTGTTTCAAACTAAAATTTTAACTTTTCAAAGGCCAAATCTAGGTTTGATTCAAATTAGTTTTTGTATACACATGCCAACATGGGAGGGTTTCCTTATTTATATTTTCTTGTCATGATATACTGTTTGTCTACAAAGAACTTCCGTATGTCACACTTAATCCATGTGATATTTGTGCACTTACAAAAAATAGTGGTGAGTGCATATGGAAAACATATTATGTTTTCCATGTGTATGTATTTTATCACCTTAATTATCATACACATTTAAAAACTATTTTTCTTTCCAAGATTATTTGAATGTAGGGTTGGGTACAGGGTAATGTGGTGTTTGTCGGCATGCATGTGTTTGGGATATGATTGATGTTTTCTTAAAGACCATATTCCTTTCCATGCAATGGATGGGTAACTTGTGGCTAGAAATGTATAGATTTCCCATGTAGTGATTTGTTATAGTAATAATTTAGGGTATATGTAAAATTTAATGTGTTTTCCATGTGTATGTTATCACCAATTTTTATAAGCACTTTAAAAATTCATCAGATGTTGCCCAAATTTACCTAAAGCTACTGTTGGGTACCTATTAGATATGTTAAATAGACCTATTCTACAACTACTCAAACTATGCTTTTCGTATTTGCAGGAATTCTCTCTGTTGTTGTTATCTCAACAACTCATTTTTTTTGCTATGCTCTTCTCCCCTTTTTCAACTATCTTCCTCACATTTTCTATTTTGAATGAAAAACATAGATGATATTTTTTGTGTTACAATATCGGTATCTTCTCGCTTCATTCACTTTCTTAGTATTCTCAACCATACTACACTTCCTTTTGATTGATTTATCTATTATTTTATTAACCAAAAAACATTCTTTCAAACACACAAACTCTTAGACACAAATTCTTGTAAAAACTTATTCTTTTACCCCTTTTAAACTAGATTAAATAAATATTCAGAGATCATGTGCAAACACACAAATGCACATAATACCAGATATACATGGAAAACCCAATAGGGTAAAGACCATGGTAAGAATAGTTACAAGGATCTACTATCCTGATCCATCCTTACAATAGAACCTCATTGGTTACAAATTTGAAGGGTACCAACCCAAAGGAAACACCAATCCACTATTTTAAGAGTACCAACTCTAAGGAATCTCCCATTCCCTAACTAAGCACCCACTTAGCTTTCTAATGGTAGGTCAACCAATCAAATTTACAATGAAATTGTGGAGAAAAAAATCCTAATTACAATTGATTCAATTGAGTCCAATTCTATGTTAAATAGACCTATTCTAAAACTACTCAAATTATTCTTTGCTTATTTCCAAGAATTCTCTCTATTGTTGATATCTCAGCAACTCATTTCTTTGCTATGCTATTCTCCCATTTTTCAACTATGTTCCACACCTTTTCTATTTTGAATGCAAACCATATATAATTTTTTTTGTGTTATAGTCTCGGTATCTTCTTGCTTCATTCACTTGCTTAGTATTCTCAACCATACTACACTTCTTTTTGATTGACTCATCTTATTATTTTCTTCACCAAAAAGCATTCTTACCTCAAACCATGCACCACAAACCTAATTCACTATATTTTCTATATTTAGCATACACCAAACCCTAGATTTGATTTTCTTTAAATGTAATTCCTTGCTTGAAGAAGCCATATCTAATTTTTTGATCACCTTTTCCTTTGTCCCACCATCTTCACATCTCATCACCAATCATAGCTTGCAGATGGAGTGGTTACAACAATTAATTTCATACTTTATGTCAGTTTCCACCATCTGACTAATTCTTCTAATATTTTACACTACTTCTAGTTGTTGGAAGAATGTAGCTTAAAATTATGGCCATTGATCTCCAACTTCGCTCCATCATCTGATGGTTATCATTTGAAATCTCAACATTAAAACATGACTGACAGATTAAACAAATTAATAATTAATCAATTAGGCTATTCTAATTCTTGGGGTGAATTCAATGCCATAACAAATAGATACAAGATTAAAATAATTTTTTAAAGCATGTATCTTTGGTGAGAAGCTTAATACATAAGTATAAATTCTTTCTATTTTAGGATCATTAATACTCATTTTAACTATCACTATATGGATAGCCATATTAATTAATTATTTCTAATAGATTAACTTTATGGATTAAGGATGGAAATCTCTTGCTACAATTTTTGCATGTTGGTATGGGGAAGATCATCTAGTTTCTACAATAATCAACTTCCTTATTCTTGACACATATTGATAACCATTCATCTTTTCACAAAGTATCCTAACAAATTAAGTTTACTAAAGTGGATTAAAGCTACAAAATATAATCATTTACATGCATAGGTTTGTGCCTCAATTCTTAATGAAAATACCAATAATGTTATACCTATGGTTTCGATTTTACTAAAGTGGATTAACACATTACCCTTGGTACCTATTCTAAACCTTGAATAAACCCCTAAGTTGGAAAAGCAGTTAGCTAGATTATTACCCTATCGATAAATATGGGAGATACGACATCCTATAATTTTTATGGAGGATTATAATTTAATATTATGGGGCAAGAACTTATGACCTTGAAGGATTCATTAGTTCTCTGAGACAAAGAATCAACAAAGTAAAGTTCAACCACGCAGTGAATTATTATAGTATGCCTCATAAACATTGATGTAAGTGGAGATTTGTATGGTGTTATACCTCCAATAATATGAGTTCTTTGCATATCAAATCAAAGATATTTTAGTTGAACACCAAGAACCTTGTTTTTCCATCTCTCCCCTTTGCAATGGTCCTTCTCATCAATCTTCATTTATTAGTTAAGAGTAGTATGTGAGTAAGTTAGGTAAAATCTTATATACATATTAAAGGGAGAGAAAGAGAAATAAAGGAAATTATATGTGGATGATGTCAAAGGGCAATAAAATAATATAAAATATGTTTGCACCCTTTTCCCTTCATATCAAAGGGGGAGAAGACATTGACAAGAGTTGATTCATGTTGCCTTCAATGACAAAGGGGGAGATTGTCATTGTTATGTCTATTGGAAACATGAAAAATACTAGGTAATTTTCATCAAATCATCATCAATGTGGATCTTGCTTACCCTTCTTTACAACCTAGCAGAGTTGATCACCCATCTAAGTATTATTAATATTGTACCAATTTTCATAAAGTATCCATGATTTTAAGCTTGTATATGCTTACCACATTTACAACTATATAATTACTATATTTTACTGTTGGCTAATATATTACTGTTATACCTATTATCATTGTGTATGATGAAAATATTTATAGTCCAATGGTTTAGGATTGGGAATGACATGAAGATACACCTACCTAATGGGGGTAGGTGTGTACAAAATTAATACCATCATAATTATTAATATAAGGAAGAGGTATTTGATCGTTTTTATCAAAACAATGTCGATATGAAAATAAATTAGTGACTTGATAAGGCTAGCAAACTTTGAAAATCTCCTTAAAGAAGGTACATTAGAGGATTTAATGGATCTATCCTACATGAAGAATAAAAACCTCATCAAATAGTGTATATGGGATAGTTTTCATCCTTTGAACCCAAGATCATCACATGACAATATGATACATAGTATCTTTATCTATGATGAAAATATTTATATGAATGGATTATAATTGGGAATGATGAAGGCTTGCCTACCTCATGGTAGTAGGTGTGTATAAATTAGTATCATCATAATAATTAACATAAGGAAGAGGGCCTTTATTGTGTTTATCAAGAAAAAAAAAACATGAAGATCAAATTAGTGACTTGATAAGGCTAGGAAACTTTGAAATTTCTATTAAAGAAGGTACATGAGAGGATTTAATGGAATATTGATATCCATTAATATCATGGAACTATTTATGTGAAGAAGAAGAAATGCCTCAAAGAGTCTATATGGGATATATTTCATCCTTTTAACCCAAGGTCATCCCATGATAATGTTATACCTAGTATCCTTGTCTATGATGAAAATATTTATAGGAATGGTTTAGGATTGGGAATATTGTTATTAATTTACATCATGTGTTTAACCTTTGAATATTTTAGAGAGGAAAATACTAAGTTAATGAAAACAAAAGATGTGTGAGGAAATTAAATGGATGGATCCAGGGATTATTTTCTTGATCGTATAATTCTTGAGAATGAGGTAATAAAAGATGCATATGAGGTACTACTTTTAGCATAGAGAACAAACCTACATTGAGTGAAGAAGTGTACTATATATTTTTTATGCTCCTATCTAATGTGGATGAACTTTTGGATGTCAATTTTGAGAAGATTTTTTATGTGAAATGCTTTCAAATGTTCCATCCACTAGTTGTAAAAATGTGTGAATAGACCACTTAGGTAGCTCATAATACTAGTTTAATATAATTTATTCTAGAATCTTGGGAAATATAATAGTTAGTAGAAAATTCTAAGGGATGATTTCACAAATAAATATTTTATAGGCATTGATGTAGTAATTTGGATCCCCTTCTCTCTTATATATTTTATATATTGAACCAAAATTTAAAGCTTTTACATGAACCTTAAAAAATAAGAAACACTATTAACATGTGTGGTCAATACTAAAAATTGGTCTCTTTTATGTTTAAAAATTAGAGTGGTCACATAATATTAGTTACTCTAGGAAATTCCTCACTTGAGATGAGAGAGAGAGTGCATGAGGAATTAAAACATGAAGGAATATTAATTGTTTCTTATAGGATAGGAAGATATAAATAATGAATGAATCATATCCTAGGGCTCCATGGGATCACTTTGGATCAATCTCTAGGTATAGATATTAGAATTGGTGTATGAGCATATGGGTGAGCATGGAAGGATATTTACAAATTTTAGTGACCTTTAGGTTCTACAATTGAATGGAAATTTTATCTTTTGGGTGTTGGGATAAGTAAAAATGGATGATTTTGGTGACCTTTAGGTTCTACAATTGAGTGGAAATTTTATCTTTTGGGTGTTGGGATGAGTAAAGATGGATAATTTTGGTGGTAATACTATTATAAAGGATATATGAAACAATAATTTTCTTTAGATACATGTTTTATCCCTCATTCCATGCAAGAAGGGGACAAAAAAGTGGCCATATTCTATACATGTCATAGACCTTGTTATATTTAAACCCTTTAAGGGATAGAGAGAAATTGAGACTATATTTGTAGGCTTTCCTATCTATTGCATAAGGTTTTACGAATAGATTATAAGAAATTAGGTTTTTATTAGGAATATTTTCAAAAACAATAGCTAGGTTTTTCACATTACAGTTTAGAGAGCTAAGAGGAAATCCCAACATATTCCTTATAGTAACTATAGAGGGTGAATATTTACACTAGTTCTAGGAATAATCTTAAATGTTACAATGTGGGATATGAAATCAAATAGTTTAGAGCAAGTGATAACAAGTTCCAAGTAGAGGTGCACCACAAAAATAGGGAATTTGAAAAAATGGGAGGTTCAAACTCTATCATCATAATTATTGAGTGAACTTAAAAGATGTTTCTCAAAAGTAACCTTCTAGAAAAAAATGAGTTGTGCCAAATGAAGTGGAATAGTTAGAAAGGCATACCTCACATATTTTTTCAACTTGACCATTTACTAACTCCTAACTAAAAAAATGTGAGTAGGGTATAGTGTTACCTAATTTGGATAATTTCTCTTTAGGCTACATGGTAGTGAAGGAGGCATATTATAGGCGAATATTTGGGATATATTTCTCCTTTTCAATAGGGGGAGTTAAGATTATGATTTTGTCTTTTTTCTTCTTATCTTAACTTTTATTCTAAAACTATTTCTAGATACATAGTTAATATGATGTTTAAATGATCCATTTTTTTCCTAGGAATTATTAAAAGAGTCAAATAGACTACATCTTAATGAAACCCTAAATTTTATTTTTAAAAAAATACACCAAAAATCTAATACCTATTAACCCCAAACCCTAAACCCTAAATATTAAAAATTTCAATAAAATCTTGAAGAACCTACCTAAAGCACTCATAACTGACAATGTGGGGGGAGGAGATCTATAAATAAGTATTGGGTAGGGTCACAATAGTGGGTACCCATTATGAGGAGTCATCCAAAACCCACTCTTGTTGTGTATGCAAGTGAAAATGAGCTCGTATAGCTTTAAAAAATGCTTTATGAGTACTCTTATAAAATGGATATGCATTCATGGTTGGTAATTTTTTAGGCACAAGACCCCAAAGCATAATCGATACCCATTCATTGTGGGTATGCTATTACGATTGGGGCCCTATTTCTAAATGAGTATCTATTTTTTCCAATATTATTTTCAAGATTGATGCTCCCACTAAAAGTGAGAATATCAATATATAATTATCATTTTATAATAACCAAATTTATTTACGCTTGCTAAAGAATCATGTTCAAACATCTAGTAATAAAAAATGAAGTTTATGGATTATAATTCAAAGAAGAAATTTATATCATAACTTTTTCTCCAATTATATTAGATTGATTATCAATAGTAGATATAATATGGCCAAGGATAATTGGATATGAATACTAGTACTCACAAAGGAATTATCTATGTAGTACAATACCAAAATTTCTAAATTTATATCAATGCTTTGTATGAAGGAACTACTATTAAGAGGGAGTGTGCATGAAAATGACACCTCCTAGTGGCTAATTTTGCATGCAATATCTAAGGCCACTTGTAAGCCTTACAAGCATTAATGAGACCAAAAGGAACATACAAGAGATACGATCATTGTATGCAATATGTATGATATTTTTTCAAGCTAGATTATATAGTTCATTTGGACATATTGTAATTATTTTATCAATATTATTCCACTTGTAAATACTTATATTATTTAATACATAAGTGCAATTTGTATTGAACCAAGAGGTCTAATGCCCATTTGTACACACATAAAGAATTGGACAAACACAAATACACAAAGAAAATATGTAAATGAATATGAGCATATTATTCAAGTAAAACAATATTAAATGAGGTGTCAATGTTATTATTTACAACATTGTAATGTAAAAACATGTTTATATTAATCCTCCTAAACTTTCTAAGTAGAAGTGATAATTCGATATCAACTTGATGCAACTAGAGAAATAAATAAATAATAAATCTCAAATTTAATTATACCATTTAAATTTACAAATAAAACATTAATGTCCACATCTTAAACAATTAAATCACATGTAAATTAATGCTAAGAAATCAGTGGTCGACCATGATGACGATGAAGAGGAGGAAGGTGATGAGCATGTGCACAGAAGGCGCAGATCTGAAATAGAAGAAGATTTGACAGACTCCTCTGCTGCAAGAAGACATCAATCAAGGATCTTGACTAGATGGGCTGCACGAAAAGCTCAGGAGTCGATCATTACAATGGAAAGACAGAATGGAGAGGGAGGAATATGAAAGAGCTGATCGTGCTAGGGGAAGAATGAGAACAAGAATGGCTCACTCAGAGGTTGCAGAAACCCAAAGAGAGCTGATATAGGTGGAAGGGAGCATACTTTGTTGCATCAACCAAATCAGCAAATGAATGGTTCACAGGGTGGTAATGACCAAAATGAGAATGAGGCTCCTGAAGCTGGACACAGGCATGAGGAATATAGAGATTGGGACGAAAGACAGTTGGATTCAGAGAATGTCAGTAGGGAACAATCTCCTGAACTTAGAGAGGGTGAGGCAAATTGTAAGGGGATGGATGACTGCAAATGGCATCACTGAAAATTCATCTAACTTGACTCATGGCAGCGGCCACAGGACAGAGTTGCTCGGTGAAAATGAAAGAGAGAGAGTAAGATTAGCCAGAGAGTGGGTACGCACAGCAAGCCAGCAGAGAGATGTTCGTGGTAGCAGGCGGGAACAATCTCACAGGCATGATGTTCAGCCTGGTCTAGTACGTAGACACCGCGAAGTTACTTAGAGTGGATTGGTTGCTGAGATGGAGGAGAGTGAGGCAGAGCATGTGAAGACGGATGCACTAAGATTGCGAGGAAGGCAAGCTTTTATGGATGCACACCGCAACCTGGAACTGAGGAAGAGAGGCCACCTTCAACAGCTGCAAGGGAGTTGGGCCAGTTAAGACAACGCAAGACTGTATCTGGACTACAATTGAAAACTACTGTTCGTGGTCAAGCTGTTAACCATTCTGATGGAGCTGGAAGCAACATTTCCAATAACTTCAATACTTGAAGAAATGATCAGTCCGGATTGGAAGAACTGCAGAACACTTTACAAGATCGGAGCACGATGCAAGAAAGTAATCAAGCTGGAAATGGGCAGGATCTTAGAAGAGAGATGAGGGAGGTTGAAGGAGGTATTGGCGAAATGAGAAGGGATGCACGAGAAATTGGTATGGAAGGTGTAGATGGAGACTCACAGGAAGCTACTGTACAAGATGATTCAGAGAATGCAGATAGGGACTGGCAAGGAGATGCTGCTCAAGTTGTGGACATAGAAGGTGCTATTCAAGATGTTGGAGGCTTGTATGGATATGCAGTTGGAACTACAACGATCTGTCAGGCAAGAAGTATCTGCAGCTCTAAACCGCTCAAATGAAGGTCAAAGTGCACCGGATGAATCGTCTGTTGTGAGATGTGTACGTGTCTGAAATGGGAAAATGCTCAATTGTGGAGGTGATCCGAGCCTACTGTGTGTAATATGAAAGGAGTATCTTCACCTATAATTTTCTTTCTCCCTTCGCCACCAAGGGAACAGAGCCACAAAGTTCTTACATTAGATGGCCTTTAGATGGCCAATTGATGTGGCAGTGGATGCCTAAATTCTTTATTTTCGTTAATATCGTGTACATATGTATGTAAAGGTGCTAATGTCGACAAGTAAAACTTTTTTTTAATCTATTTTTAGTTGCCATTTCTGTTTACAGTAAAGGATAGGTAGTATTGGATTAGGATTGAATTTCATGGATAATATTTTTAAGAAAAAATAAATAAATTTTATTTTATAGAGATTTGGATTCACACTATTAAAATAATCGAATAAAACTTAAATTAAAGTACACTACTAAATTATCATATAAGAGATAATCTTTCCTATTTTATAGGGATTTGATTTCACACAATAAAAATAAAAATAGAAACTAAATATTAAACTATTTGATTTCAAGCATTACCCTTTATTCGAATTTTCTAAATTTAATTAATTTCCAAAATAAACAAATACATACGTTTATAACAATTAAATAAAAATAACTAAAATTATTTAACAAATAAGAAATTTCCAATTCACAACACAATGAAAAAGCCTCAAATTAAAGATCAATTAGGTGAATAAGGAAACTTTCCCTGCACTCTAATGAAATTAAAATATAATTTTAGTTCACAATTTAAAAGTATATAAAACCTCTTTTCCTTTTCAAACTATTTATTTTCAGAAAACTTTTCTTGTATTTCTCTGTTCTTTTATTTCTCTATTCTTTTATTTGTTTGTTTGCATGGAGATGATGAGGGTTTACAATTTCACAGAGAATCCATGGATTGAATCCCAACCCTCTACATTTTTGAGTTTATACAAGTCTATTCTCCAATCTAATTCTGAATTTCCTTGATTTCAAATTTTCTTATCCTCTATTTTTTTTTCCTATTGCAGATCCAAAGAAGAGTTGAAACTGGAAAATCTTCAAGAAGGAGGAATTTTCATCTTCCTCTACTCCTTTTATTTTCTCTCTCTTCTTTATGTATTTTAACAAAGATTATTCTATTTCCTATTTCATTTTCTTATTAGTTTAATAAATTAAAATCCTAGCCTATATTTTTTTATTTCTTTGTAGATCTAAATATTTTTTGTTTTGCATGATTCTATTTTTTTATAGATTTGGCACTACGAACCCTCCATCAATTTTACTTTGCTATGCATTCAGAGTATCAAATTGATGAAGGAAGAATGATTTCTTTGTCTTGTGTTTGTAGGAAAAAGGAAGAATGATTTATTTGTCTTGTGTTTGTAAGAAGAAAGGAGAGTTTTCTTTCCAAAATCCTTTATGTCAGGACCAAATTACTTTTAAAAGAATGGGTTAATATGCATTTCCTTCTAATTTTCAGAGACTATACTTAAATAATGAATACATATGCATCTGTAACTTCACTGAGAATTCATGGTTTGATTTGATTATTGATTTGATAAATTCAAAACCCTAGCCTATATATATTTTTATTTCTTAACAAATCTGAAGATATTTTTTTGTTTTCATGATTCTATTTTTTTAAAAGATTGGGCACTACAAACCCTCCATTGATTTTACTTTTCTTTGAATTCAGGTTACTAAGGAAATGAAGGAAGTAGGATTTTTTGTTTTGTGTTTTTAGATTTGCAAGAGAGGGTTCAAACCTTTCTTAACCCTAATACATGGATAGATATTAAATCAAAATGGAAGATCCATACCCAATAACCTTCATACATAAAGTGAACAAATCAAATAAAATTAACACATAACAAAAAAATTCTACACATGAAAAAAGTGTTTAGAAAAAATCAGAAGCTATCTATTATTATTATAAAAAAAAGAATTAAAACATTCCAAAATAGACTCAAATGCCTACCTGTGTGCTTTAACCAAGTTTTATGAAGCCTTGATCCCAAATTCTTTAACCTTTCCTCCTCTCAAAGATACCAAGCCCTTCCTCCTGATTTTGAAAAAATGAAATCCTCCCAAAAATATAAAGGTCACCCCTTAATATAACTTCAAAAAAAAATTAAAATTAAAATTGTCCAAATTCATTGAGCCTAGGGAATAGGTGTTGAATATTTTTCTCTAAATTAGATTTTATTTTCTGAATTCGTCACAAATCTTCTAGGTCACTTTTCAAGGCCCTAGAAAACTTGAAAAAACATAATATACATTCCCACATGAAACCAACTCATAGTTTATCACAATAGGTGCTTAATTTTATCAAAACCGATTGTCTAAGTTCATTGAGCCTAGGGAATAGGTGTTGAATTTATTTCTCCAATTTAGATTTTATTTTCCAAATTCGTTACAAATCGTCTAAGTCACTTTTCAAGGCTCTAGAAAAATTTAAAACACTTAATATGCATTCCCACATGAAACCAACTCATAGGTTACCATAATAGAGGTTTACTTTTACCAAAAACAATTGTCTAAATTCATTTAGCCTAGGGAATAGGTGTTGAATTTGTTTCTCCAAATTAGATTTTATCTTCCAATTCGTCACAAATCTTCTAGGTAACTTTTCAAGGCCCTAGAAAACTTTAAAACAGATAATATGCATTCCCACATGAAACCAACTCATATGTTATCACAATAGAGGTTTAATTTTAACAAATAATGAAGAAATTCCCAATAAAATACACCTAAATTATCCACTTAAGTTCAAATCTGATTTTTTCACTAAAGATAACCTAACCAAATATCACTTTAAAAAAAAGATAAAATAATATTACACAATAATCAAGACAAATTTGCATGTGTATTTACACAAGAAGACCTTAACCCTCTCATAGTACCGGCCAAGGTATACTAGAAAATAAATTCAAGTTAATATACTAGGTATACTAGTACATTCCCATATGAAACTATCTCATAGGCTATCACAATATAGGTTTAATTTTACCAAAAACAATTTTCTAATTCATTGAGCCTAGGGAATAGGTGTTGAATTTGTTTCTCCAAATTAGATTTTATTTTCCAAATTCGTCACAAATCTTCTAACTCACCTTTAAAGGCCCTAGAAAACTTTAAAACACATAATATACATTCCCACATGAAACCAACTCATAGGTTATCACAATAGAGGTTTAATTTTACCAAATAATGAAGAAATTCCCAATAAAAGACCTCTAAATTATCCAATTAAGTTCAAATCTGATTTTTTTCACTAAAGATAACCTAACCAAATATCAATTTTAAAAAAATATATATAAAATAATATTACACAATAATCAACACAAATTTGCATATGTGTATTTTCATTAGAAGACCTTAACCCTCTCATAGTACCGGACAAGGTATACTAGAAAATAAACTCAAGTTAATATACTAGGTATACTAGTACATTCCCACATGAAACCAACTCATAGGTTATCACAATAGAGGTTTAATTTTACCAAAAACAATTGTCTAAATTCATTGAGCCTAGGGAATAGGTATTGAATTTGTTTCTCCAAATTAGATTTTATTTTCCAAATTCGTCACAAATCTTCTAGGTCACTTTTCAAGGCCCTAGAAAACTTTAAAACACACAATATACATTCTCACATGAAACCAACTCATAGGTTATCACAATAGAGGTTTAATTTTACCAAATAATGAAGAAATTCTCAATAAAAGACCCCTAAATTATCCATTTAAGTCCAAATCTGAATTTCTTCACTAAAGATAACCTAGCCAAATATCACTTTAAAAAACAAATATTAAATGATATTACTCAACAATCAACACAAATTTGCATATGTATATTTACACAAGAAGACCTTAACCCTCTCATAGTATCGGTCAAGGTATACTACAAAATGACAACAATGGTTTATTGATAACCTCCACCAATTTACATTTTTCATGGAATTCTAACCTACACACTTCCACTCATGCATCAATATATATAAGGAAAATAGTTGAAGAAACATTTATCATGAATATGGAAGCAAGGAACAATGATAGTGACATAGTTGTATACAGTTGTTAAGTCTTAAGTGTTTTTCAAACTTATGTTTTCATGCATAGAAAATTATGCACGAATAGTAGTAGATATATGTATTTTGTTAATCTTTAGTAGCTATTAGTTCATCAAAAATATGTTTAGCTAGTGCAACAGATACAATTTTTTTCAATATTTTGTAGTTCTTGTATAAGTGCATAATTTAATCAATATATTTATAGGCCTTGTGCCTTTTACTGAAAAAAAATGAGTATTAATTAATATACACAACATAGACATAATATGTCAATAGTGGCATAGTATGACATTTAAGTTTTTGTGGTGTTATCTTTCCATCAAGGTTCAAACTCCACTCGGGCGTAATTATTGAATGTTGAAACTTGGGATAAGGTCCCCTATTAGTGACGGGTAAATGCACAAAGTTGGGTCCACAAAACATGGACATTTTTTCCTTAGCCGAAAAAATGAAATCAGTTAAGCAAAAATGGGATCCCGATTTTTAAAAATTGGGATCCCGATTTGGTTCAGGATCCCGAGCTTGCATCACAAACGGGATCCCATTCGCTAGAGGGTCCCAAACCCATAGAGAGGAAACAGGATTTCGTTTTGTAAGACTTTTTTTTTTTTAAATGAAGAAATCTTCATTTTCACTTGTGCGCACAGGATCCTAGTTTGAGAGCGACAGTGACTCCCAGAAGACCTCTAGGTACTTGAACTCTTCCTCTTTTCTTTGCATTTTGACATTTGAAATTGAAATTGTTGATACATTTACTCTTTCTAGCATGTTTATTTCAATTTTTATTTACATTTTAAGAATTTTATTTCGTGTTATTTTTGAAATGAGAAATTGTAGAAATAGATTAAAAAAATACATCAAATTGTGAAGATTTTCAATAGAAACAAAAAAAAAAATTGAATTGTATTTTAGAAACAAAATTTAACTTTTGAAAATTGAATTGTTTGATGAAACAAAAAAAATAAAAATTCAAAACCCTAATTGAAACGAAACAAAAAAATTGCATTTCAAAACCTTAGAAATTGAAATAAATTGTAAATTTGCATTATCAATGCAAAAAAAAAGAATTTCAAAACTCTAGTTTGAATTGAAACTAAAAAAATGTATTAAAAACCCTAATTGCTTAGAAATTGAAACCTTGAATTGAATTGAAACAATAAAAATTGCTAAAACCCTAAATTGAAATCGAACAAATCATTTTGATTTAGAAAACCCTAATATTCAAGCTCAAGAAAATTCTTTCGCATTGCTTAAATGTTTTAAATTTGATTTGCATTGTATGGATGAATTGATATGTTAAATTTTAGTTTCAATGTTAAATTATAATTAGATTAGAAAAAAATTCCATTTTTTATGAAATGAGTACATTATTGCTATATGAATTTTCATTTAGAACTATCTTTTATATGAATTTTGATAATTAATTTTAGGTCAAATAATGAGTCTATTAAAAAGATGAAATAAAAATAAAACAAAAATAAAAACACACGCTAAATTCTAAATCTAGCTTCATCTAGGGTCTATTCAAAACCTTAAGTGAGGATTAAATTCAAAATCTAGCCTCATCTAGGGATCTAGGGTTCTTGAATTGAAGTTGAACTACTTAAGAAGAAATATGGTATTTTGATGAAATTTAAATTAAATTAGGGATGGTAAATAAATCAACTCTCTTTAAAAAATATAGATGTATATTCTATTAGAGAAAAAATGAGAATTTTGAACAATTAATTATTAGAAATTAAGATTTAAGTTAAAATCTATTTTGAAGAAAAATATAATTTTTAAATATATTTTTGAGAGAAATAATGGTAAGAAATATATAAATTAATTTAAAGAATAGAGTTTAGGACATATACATAATATTGTTTTTTTGTGAAATTAAATGAGAGGGTTGCTTGACACATAGAAATTAGTTCTATTAGAAATAAAGATTTAAGTTATTAAGTAGTGGCATTTAAAAACACCTAGGGGTGAGTGTTGGATCTCAATTTTCATGTTCTCATAGGTTAGCCCTCATGATAAGATCAAGTTCATGATTATGGAAATGATTGAGGAGAATAATATTCAAACTTGGAAATGGTGATGCATAATTAGATTAAATTTAGGTCCTCCTATTGAAGTGTTCCTAGCATATAGTACTTTCAAAAATTTAAATGATTTGTGAATAATTATCAAGTGTAATTAAATGATAAAATAAAGACAATTGAATGCCTTCGAATACTAAGCAAGTTTAGCTGGCTCATAATGTATTATTAAATGTGTAGGGGATGGAAAATTTTGAATTTAAATTTTAAAATTTTAATGATTAAATCCATGGTTTAGGATTTACCATATATATGTACTTAGAGTATTCGTCTAGGATTTAAATTTTTGCACTAGTTACCTAGACACTAAATAATCTAAATATTTTTGTTTTCTAAGTTCTTTTAGGTTCTTTCAATTACAAACAATCTAAAATAAAATACTTTCAATTCAACATTAACTAATTTTATATTATACATGTTTTATATCATAAAATTCATTTAAGTGAGTTAAATATTAATGAAAAAAATATTAAATAAAATAATCTTATATTCAATTAAAAAACATCCAGTTAAAATATACATCAAACTCAATCTTAATCACACATAATTATGTGTTTCTATTACAGAAATAGTTAATCTACTCATAAAATAAAAAAATATTCATAAACTAGGCACTAACTTGCAAGTCCATTATTCCAAGGGCCACCCAAACTTCACCCTAAGTTCGTTAAACCCTAAGCCCTGAACTCTAAAATCTAAACCCTTAACACTAAAGCATCCATTTTGTCTTAGGACCTTATAATCAATTTTGGTTTCCTTAGGCAACTCCACCAAATTTGGTTCCCTTAAGCCATGTCATTTTGTCATAGAACCTTACTACAAAGATCCCCTTAAGCCAAATTTGATTCCCTTAAGCCATGCCATTTTGTAGCAGAACCTTACTACAAAGATCCCCTTAAGCCATCGTATTACTATAAACCCTAAACTCTAAACTCTAAACCCTAAACAGGCTAAAGACATCATTTTTTCACCAAATTTTATTCACTTGAGCCATGTCATTTTGTCCTAGGACCTCACTAGACATAGATCTCCTTAAGCCATCCTATCACCCTAAATCATAAATCAATGTCTTAAGGGGTCCTAATATGACATTTCTTAATGGGATCAATTTTTTAAAATTTTTTGGTGAAGTTGCCCAAGGCAACCAAATTTAACAATAACAAGATTGTGCAAGATTATAATATGAATGATATTTGAAACAAGACCTATCTCAATCAACTTTTCCACAAGAAAATGTTCTTCACTAAAGCATTCATTCTATCTTAGGACCTTAAAATCAAATTTGGTTGCCTTGGTCAATGCCACCAAATTTGATTTCCTTAAGCTATGTTATTTTGTCCTAGGACCTCACTAGACATAGATCCCCTTAAGCCATCCTATCACCCTAAATCATAAATCGATGTCTTAAGGGGTCCTAATATGACATTTCTTAATGGGATAAAATAAGTTCTTAAAATTTGGTGAAGTTGCCCAAGGAAACCAAATTTAACAATAACAAGATTGTGCAAGATTATAATATGAATGATATTTCATGATCTAGGTTGGTCAGTTGAAACAAGACCTATCTCAATCAATTGTTCCACAAGAAAATGTTCTTCACTAAAGCATTCATTTTTTCTTAGGACCTTAAAATAAAATTTGGTTGCCTTAGGCAAATCCACCAAAATTTTATTCCCTTAAGCCATGTTATTTTGTCCTAGGACCTCACTGGACATATATCCCCTGAAGCCATCATATCACCCTAAATCGTAAATCGATGTCTTAAGGGGTCCTAATATGACATTTCTTAATGGGATAAAATAAGTTATTAAAATTTGGTGAAGTTGCCCAAGGCAACCAAATTTAACAATAACAAGATTGTGCAAGATTATAATATGAATGATATCTCATGATCTAGGTTGGTCAGTTGAAACAAGACCTATCTCAATCAACTGTTCCTCAAGAAAATTATCTTCACTAAAGCATTCATTTTGTCTTAGGAACTTAATCAACTGTTCCACAAGAATCCTATAAGGTAATCCTGTGAATCCTATCCTATAAGGTACTCCCATGAATCCTATACTATAGACCTATCTCAATCAACTGTTCCATAAGAAAATGTTCTTCACTAACTTGCAAGTTCATTATATTCCAAGGGACACCAAACCTTCACCATAAGTTTCGTAAACTAAATTTAACAATAATTAGATCATGCAAGATTATAATATGAATGAGATAAATCATGATATAGGTTGATTAATTTACGGTTTAGGGTGATAGGATGGCTTAAGGGGATCTATGTTAAACTCTAAATCGTAAACCCTATAACATTCATAAATTGTCTTATATTAATATTTAATTGTTTTTTCATTCAAGTAACATGCCTTAGACATAAATGAGGCTTAAAAGTTTATTTTATCATATGTATTCAATTAGGACATTTATATTGAATGGTTTAAGGGTATAAATTATCCTAAACATGTATCTTACATTTTGAAATTACAAATCTAATGCAGGTTCACTCATATCTTCTAGAGATCACATGGATCGATTCAATAATATTCGCAATCAACCTCCGCATCATCCATCTCCACCACCTTCACCTCCACCTCCACCCACTCCACCTCATAACCCCCCACCTCCACCACCTAAAATCAATGGTGCTCGTTTGCAAGCACAAATCAATTCCAATGTTAGAACCATCCAAGATCAAATCAACATTATTCAAAATGAAGAATTTGTCACACCACCTATGAGGATGATTGCATCTAGGATGCAAACCATTGTTGATGTTGTTAGGGCTATGGATGGGATCTTAGATGAGCATCAACAATGGCTAGAGGAGAGGAGAACTTCTGATTCTGAAAAGGAAAATGCAAATAAATGAAGAGATGCACTTTAGAGCCACAATAGTTTTTAAATTAAGACAATGATCTTAAATAGTTATGAATTTATGAATTTGGTAAATGATGGATATTTTGTGTGATGAATTTGGTGAACGATGGATATTTTGTGTGACGTGAATTTATGATTTTAGTTCTAGATGGATATTTTTAGATGGATGGTTCTAGCTGGATATATATATGCATTAGACATAAAATGAGCTTTTTGTGAATGTTTCAAGTTTATTGTTTACTATGTACACATGTATTAAAATTACACATATAGTTGTTAAATTTTGAAATTTGTATGTATGTACATAGTTTACTTCAATGATGTATGCATGCAAATTATCCATGGCATTTTTTATTTTAAATGTATGTACATGTTAAATGTATGTATGTTTTAAATGCATGGTATTTTTTTATTTTAAATGTATGTACATAGTTTACTTGATCAAGTTCAATCAATGTATATGTGTGTTTCAATTTTATATGATCTTAACATATGTATTCATGTATCATATTTAAACAAATTTGCATGTGTGTCTCAAGTTTAACTATTTCTTGTAATTTTTTAAGTTTGTATGTTAATTTAGTATAATTTAATGCAGGTGCACACTTATATCTCATATCATGGATGATATTAATATTGATGATATCATCAATCCACCACCTCCCCCTCCACAACCTGTTGCATCTGGTGAGGCTCGCTTACGAGAACACATAAATGATCAGGTTGCATCAATACATAATCAAATCAATTATATGCAAAGTCAAGCGTTGATTCCACTCCATGTTAGACGTTTTGTATCTGCAATGCAAAATGTTTTGGATGCCATCAGGACCATTGATTTTGATCTAGATAGGCATAGATGAGACATAGAACAAATGAGAAAATTTTGTGATAATGGTCTCTCTTATAAATAAATATTAGACCTTAAAATAACGAAATCCCACCTAGCCCCCTACTTTCTCGACCCCGCTACTCGACAACCCATTCCTTTGAACAAATCTAGAATATCCATGAGGTGGTGCATACATCCACAGATGAGTGCACATTTTTGGGATCAATGGTATATGGTTTTTGATAGTCCCCCACATGCTAATTGGGAGTGCCCATTGTATTTTTTTGAGGAAATTATATGTAGAGTTTGTTATGGGGAAAAAGCCCAATTATTTTGATTTTAAATCATTTCAGGGTGTTGGTGGCGGTATGCCACAATAGAGGTTAGGGGCAAGGGTTGATCCCCAATGCCCTATGCATGCACAACCCCTTGTTGTTGTTCCTGGTCCTCCCATCCATGCGCCTATGCATCATCGATCTATGGTCTTGATATTAGGTTCCCTTAGTACACTCACAGGAGACTTTGATCAACATGCTTCTGTGATAGTGGGTGGGGAGCATAGAGATGATGATGATGGAGGAGTGTTCTATGGAGCTAGTCTAAGTACCACTCCAAGAGTGTCGAGGCTCGTCCCACATGTATGTACCAGTTTCCATCAAGTATGCTATGGACCTGATCAGGCCACACCTAGTTCAGGTGGACATGGAGATTCTAGTGGTTCATTTGGTCACATCAGTTCATTTGTAGAGTTTCTTACAAGAGGCAAACATCTTGAGGACACTGGTACATAGGTATAAATATGCAGCTACACGTTCATTTTATAAGAATTTTGATGAATGTATATATTAAAGTAAAGTTTGTAATACATTTTAACAATCAAATTGTTTGGTGTATAGAAAATAGTAACAATGGGGCAATCATCCATTCCACGAGTACATACATCAACACCAGTCCTAATTGGCAACCCTTATGGGGTATTTTGATTTCAATTTTTTAAATTATAAATGAAATGATTTTTAACTTGAGTTTTAAATTTATAATTGAATAACATATATGTTTGAAATATCTATGTTGGTTTAGGCGAGTCAATCGGCTTCCACGTCGATTCCACCCAAGGGGTTGTCAAGCACTCCTCCACTATCGGTCGTCATAGACCAGGGGTAGGTACATTTATATTGTAAATTATTTAACTTACATTATTATAGTTACAATTATTAATTTTTAGTTCACTATATATGAAATGTGCATGTACACTTGTAAATATTATAAGCTTGTGTTACATGTCTACATGTATGTCTAGGTTGATACCACAATCAGAATGGGCATCGGGAGAACATTATATTTTGCGGTTACTCATGAGGAATGTCTTAAGGGGTCATAATACAACATCTTAAGGATATAATTGATTTAACGATAATCTATACATGAAATTTAGTGATTTGAAGACATACAAGGACATATATGTACATATATGTCATCTCAAAACAATGTTTATAAATTTTGGATATGCCATCTCAAGAACATCTCAAACTCATGCCTAGAATGTACTAGGTCTTCAAATCGCCTAATATAAAAAATGTACAAGAAATATCAATGAAATCATCAAAACATACATATTTTAATTTATATAAAACTATCTATATGTATACAACAGAAGTACCTGCATTTAAAAGTATTCCATACGTGTGTAGGTTGAATCCAGGCATCCTCTCCTTTTTGTTTCAAAGTATGAGATCAATGCAATGATGGCTTAAGGATGCAAAAAAGGAGAATAAATCAATTTTAACTATTAATGTACAATAAATATCAATATGTAATCAAAACATGTATTTAAATATATTTTAACTAATAATTACCTCTATTTAAAAGGACAATATAAAACTTAAACTATATTTACCTGTATTTACTTATTTTATTGTACCATCTGCATCCTCTCTTTTTTGTAATGTATCTATGATTTTCTCATGCTCCTCCATATAAATTGTCCATAACACTTTATTTGCAGGTCTTCCACGATATCAATCTAGTTTTATATTTGTTGCCACCACCAAATGTGAATAATGTATAATTTTTTCATGTGGTTCATAATCTTTGAATGCAGGTAGACCATTCTTCCTTGCTAGGTATTTTCATAGCCAAGTTCTAACAACCACAACCAATCCTATTGGAAAATATGAAAACAATCATCATATAAGTTCTCTCAAAAATTTCTTAATGAGATGAAAAACTTGTTCTAAAAAATTTTTATAAAAAATTTCTTAAGGGGATCATGGTACCTGTTGGATAATGATAGCCATCATCATCTTCTCGAGGTGATATTAACTTATGTTTACTCTCCAAAAAATGAGCCAATGAATATTTTGTTTTCTCTTCATTCCCCTTAGGTGCAACAACAACATACACATGTCCTGCAAACAAAAATTGATTTAATAACTTGTGCATATCAATATAAAAAAATATTATTACAAAATAACTTAATAAAGCGAAATTAAATGAAATAAATTGAATTAAATTACCTTCTTATACAAGGTCTGAAACACGGTCATAGTCTTTAGATGCAAACACTTGATCATTTTCTTCAATAGTTCTTTCATATTGATCATGTGCTTGTGCAGGTGTCAATGATCTTTTCTCCTACTGTTCAACCCATTATATATTTTCACATGCTTCCCAATCTCTTGAGATACAAAACTAGCAAAACATGCAAGTTCCCTTGTCCAGATAGTCCATGTGCTTTCTATCGAACTCCTAAATGAATGTCATTTAGTAGATCCACTAATTGTCTCACAGTCAACTGTAGGTATGTAATGATATATTCTTCAACCAACCAAGAGAATCGATGAACTCTAGAGTACTCACTTGAACCAGGTATAGATAATATTGTATTACACCAATTGACAATCCCACGTGCATCTTTAAATTTTACTACATCATCAAATTTTAATTGTTCTCTAGCAAGAATTCTTTTGACACATGCACCAACTCCATCATGTTCTCCTTTACCATTCCTAGCTTCAAAAAAACTCCATATATGTTGGACATTAAGTTCTTTGTGAATCCTACTTAACCAATAGAACATTCGAGAATTCTTGAGCTGCCCCATACAATTATCTAACCATATGAGGTGTTCTTTCATATGGATTCCTCTTTCTCTTAAATTTTTGTAAAATATATTGAAACAATATTGAACAAGCTCTGATGAGTGTAATTGGTTGTCACTCAAATAAACATGATACTCCCTCAGAACTTTTCTATCATCCTTTGCGCTATTATCTGCATGTCTATAAATAATATGGACAAACATAGCTACTTGCATTGAATTATAATATTGTGATTGAATTTCCTCTTGCAGAGCTAGAGTATAATTTTTTGCAAAATCAACCACTAAAATTATAGTAGCAATTGGAAATGTGTTTCTACATGCGTGAAATTGGCCATCAAGCCATTGAGCATGTTGAGAGTGCATGATATATTTTGGTACTATCTTATTCTTAAATTCACTCATGAATGCATGCACACTAACTTTTTATGTAACTAAATCACAATGCTTTCCTATTTTTCCATCTTTTAAAGAATAGTGAACATTCTTAAATCTTTTAACTTCTACTAATTGTTGTCCAAAATCATTATCAACACTTTCATGCATACAAATTCCTAAGAATGAAAGGTTTCCACAATCAATGCATTGTCTAGAAATACAAGAACTTAAATAAAATAATTTACCATTAGATATTTCACAAAACAATTTGAAATAAACTCCCTTATTGCTTCAGGTGGCATATTAATACCGCATTCTTGTATAATCATGTTAGTATGCAAGGTACAACATATATATAAAAAAATATCATAAAAATAACGAAATTGAACATGTGCTTTACAACAACAAGATATTAGTTGCTTATTAATTTTTACATACCACGGCTTCCATTTTTCAAAATACCTTTGACTTATTTTAATATTACCAGGTAACACTAAATCACCACAAAATTTTCTATAAAATTCAGTTTGTGTTGTATCTAATAGGTTTTTTGGGTGAGGATCGCAAACTTTGGACCCCACCCTTAATTTTAAATCATCTCTAGCATTAGATGAAACCCTAGTATTATCATGCCAATATTTTTCAATCAAAGATTTAATTTCAACATTCAATTTCATATCAGACCTCGAGAGTCGACCACTAAAACTCCAACATTGGTTGATAGGATCATTTTCTATAATTATTCTTCTTTTTTCCACTCTTAGCAATGTTTTAGGATGTATTTTTAAAACTTCATCAATATTTCTTACCATTCTTTTATTCAAAGTTTCTTTATTAACTATAGCAGTTGTTATAGCTCTTATTGCTGCATTTTTATCTTTAGATTGACTATTTTTTCCAATCGATTGAATGGCACTAGAAACAATACACATAGCATGTTTTAATGATTGATCTTTTCTTTTTAGTTTAACAAAAAAGCCTAACATTTTCATTATTTTCCTCATTTTTTACTTTCTCATCAATTGCATCATTAGTTGACATTGAATTGTAAATTTTTTATGATAAAAGAATTTGTTGTATATTTTATTTGCTTGTGTTCTTATTTTCCTCCAAGAAATTTGACTAGGAAGATTATCAAAAACACCACTTTCAATTTAAAAAAAAGTATTTTCATTAAATTCAACATGACATTCTAGATTGTCATCTTCCTTTTCCTTTTCATATTCATTTTCAACTTCAAAATGATTTACATTTTCATCAACAAAACGGTTTTCATTTTCATTTACATCAACAAAACGGTTTTTGTTTTCATTTTCAATAAAAGGATTATTCTCAATTTCATTTTCAACAAAAGGATCATTCTCATTTTCATTTTCAACAAATTCTATAAAAGTTTCATCTCTCTGAATATTATCAATGTCAACATCATTAAGTTTAGCATCTTGTAAAATTTCTACATACGAATTTACCATTTCACTAACAGGTGGATTTGAAGACGTACCTAGATTTGTGCATATTGAAACGTTATCCATAGCATTGAAAGAGGGATTTGAAGACATAGTAGGACTTGATTGTATAATCATATTCTTCCCCAAATTGACTTCTTGCAAATTCGCTTCATCTACAACCATGGTCTCCTCTATGTTTTCATCTTCAATAGTTGTGGAATTGGATGCTCCCCCATCATTCATTTATTTAATTATCATTCTTCTTTCTCTTTGTCTTTGTCTCTCCTTCTCTTTGTTTGCTTCAATTTCTTCAGGAGTCAATGTCTTCCTCCTCTTATTACGAGCTTTATTTCCCATGATTTTAAAAATCTCAAGCACAAATGAATGTAAATAGTGAAATTCTTCAAAAAATTTGATTCAAATTGAAAGTTCAAGACCTATAAGGACTAAATTCTTCCTCTTGTGTTCCTCAAACAAGTAGAAAACTAGAACAATTCCACTTTAAAACTAATTTCTTCATGCCTCCTTTGAAAAAATCAATTCATATTGCAAGTTGAAGACCTTTTGTTCTTTCTTTGAAAAAATGGGATCTCTTCTTTGAAAAAATTAATTAAAAAGAAATTGCAAAAAATGATAACTTTTAGGTCATCTTATGCATGTCGTACATGATGATTTTTCTAAATGACAAATATGCCTAATAAAAAATTAACAAAAGAAAAAATTCAATAAAAAATTACAAACAAATATCCAGAACAAGCTTAAGTGAGTCACAAGTCTTTTCCCAAAAATATTTAGAAAAATATGATAATTTAAGTCAAAATATGGATTTCGTACACGTGCATGGTATGGTAAAAAAAATGACTTTTAAATAGTGGTTTTTACAAAAGCCTATTGAAACTCAATTTGTACAATCTGGGTATTTAAATAAATTACATATTTGGAAACTAGACTCCGAGTACTACATTTTATGATTAGTGACTTGTTCGAATATTTCATCTCTAAGTTCTTCAAATTTTAAGGTCAAATGTGTCAAACTCTGAAAATCAAGGAAAACACTTCCACTTTTTGGCCAAAAAGTGGACTCAACTTCTTGCCAGCACCCTGACCTCATCGGTTCATAGCTCCAGATCAAAAGCATTTATCCCTTTAGAAAAAAACATAGACATAATATAATTAGCAACATTATCAAGACACTTTAAAATAAATTACAAAGTCTAAATTTCAACTATCTAGAACACCTTATCACATAATCATATGAAGACTATATAAATTAACCGTACCTATGAGGCTTCATCATTAAACAAATAATTTTTTACTAAAATCCATCTATATCTAGTGTGAATAGTAAAATATAAATATAGAAGATGTGAGTAGTCCAAAAAGAATACATTTACCAAGTCATCATCAATCCAAATTTAAACTACTACTCTAATATAGTATCATTAATCATAGTCTATGGTCATAAGAAAGTAAAATTATGATAGTCACAAGAAAATAAGTTTATCAAAATATAGTGTAAACTTGAGGAGGAAAGGTGGAACTCACAAGAAAAGGTAAGTTTTAGGAGACTCATGCTCCAATATTTTTTTAAAATACCTCGACAAAACATCATTATTTAAAATAATATGATTATAAATAATGATGTGATGATCTTCATATAGTCTAAAATACATGATTGCTATATTGACATGTATTTGTGTCCTTGTTTATCTTTGTCAAAGAAGGCCTACATTATTAGGTACTTTATTTTTTTCCTTTTATTGAAATTTAAATATGTGCCCTATTAAATTAAAGGGGAGTGTTACAACATAATTTAATTAGTGTCCATACTCTTACAACATAAATATATTTTTCTAATATAAGGTTATTAAATATTATGTTTATTAAATTCTTTAAAAAGTATATACCACTTAATTATTAATAATATAATAAAAAATATTTATAAATGGAAGTCCTAAATAGGTGTTGCAAGTATATTCTAAAGTATTTGGTCATCTGCCATCCTATATTTAAGGATCTTCTCTCTCATTGAGAAGAGATAGAATTTTGGGAGTTTGGTAAGATAGTCAAATTTATAATTCTATATAGAAGATATATAATTGGCTATGTGGGAGTGAGGAGAAGTGATATCCTCAGATTCTATCTAAAATTTTCAAGATAGTTTTGTAATGTTTTAATAATATATAATGATTATTTATAAGGTATTTTACCTAAAAAAATTCCCCATGTATAAATTAAATAATTATTTAAGTCTATGCTTTTTGTAATTTTATTTTATTTATTTTTATTTATAAGTTATGACTAGTAGCCTAAAATTATAATATTAACATGTTACTCTTGGTATTCCCTTGTAAATGGATTCATTATCATTATCTCTATGATACACAAAGTTCATGCTCATCTCTTACTCAAAATCATAATGGTGGAAAATTACAAAATTTATGCTTAACCCATTCACCAGAAATATCATAATATACACTTTTCAACCTCCTATGTGGTTCTCAAATCTCAAATCTTTATGTTTTTGTGCATATCTCTGCTTCTAGTAGAAGTCACTTATTGTGTAGATGATCTTCATTAGAATAATAGTTACACTATACCTTTTTTCTATAGAGTGATGGATCTCTATGTATCTCTCCTTTTACTAATATTTCTTGTTTAATATTTAATTTCTCTAATTCGAATTTCAATTTTTATACTTCCTCACTCTCGCCTTCCTTTTTCTCTTCTCCAATTTTTGTCTTCAATTTAAGAAGTTAAATCTACCAATTTTGTATAGGAGTTAAAAATTATTCCATCTAAGGATGCTCTAACCTCAAGTAACAATCCAAAAAATAACTATTCATTTATTTTCTTCTTTTTAAGTGCTTCTTCTAGTTTTTCTTACCACTCCTTGGTACATTTGGTCAAATTCTCTTATATTCTCCCATTTCCTCTATATCATCTCCCTCACATTACACTTTTTGAGTAAACCTATATAGATTGGAATATGTTTATGAATTCACCTTTCAAATTAGTCCACTAATTTTCATGTAAGGGTAATTCCTTCATATGAGATGTGATTATTGCATCTCTTAACATCCCACCAAAATCATATATATTTGTCTAATTATCTCTTGCTCTATTTCTCCTCTAAGCATAATAGTATAAATATATGTTTAATTACTTGTTTAATATATATACCAAAGATAGGTTTATTGGTCTTATTTTTTTCCATTTTTGGAGTAGTAGTTGTTGGAATTTTATGTTGTCATTGATGTGAATAGACCTTTGTTGTTGCATTGATATGAAGATTCTTTCATTCGTTGCATTATGTTTCCATTAGTAGTATCACTGATTTCAACCTATAGTTTTGCTTTGATGACCATGTGTTGGTGATGTTCAACCTCTTGTGTGGTTGAGTTGCTGAGAAGGTGTTCCAAATGTTGAGTTTGTGCTTATGGTGCTTGGTTTTCAAGTGATTTTGAGAAAATTTGAGTAAAAGAGGAAATAATGTGGTGAAGAGTGCTCAGTGTGATATAGTGTTGTTCAATGTTTTTCTTTTCATTTATTCATGGATGAAGATATACCTACACGGTTTGGATATGTTTCTTAGAGGTGTTCATAGGTGTTATATCTAGATTTTCTTGTTCTTGATCATTGTGCAGAGAAAGTTGTGTTCACTAGTCTATGAATTGTGAAAGTAGTGTTGTCCAGGAGAAATGGTTTTGCTTCACATTTATCCATAGTGAGGTTTTTGGTCTTGTGGACCTAAGGGTGTTCTTAGATTGCTAATATTTATCTTCAACATAAGTTTTATGTTTTGGTGCTCCACACTTGGTTGGATTCAAGTATTGTAGTGTGTGGAAGGTTAACTAGGTGTATAGGATGAGTATATTCTTTAGGTGAATGTTATTGAAATGGATTTATTTGATTTCAAGGTGTTGATAGAATATTATAGATTGTGTCCAAGTGTTGTGTATCATTTTTTAGTCATATTTGGATCAAAGGAATCATGTACTTAAATATTTAATGGTTTTAACATAGGTTTTTCTAACCTTGGGTTTTTACATTGATTGTGGATGTGCTTCAGTGTTTGTGGAAGCATAGTGTGGCATGTTTATCTAGATTTAGATCTAAGTTAAGGTGTGATGTTATTATCCTTCATTCCTTTCCATTGTGGGAATTTTTTGGTGCCAACCAAAATTGTATTTGCACATTTAAGGTGGACAAACGACCTTGTAGATTATTTTTAAGGTCAAAGATGGTATATATATGCATGATGAATTTATGGAGGAAGAGAGTGTGAAGTGAGAAAGTACAAAATGTAGTGCGAGATTTAAATCTTATGACTACTGGAAGTAATGAGAAAATGGTGTCTACATTCTTCAAAGAGAGTGTGGATATTATGGTGAAGCAATGGTGGAACTTTTTTGTTGGTCTGAGATGGATTTCTCATTGTAACAATATTATTTCTTCGTTATTTTTCTTTCTCATTTTAATAGTCGATGCTCAAATCATATGACAAATGATAAGAAATTTTTTGTTAATCTTGAGAAGCTTGAAGGTGGTTTATTTAAGTTTGGTGATGATACATCTGCTAAGATATGTTGAAAAGTTTCAATCACTTTTGATGGCAAGCATAATACAGATGATGTTCTTTATGTTTAGGGTCTACAACATAACCTTTTGAGTGTAGGATAAATATGTAGAAAAGGATATAATCTACTATTTTAGGAATTTAATGGTCATGAGATTAGAAAAAGTCTCTAGAAGTATGGTTGTAGCAAGAAGAAGGACAAATGGAAATATTTATCAGCTTAAGGGTGAAAATGGTCAATCCTTTATGAGTCAGATAAATAAAAGTCGACTATGGCATAGAAGATTGTGTCATGTCAATTTTGATAGCCTATTGAGGATCAGTTCAGTTCAAGATGTGAGAGATCTATCGAAGATTACAAAGCTTACCAATGTTGTTTGCAAGGAATATCAAATTGGAAAACATGAGCTAGAAATAATTTCGAAGTCAAAGAACAATCTACTATTGGTCCACTAGATTTTGTGCATACAGATCTTTGTGGACCTACCAGAATTAGAAATTTTCAAGGTGATATGTATTTCATTCTATTAATTGATGATTACTCTATAATGACTTGGGTTACTTTTTTCATAGAAAAATTATAATATTTTGATACATTTAAGGATTTCAAAGCTATGGTAGAGAATGAAATTAATATGAAAATAAATTTTTAAAGATCTAATAGAGGTGGAGAGTTCACCTCTAATGAGTTTAACAATTATATGAAGATCATGGAATAAAAAGTTATTTGTTAGCTCCTAGGACTTATCGAAAAAATGGAGTTGTGGAAGGGAAGAATATAACTATTCTGGAAGAAAATATATTGGATGTTTACTAGAGAGAAGTGACTCATACTATAGTGTATATACTTAATAGAGCACAATAAAGGACAAATAGTTCAAATAATCCTCTGAGTTGTGGTATGGAAGAACTACTAATGTGGAATATTTTATTGTATTTGGAAGAAAATTCTATATCAAAAGAGATGAAGAAAAATTAGGAAAGTTGGATGCAAGAGCTGATGAAGGAATATTCCTTGGATATTATCTAAGAAGCAAGGCTTACTAGCACTACAACAAGAGTCTAAAAAATATTATTGAAATAGCAAGTGTCAAAGCGGATGTTCATACTTACACAAAATTTGAATGATGATAGATGAATATGAATCAAATAATTTCTCTTATAGAGAAGAAGAGAAAGATGATGGGAAGGAAAAAAAAGTTTAGGTTGAAGAGGAAGATGCTCCAGAAAAGACCCCTAAGTATGTTCAAAATATTCTTCAGAAGATCAGATCATTGGTGACAAGAGTAGAGGTGTGTTGACAAGAAGAAAGGTTTCTATGATAAAAGAACAAATAAACCTATGTTTACCTTCCAAAGTTGTACCTAAAATAGTGATTGAGGCATGAAAAGATGAATTTTGGATCAAGGCTATGGAAGAAGAATTAATGCAGATTGAAAAGAAATAGACATGGGAACTTGTCCCAAGACTGACAAACAAGAATGTGATTGGAACTAAGTGGGTTTTCTGGAATAAACTAATTGAGAATGGAGAAGTTGATAGGAATAAGGGAAGACTTTGTGCAAAGGATACACACAAGTAGAAGGAATAGATTTTGAGGAGACATTTGATCCGATGGTAAGAATGGAAGCTATTAGGCTGTTTTTGGATTTTGTAGCATACAAGGATTTTAAAGTTTATCATATGGATGTGAGTTTTGCATTTTTGAATTGTCAGTTGGAAGAAGAGGTTTATATTGGACAATCAAAAGGCTTTTAGTTATTAGATAATCTTGATATGATTTGCAAATTGAAGAAGACACTATATGGAATCAAGCAAGTTCCTAGAGTTTGGTATGCAAGATTGGATAAGTACTTGTTACATCAAGGATTCAATAAAGGTACCATAGATAGTAATCTATATTTCAAAATTAAAAAAGACCAAATCTTGATTGTGGTTGTGTATGTTGATGACATAATATTTGGAGGAAATAAAGTAATGTGCAAGAAATTTACAAGAGAGATGCAAAAAGGGTTTGATGCGTATATGTTTGGGTAGATGAATTTCTTTCTTTGACTTTAAATCAATCAAACAAAGGAATATTTTGTAGACACTAAAAAATGTCCTAAGCCCGTGAACACCATTTTCACATTAATTCTTCCTCGCATAATTAGATAATTTTAATTATGTGATTATCCCCTTTAAGGTCATATTCTCCTATTAATTAAATAATTCTTAATTATTTAATTGATTCATTTTCTCCTTATTCCTCCTTGATTAATTAAATAAATTATCATTTTTTAATTACATCACTAATTAATCCTTTTCCCCCTATAATTAAATAAATTCCTATTTATTTAATTATTCATGCTCCTATTTTTTGTCTATAATTAAATAACAACTATTAATTGTTTAATTACTCATTAGCTTTTTTTTCCATAATTAAATAAATTTTATTTATTTAATTATTTTCCACCTTTCCCTCCACTATTAAATAATTATTTTAATTATTTAATATGTTATCATTTTCCTCCAAATTTCATTAAATTATTATTTTAATTAGAACTAAATCTTTTCTCTTTATTTTATAATTAAATAATCATTTTTATTTAATTATTCACTTTCCCTCCTAAATTAAATAATTTTATCGAGCAACCTCTTTTTCCATGTCATTCTTATATCTTCATCTCATTTACTTTCCACCATTGATAAGGTTTTATTACCTTTTAATCTCCACCATCCATCCTTAACTAAACCCTAATTTAGCTCTAACCCTATTTCTCTTTGCTTCTAAGCAATCTCATCCATTGATCAACATCATTCTTCATTTTTATAGAAAACCAAATTTAAATGAAGGGCTAGGATTAAAAGCCAAAATGACATGAAAATCAATGGCCAAGATTGCTTGAGAAGCAATGAAATAGGGTTAGGAAAATATTAGGCAAAGATAGGGTTTGGTTAAGGATGAATGGTGGGAAGAATTTGAAAAAGGAGATAATATTTAATGTGGATAAGGAGGTGGTTGGAATAAATTAAGTAATTATAAAATTATTTAATTTGGGAGGGAAAATGAATAATTAAGTAATTAAACAATTATTTAATTATAGAAGAAGAGGGAAAGTTGACTTTGTAAATTAAATAATAATTTAATTCAAAAGCAGAGGAAAAGGAAAAATATTAAATAATTAAAGAAATTATTTAATATTGGAGGGAAGGTGGGAAACAATTAAATAAATAAAATTTATTTAATTGTGGAGGAAGAGGCCAATGAATAAATAAATAATTAAAATGATTATTTAATTATAGTAAAAAAAGGATAATAATTAAATAAATAATAATAATGGAAGAATAAAGGAAAGAAGTGAATTAATTAAATAATTAAAACTATTCAATTAATAGAAGAATATGACTTTAGATGATAATCAAATAATTAAGATTATTCAATAATGTAGGGTAGAAAGGGAATTGACAAGGGAAAAATGGTGTTTGTAGGCTCAGGACCTTTTTTTTTCTTTGATACAATGCAGTTTATTTTGTTGTGTCAAAGAAATTTGGTTGAAAAATATGCCCTAGTGTGTTGACAAGGAAACGGGGTAGACCCATGTGTAATGCCCTACCACGCAACCCTGGAGGAAGTTTCAATTCACTATAAAAGCGTACTAATTTTTTTTTTTATTAAAGTGAATTAAACCCACATGTTCAACTATAATTGACAACATCCCCTAGGGTTACATAACTAAGATTACTTAAATCCCCATTAACATATATCATCTAAATTACAATGCAATTAAATAACTCAAGTAATAACATTCAACTAACATAAGAAGATACAAGATATGAATAAAGCATCCATTACATAAATCTATTACATAAACCATTTCTAGATTACAATCCTCATTCCCATAATGAGTCAAAATACATAAGTGTGATAATTACAAGTTCCACCTCATAACACAAGAGGGATAACTCCAAATTCATTACAATAGTATAAAAATTGAGCTAGAAAGAATAACAAGATCTGCGAGCTGTCCAACTAGATGTCTCACTTCCACAAACTGAAGGACAATGGGGACCCAACGGTTTTGGTGCATGTTCCACCCAACCTAGTGGTACCCGAAGGCCCACCCCCCATGCTAGGAGATAGTAACAAAGTAACATGGATGAGAAATCTACTACCTCTAACCAAAGGCAGACTCATACTAACACCAACTGACTCAACCACACATATGCACAATATAAGTCTAACACTAATCATTGTTATGTTGCTTCCAGAAATATTATAATCAAGTGTGCTAAAGAAACCATACACACAACATAACACAGTGTTATCCTAGATAGCGTGTCATCGCAAGGTTTGTCATGAGATCTCCTCTAGGCATTCTTCATAGGCTCCGATAATCCTAGTGGCCTCAATCAAATCCTGGAACTCAAACTCACTCAAGCAGAATCAACTACCTCTCATAAGGACAAGATAGTTGATCTTGCCATTCTAGGCCTTCTCACTCACCCCAAGTCTAAACAAACCCTTGTGCCTATGAGTGAGGTTAATTTATCTTGGTTAATGTGAAATACATCCTAATCATCTAAGTTTACTTTAGTTTTCAGTTGTTAAAAAAAACACTTCTGAAGGTTACCCAGTTTACCTCTTTGGGCTTCGGCCCCTATCAAAAGTCACTCTTCTAATGGATAACACACTACACAATCTAAACTCCAAGGGTTACTCAAGTGTTACTACACTGAACCAACGTACTCTCTCCTAACCTAGGAGGCAACAACATATAGATCCACCCCAACACTAGGAGGAAAAATAAAACACTTGTAACACTACCCAAGGGAAAAAAAAACAATAACTAGACAAGGGAATGACCACATCCACTGGAAGACTTTACAATTTAAACTCAAACACTTGATCCCCAAACAATCAATAATAGGAAAAATCCATATAACAATGCACTAGCAATAAAAATTACTAAATTTGGATATCTTAAATCCATATTCCTATGTAATACTTCTCATAGAAAATAGAATAATACCATTCAAAGTTTTAATAAAGAAATTAATAACCCCCTCTATCAAAACAGATATCTTTTCCTATCTATTTAGCCAAGCATACTATTTATTTCAGTTTGAAAATACTATCAAAAAAATACTTTGCAAGCACCCAAAGTCCAAAAATAGAATATAAAGAACTATATACATATTCTAAAATGATCCTACCTTAATCATTGATTATAAAAGAATTTTTCTCTATCCTTTAAGTAATCTAAAAATTTAATTGATTATCCCATGATAAATTCATATTTTAACCACCCATTTATAATTTACAATTACACACATTAAATATTAAATATATTAATATATAATATTAAAATACATACAAAAAATATATTAAATATTATATACATTAATATATAATATTAAAATACATATAAAATATATAGCTTAAATATTATATATATATATTTAAAAGTATTATTATTAAATAATACAAAAAACAAAAAATCAAAAAAATAAAAATAAAAATTAAAAAAAAATAAAACAAAGCAAGACCGGATGGTACACCGTCCGACGGACGGTACCGTCGGTGCCTACGGTCAGTAGCCTGTGCCGATTGTACACATAGTATAGCGGTCGGCGTAAGCCTGGGGAGGCCGCAGTCCCCACGGGACAGTGCGTCCCCCCAAGTGGTGGGCGCACTACCTAGTGGGCACTGCATCCTCCTTATAGAAAGGACAGTGGGGGGGTCTGAACCTCCCCACACTTGCAAAAAAAATTTGAACAAAAAAATAAAATCCCAAGTATTTCGTACGCAGAGTACGAACTTCCGAAAATCGCCGTACGACGTTTTTTCTAAACAAAATCAAAATGCAATCACTTAAGATTGAAAAATCATATAATTGTAAACATATATTATGTGTATCATATTTGAAAATATGATACATGTAATGTATATTTACATTTATATATTTATTTTTTTCAGAACAATTTTTACTGGTAAAGTTGAAAGGAAAATTTAAAAAACAACCAGTAATAAAATTTGACAATAAATGAATATCTTCATACATTCAAGAGATTAAAATTTGGATTCTAAAAAGAAATCATTCCTTCATGATTCAAATAATTTAAACAATTTTTATTGGTAAAATTGAAAGGAAAATTTGAAAAACAACCAGTAATGAAATTTGACAATAAATGAATATCTCCATACATTCAAGAGATTGAAATCTAGATTCTAAAAAGAAATCATTCCTTCATGATTCAAATAATCTAAACAAAAGAAAGAAAATAAATTATTCTTTGATATTTTCAAAAGAGTTTTCTAAAAGGGTTTGTTTTTTGAAGAACAGATTTGAATCCTAAATGTTGAAGTTCAACCTAGGGTTTTAAATGAATCACAAATTTACAATTTCTATCATTTAGGAAAAATAGATAAACTAAGAACAATCAATCATAGAATAAAAGGAAAACCTGGTATTTGAAGCCACAAGAAATAACAAGGATTCTTGATGCAAAGCCTCCCTTAAGGTCTTCACAACTCCTCTTCAACAATGCAATGAATTTCCAGCTAGCCCTGATCCAATAGCTCCACCTTCTTCAACAACATTTCTTTCCTTTCAATTCAATTCTACCAAAAGAAATGCTTCAAACCCTTCTATGTGCAAACTTTTTCCAAAAATTTCATGCCTGTGAACAGAAAAAAGAAAAGAATCCCCAAAACTTTTCCGCCCTAATCTTTTAAAACATCATTTCCTCATAACTCCAAAAAATAACCTAATGCAACCCTAATTCACATTCAATCTAGAAATTAAATTTAGATATTAATTTCATTTCCCATTTTGGAAAGCCCTAATTTCACTTTAAGATAAAATTTCAATTTCCTATAAATTCCCTTTTGATTTAATTTAATTTAATACAATCCAATATACTTACAAAATTATTTTAAATTATTTAATAACTAAATCCAATCCTTTGAGATTAAATTTAATTAATTAAATAGTTTAAATTTAATTAATTTACTTTCAATTATTTAATAACCAAATCTAATCCTTGAGATTAAATTTAATTAATTAAATAATTTAAATTTAATTAATTTACTTTCAATTATTTAATAACTAAATCTAACCCTTTCAAGATTAAATTTAATTGATCAAATAATTTAAATTTAATTTCAATTAATAATTTTAAATATAACCAATAAGCATAACTTTAATACCATATAAAATAATCATCTCTTTCAACCAATGCAATTTTCTAAAAAAAACCATTTAATAAGTAAACACTTTTCAAAAAAATTACATAACATCAAATAAGGTCCAACATAACTCAATAATCAAGACTGATGACACACTAAGGCTAGGGTGTAGACCTGACACATGTTACCTAGCTACTATCTCCCGTTCAACTTAACCATTGGATCGACATGTAATGCCCCGCCACGCAATCCTAGAGGAAGTTTCAATTCACTAAACAAGCGTACTAATTTTTTTTTTTTTAAAAGAAGTAAAAGAAGTGAATTAAACCCACATGCTCAACTAAATTGACAACCTCCCCTAGGGTTACATAACTGAGATTACTTAAACCCCATTAACCAACAATATTAAAAAAATACATTGAAAGTAAATACACAAGTAATAACATTTTACATCAAAGAAAAGTACAAGTTAAAGATAAAGCATTCATTTATATAAATCAGTTACAAAGGTCTATTACAATCCTCATTCCCAGAATGAGTACAAATACATAAGTCTAAATATTACAAGATCCACCTCATACACAAGATGGTAAAATAACATTATTACAATATGAGATACCAAGAACAAGAAACCTAAACTAAGCAAAGAGAGATGTCCATCAAGAAGTCTCGCCACCAAGTACTGAAGATCAAGGGGACCCAACGGTTATGGTGCATGATCCACCCAACTATGTGGTACCCGAAGGACCAACCCCCATGCTAGGAGATAGTAACCAAGTAACATGGACGAGAAACCTACCACCTCAAACCAAAGGCAGACTCATACTGATATAAACTAACTCAACCACACATATGCACAATAAAGTCAAAACTCTAATCATGGTTACATTGCTTCCAGACATAATATGATCAAGTGTGCTAAAAGAAACATACGCACAACATAACACACGGTGTTATCCTAGACAGAGTGTCATTGCAAGGTTTGTCATGAGATATCCTCTAGGCATTCTTCATAGGCTCCGGAAATCCTGGTGGCCTCAACCAAATCCCGACACTCATACAAACTCAAGCGGAATCATCTTTCTCTCATAGGGACGAGATAATGATCTTGCCATTCCAGGCCTTCTCACCCACCCCAATTCTAAACAAACCCTTGTGCCTGTGAGTGAGGTAAACTTATCTTGGTTAATGTGAACTACATCCTAATATGCTAAGTATATTTACTTTAGTTTTCAGTTGTTAAAATCACTTCTAAAGATTTCCCAGTTTACCTCTTTGGGCTCCGGCCCCTAACAAAAGCCACTCTTCTAATTGGATAACACACTACGAAACTAACTCCAAGGGTTATTCAAGTGCTACAGAATTGAACCAATAAAAACTCTCTCCAATCCTAGGAGGCAACACAAAGAATTCCACTCCAATACCTAGGAGGACACAAGATGAATGTAACACAACCCAAGGGAAAACAAACAGTAATATAACAAGGGAATGACCCACGTGAACTGGAAGACTTTTACAACCTACTACACAATAATCATTCACAAAATAAAACATTAATGAATACATCAATGAACTCATGCGTTGGAAAAGAAAAGTGCTAAGTTTGGTTATTCTAAAACCATGCTCCTAATCTAATGCTCTTCGCAACGAAGTAAAATAATTCATTCAAGTCTTTATATTCACCAATCAATATTTTATCTAAAGTGTAATCTCTACAACTAATTCAAATCCTGAGCATTAATAAGTTCGACTATAGTTAAATGTCAAAGTTGCTGAAATGCTCTCGTGTTTTAGCATGGTATAAAAGAAATACACCCATCTACAATAAAGCCATCTCCTAATAGTATGCACGATTAACTCCATACTTTTGTTTTAATCAAAATGAAATCCATTCCACAAGAAAACTTCAATTAACAACATTTAATATAACCTATATACAATATTAATTAAATTCTACATATAACTATATGTATATTAAATATTATAAATATATATTCATATATATTATAATAAAAAATACATATATTAAATATATAAAATAATTAAATATTATATATATATATAAAAAAAATAATAATAAACAAACGAAATTGAATAAAATAAAAATAAAACAAAATAAATAAAGTTTAGAAATTTTAAAAAAAATTTAAAACAAAATAAAATTTATACATATGCGGATGTGACAGTTCACAGGGACTGTCACCCGCAGTCGGTGTACCCTGCGCCGACTGTACTAATGTACAGCGGCCAGGGGGTAGCGGGGGGCCACAGTCCCATTGGACAGTGCGTCCCCCGTACGGGTGGCGCACTGCCCAGTGGCACTGCGCGCCACTTCGCCCAAAACACAAGGGGTGGGGGCCGAGCCCCCCACCAACAATTAAATTTTTATTTGCATAAAAAATTCCGGTTGGAGAGAATAACGGATGGACAGAAAAATTTCGTACGCAGGTACGAAATGTCTAGGCCGTACGTGGCCCAACAAAAAAAACAATAAACCATTTTAAAATACAAAAATCTTATATGTATAATAATTTAAATTGCATATATCATTTCCAGAAATGGTATATGCAATGTATATTATTATATATGTAATTTTTTTCCAGAATTTTCAATACTAGGGTAATCGAAGAAAATAAGTATACACAACCAGAAAATAATTTTCTTTTGCAACCATAGAAAACTTTCCAACAAAGATTAAATTCAGAAAACAATGAAACCAATCCCTTTCCTTTGAGTTTTCAAAATTTTCTAGGACACAAGAATAATGATTCAATGATCTGGTTTTCTCTTCCCCCATTTTCTAAAAGGGTTTGCATTTCCAAAATAAATAAATCTGAATATCAAATTTATGGAGTTTAACCTAGGGTTTCAAGAAAATTCCCCATTTACAGATTTCTTCAAATTTAAACAAACTAGGTTAAACTAGGAATATTAAAACAAGAAAATAAAAAAGGAAAACCTGGTTATTTGCAGCCACCAAGATTATTGATGCAGACTTTCTTTTGAGCTCTTCACAATTCTTTTTCCACAATGCCAAGAAATTTCCAGCAAGCTTCAATCCACTAATTCCACCTTCTTTATAGAATTTCTCTCCCTTTTCAATTTAATTCTTCAACCAGAAATAATTTCTTAAACTTTCATCAAAAATTTTCCAACAATTTTCCTGCCTATCCAAAAAAATGAAGCAAGAAGAATCCCCAAATTTTCTGCCCTCAACTTATAAAATAACAATTCCAAAATAACCTAATGTAACCCTAATTCACTTTCAAATGCAAAAGTTGAATTTACAAGTTAATTTCATTTCCCCTTTTTCAAAGGCCCTAACTTTTGACTTTTAATTAAAATTACAATTTCACAATATTCCCTTTTTGATTTAATTTAAACTTTACAATCAAATACAATTACATAATTATTATAAATTATCTAATAACTAAATTCAACCACAAGAGATTTAAATTTAATTAAATAAACAATTTTAACTTTAATTAACTTACTCACAATTATTTATTAATTAAATTTAATCCCTTGAGATTTAAATCTAATTAAATAAATATTTTAACAAACTAACATACTTTCAATTATTTAATAATTTAATCCAACTCCATGAGATCTAAATTTAATAAATTAAATAATTCAGCTTTAATAAGGTTACTTACAATTATTTAATAATTAAATTTAATCCCTTGAGATTTAAATTTAATTAAATAAATAATTTAAGTTTAATTTCCATAATCTATTTAGATATAACCAAAACGCATAATATTAAATACTATTAAATCACCATTTCTTCCAGCCAATGCAATATTCAAAAGACCAAATCAAAGGGTTAACACATTTCGAAACATTACAAAAAGCATCCAATAAGATCTAGCAAGACTCAAACATCAAAGCTGACGACACACTAAGGCTAGGGTGTAGACCTGACACATGTTACCAAGTTACTGTCTCCCATTCAACTTAACCGTTGGATCGACATGCTCAAACCTGTGGAACCAAGTGGAGTTGATGTCATGTACCTGCAACCTGTAATCAACTAATCAACATAATATATGCAATATATAATTCACACCGTGAAGAAGAAATCTCAGAATCTCTGGGTGCTCGCAAGCGAGTGATGCGATTCCGTCTCCTTCACCAATACACTCATCAAAGACTGACACTAATGTCATAACAATAGTTTCATAAATAATCACATGATAATTCTACTGTTAACATTCATTCATCAAAGCATGTAAAATCAAATCAGATAATCACATCACATAGTAATAGTTTGTCGCTCAAGAGTAGCGATCAAAATATCATAATAAAATATGTCCAGTATCTCAGTAGCTGTAATCCAAGCAAAGCATAAACAACATGAAAATGAGAAGCAAAACGGAGGGGTATTACATCCTCCCCCCCAAGGACTAGGCTTACTCCTGGAAGCCTGCAAACAAGTAGGGATATTACTCCCTCAAACATAATGCACCAACATAAAACCTCATCTACACACCAAGGTATTAAATGAGGTACACAACTTAACACTTACACAACCGAAAGCTTAACGGGTCCATCATAATCCCAGAGCACCCAGTGTTTAAACCTAGGCTCTGATACCATGTGTAATGCCCTGCCACGCAACCCTAGAGGAAGTTTCAATTCACTAAACAAGCGTACTAATTTTTTTTTTTTTTAAAAGAAGTAAAAGAAGTGAATTAAACCCACATGTTCAACTAAATTGACAACCTCCCCTAGGGTTACATAACTGAGATTACTTAAACCCCATTAACCAACAACATTAAAAAAATACATTGAAAGTAAATACACAAGTAATAACATTTTACATCAAAGAAAAGTACAAGTTAAAGATAAAGCATTCATTTATATAAATCAGTTACAAAGGTCTATTACAATCCTCATTCCTAGAATGAGTACAAATACATAAGTCTGAATATTACAAGATCCACCCCATACACAAGATGGTAAAAAAACATTATTACAATATGAGATACCAAGAACAAGAAACCTAAAGTAAGCAAAGAGAGATGTCCATCAAGAAGTCTCGCCACCAAGTACTGAAGATCAAGGGGACCCAACGGTTATGGTGCATGATCCACCCAACCATGTGGTACCTGAAGGACCAACCCCCATGCTAGGAGATAGTAACCAAGTAACATGGACGAGAAACCTACCACCTCAAACCAAAGGCAGACTCATACTGATATAAACTGACTCAACCACACATATGCACAATAAAGTCAAAACTCTAATCATGGTTACATTGCTTCCAGACATAATATGATCAAGTGTGCTAAAAGAAACATACGCACAACATAACACACGGTGTTATCCTAGACAGAGTGTCATCGCAAGGTTTGTCATGAGATATCCTCTGGGCATTCTTCATAGGCTCCGGAAATCTTGGTGGCCTCAACCAAATCCCGGTACTCATACAAACTCAAGCGGAATCATCTTTCTCTCATAGGGACGAGATAATGATCTTGCCATTCCAGGCCTTCTCACCCACCCCAAGTCTAAACAAACCCTTGTGCCTGTGAGTGAGGTAAACTTATCTTGGTTAATGTGAACTACATCCTAATATGCTAAGTATATTTACTTTAGTTTTCAGTTGTTAAAATCACTTCTAAAGGTTTCCCGGTTTACCTCTTTGGGCTCCGGCCCCTAACAAAAGCCACTCTTCTAATTGGATAACACACTACGAAACTAACTCCAAGGGTTATTCAAGTGCTATAGAATTGAACCAATAAAAACTCTCTCCAATCCTAGGAGGCAACACAAAGAATTCCACTCCAATACGTAGGAGGACACAAGATGAATGTAACACAACCCAAGGGAAAACAAACAGTAATATAACAAGGGAATGACCCACGTGAACTGGAAGACTTTTACAACCTACTACACAATAATCATTCACAAAATAAAACATTAACGAATACATCAATGAACTCATGCATTGGAAAAGAAAAGTGCTAAGTTTGGTTATTCTAAAACCATGCTCCTAATCTAATGCTCTTCGCAACGAAGTAAAATAATTCATTCAAGTCTTTATATTCACCAATCAATATTTTATCTAAAGTGTAATCTCTACAACTAATTCAAATCCTGAGCATTAATAAGTTCGACTATAGTTAAATGTCAAAGTTGCTGAAATGCTCTCGTGTTTTAGCATGGTATAAAAGAAATACACCCATCTACAATAAAGCCAACTACTAATAGTATGCACGATTAACTCCATACTTTTGTTTTAATCAAAACGAAATCCATTCCACAAGAAAACTTTAATTAACAACATTTAATATAACCTATATACAATATTAATTAAATTCTACATATAACTATATGTATATTAAATATTATAAATATATATTCATATATATTATAATAAAAAATACATATATTAAATATATAAAATAATTAAATATTATATATATATATAAAAAAAATAATAATAAACAAACAAAATTAAATAAAATAAAAATAAACAAAATAAAATAAAAATAAAACAAAATAAATAAAGTTTAGAAATTTTAAAAAAAATTTAAAACAAAATAAAATTTATACATATGCGGATGTGACAGTTCGCAGGGACTGTCACCCGCAGTCGGCGTACCCTGCGCCAACTGTACTAATGTACAGCGGCCGGGGGGTAGTGGGGGGCCACAGTCCCATTGGACAGTGCGTCCCCCGTACGGGTGGCGCACTGCCCAGTGGCACTGTGCATACCCACTGCGCCCAAAACACAAGGGGTGGGGGCCGAGTCCCCCACCAACAATTAAATTTTTATTTGCATAAAAAATTCCGGTTGGAGAGAATAACGGATGGACAGAAAAATTTCATACGCAGGTACGAAATGTTCAGGCCGTACGTGGCCCAACAAAAAAAACAATAAACCATTTTAAAATACAAAAATCTTATATGTATAATAATTTAAATTGCATATATCATTTCCAGAAATGGTATATGCAATGTATATTATTATATATGTAATTTTTTTCCAGAATTTTCAATACTAGGGTAATCGAAGAAAAAAAGTATACACAACCAGAAAATAATTTTCTTTTGCAACCATAGAAAACTTTCCAACAAAGATTAAATTCAGAAAACAATGAAACCAATCCCTTTCCTTTGAGTTTTCAAAATTTTCTAAGACACAAGAATAATGATTCAATGATCTGGTTTTCTCTTCCCCCATTTTCTAAAAGGGTTTGCATTTCCAAAATAAATAAATCTGAATATCAAATTTATGGAGTTTAACCTAGGGTTTCAAGAAAATTCCCCATTTGCAGATTTCTTCAAATTTAAACAAACTAGGTTAAACTAGGAATATTAAAACAAGAAAATAAAAAAGGAAAACCTGGTTATTTGCAGCCACCAAGATTATTGATGCAGACTTTCTTTTGAGCTCTTCACAATTCTTTTTCCACAATGCCAAGAAATTTCTAGCAAGCTTCAATCCACTAATTCCACCTTCTTTATAGAATTTCTCTCCCTTTTCAATTTAATTCTTCAACCAGAAATAATTTCTTAAACTTTCATCAAAAATTTTCCAACAATTTTCCTGCCTATCCAAAAAAATGAAGCAAGAAGAATCCCCAAATTTTCTGCCCTCAACTTATAAAATAACAATTCCAAAATAACTTAATGTAACCCTAATTCACTTTCAAATGCAAAAGTTGAATTTACAAGTTAATTTCATTTCCCCTTTTTCAAAGGCCCTAACTTTTGACTTTTAATTAAAATTACAATTTCACAATATTCCCTTTTTGATTTAATTTAAACTTTACAATCAAATACATTTACATAATTATTATAAATTATCTAATAACTAAATTCAACCACAAGAGATTTAAATTTAATTAAATAAACAATTTTAACTTTAATTAACTTACTCACAATTATTTATTAATTAAATTTAATCCCTTGAGATTTAAATCTAATTAAATAAATATTTTAACAAACTAACATACTTTCAATTATTTAATAATTTAATCCAACTCCATGAGATCTAAATTTAATAAATTAAATAATTCAGCTTTAATAAGGTTACTTACAATTATTTAATAATTAAATTTAATCCCTTGAGATTTAAATTTAATTAAATAAATAATTTAAGTTTAATTTCCATAATCTATTTAGATATAACCAAAGCGCATAATATTAAATACTATAAAATCACCATTTCTTCCAGCCAATGCAATATTCAAAAGACCAAATCAAAGGGTTAACACATTTCGAAACATTACAAAAAGCATCCAATAAGATCTAGCAAGACTCAAACATCAGAGCTGACGACACACTAAGGCTAGGGTGTAGACCTGACACATGTTACCAAGTTACTGTCTCCCATTCAACTTAACCGTTGGATCGACACGCTCAAACCTATGGAACCAGGTGGAGTTGATGTCATGTACCTGCAACCTATAATCAACTAATCAACATAATATATGCAGTATATAATTCACACCGTGAAGAAGAAATCTCAGAATCGTAGGGCGCTCACAAGCGAGTGATGCGATTCCGTCTCCTTCACCAATACACTCATCAAAGACTGACACTAACGTCATAACAATAGTTTCATAAATAATCACATGATAATTTTACTGTTAACATTCATTCAACAAAGCATGTAAAATCAAATCAGATAATCACATCACATAGTAATAGTTTGTCGCTCAAGAGTAGCGATCAAAATATCATAATAAAATATGTCCAGTATCTCAGTAGCTGTAATCCAAGCAAAGCATAAACAACATGAAAATGAGAAGCAAAACGGAGGGGTATTACACGACACGCTCAAACTTGTGAAACTAGGTGGAGTCGATGCCATGTACTTGCAACCTGAAATGAAGTAAACAACATAATATATCCAACATATAATTCACACCCTGAAGAAGAAATCTCGGATTCGCAGGGTGCTCGCAAGCGAGTGATGTGAACCCGTCTTCTTCACCAATACACTCATCAAAGGCTGACACTTACGTCATAATCAATACTCACATAAATAATCTCATGATAACTCTACCAACATCATTAATCCATTAAAGCATGTGAAACAAAATCAGATAATCACATCACACAATAATAGTTGTCGCTCAAGAGTAGCGATCAAAACATCATAACAAAATGTGTCTAGTATCAAAGTAGATGCAAACCAAGCAAAGCATAAAACAACATGAAACGAGAAGCAAAACGGAGGGGTATTACACCATGTCCCCTCATAAATTTTTTCCAATTTTCAAAAAATTAGAAAAATTCTTTCAATAAGCTAGTTCTGATTGTAGAAAATGCATTTATGGAAAAAGATTCAAAAAAAAGTTGTAAGGATATCCAATTTAGGTTTTAAGACTTACCATTGAGCACATGCAATTAAAAACCTAACTCTAGGGGGGGTAGAGATAAAAATTTGGTGGTAAATTTGACCATTTGTGCATTTTAACCTTTGGTGAATAGAGATCTCTAATAGTGACATATTGTGGAAATTTCATATGTTCCACACTCCTTGAATTGTTGTTTCTAGAATTTTGTATTCACTTTCTAGAATGATGTAGTCACTATCTAGAAGGATGCAGTCACCTTTTGGAATGCCACAATCACCAACCAATTTGCAACATTTGTCTCAAAAAAGTGAGCCACATTTTCCTATCATTGGTAATAAGGATTTTTATTGAAATTTTTTCACTTTATGAGCTCTTCTCATTCGGTAGAATAGAGGTTTGTTGTGTTATTGATTTCTACTTGGAAGCTTGTGGCTTACATTTGGGAGAAGACATTTTCCTTTGAAATTACCAATCTATCTTTTGCAAGGTTTTTGTTTGTCTTCATTTAAGATACAATTTTTTTTTTTTGAGGCTTAAAATAAATCAAGTTTATTATGTTAATTCCACACTCTTCATTGGTTAAAAGGAACAACAACTCAAATTTTTATTCATTGGGTAAAAATAGCAACTTGCATTTTCACTTCATTGGTTAAAAATAACAATTTGCATTATCACATTTCAATTTGGGACCTAAAAAGAACCAAGTGTCTTTGCTTTATCACAGTTTCAATTTGGGATTAAAAAGAATCATTATTTGATTTGTTATGTGATATTTTTGTTTTGAGGTGCATATGCTCTTCCCTCACATGTTAGATGATCTTGGGCATAAAAAAATTCTTAACACTTTCGTTTTCACACCACACATCTGGTTTTCTATAGGTTAATGATTATTTGCTAATGTGAGCAAGTACATGTGTATGCCCTCTCCTCGCATTGCTATATGACCTTAGAGATCAAAATGATTGTATTTGTCTTGCTTTTGTACAAAACCCTTTAGAAGGGCCTTCCCTTGAGACACATCCATATGGAGAACTCATTGGCGAACCAAAGCAGTTTTTCCCTTAGTCCGCTAGATTAAAGGATAAGATGAAAGTCAAGTCCAAACTGCCATTAGCCTTCACCATACAATGCCAGTGTAAAAGGGGAATCCACCCACGTTTATGTGAGGTGTTTCTTATAGTACCATAGTAAGGTTGGTTAAAGCCTTAAGTGTATTTCTAGATGCTCACGAGCTGGTAATTCCCTAAGCAGTAACTAAAATCCCATTTGTTGGAGGTGACCCTATTGATTGATATTATTTGGTGCCATTCTCAATGCAAGGTTTGCACATCACACCCTAAATTTACTCACCATATGGATCCCTTGAGATGAGATAGAAATCCATGGATTAGCATAAGCTACTTCTCGCTTTCTAGGGAGAGGGTGATTGGATCATCCTTCCAGTCTTGGAGACCCCTACCTATCCTCTGTCAAAAATACAAGAGTGTACACACCCCTTAAGGTGTCAGTACATTTGAGTTGAAGGAGTTTCCAATTTATGCACCTAATTTTTACTACCATTGTTCATTGACCTTAGGATTAGGAAGTTCTTTATGTGTGATTTTTTTTTGAATTGAGATTAGACTATAGAAATTGGGTTTAATAACCCTTGAACATACACTATATGCATAAAATCTAGACATTCAACAACCAATACATTTTTTTTAGATTGTTTGCGGTGTTTTCAATCACATTTCATTCTAATAATTCCTCCTCATCTCAATCATCCCATCCTAGTAATCATAACCATCCCTCGTCTCATTCTAATCATCTTAATCACCTCATCCTATCCAATCCTTTTTTATCCTAATCATTCCTCCTCATCCTAATCATATCATTCTATCATAATCATCCCCTCCCATCTTAATCCTTCCTCTTAATCAATATATCACCCATCTCATCCTAATCATCCATTTTCATATCCTAATCAACTCCCAACCATCTCTCTTCACCCTAATTATCTTTATCCATTATAATCATTCCTTTTCATCTTAATAATATTGTCCTTATCATCCATAACCATCCTAATCATCATCTTCCATAATTATCATCATTCATCATCCTAATTATCCTCCTAATCATTCTAATCATCCATTTCCCTCCTAATTACCCCTTTCATCCTAATAATTTTATCCTAATCCCCCTTCATTCTAACCATCTCTTTTAATCCTAATCATTCCTTTCCATCTTGACCATCTATCTTCATCCTAATTATCCTTATCCATCATAATCATTCATTTGCACCTTAATTTCCTTTCCGTTATCACCCCATTGTAATCATCGTAATGATCCCCCTAATCCTTATAATAATTCATAATATCCTACTAATACCCAATTATCTAATCCACATCATCTCAAGTATCTCAATCATTTGTGCATCAATTCTTAATGCATCATTTAGAACCCTAAGCTTAATTAATTTTTCTAATATAATAGAGGTCATAATCATTATCATAACCATCATCCATAATCGAAATAAAAATATTTCTTTCCTAATTCATTATCATCCTCAATCTCCATCATCATCCTCATTCTTCATTATAATCATTAATCTTCGTCATCATCCTTAATCCACATCCTTCATCACCACATAGATTAGGATGAGCCTAACATATCCTCCATTTTCCATATCATACCTCAAGATTTTTTTGAATTTCTCCTTGCCAACTACTTTAATAATCACATAAAATCCATGATCATGTGTCCCATAATTTGATTCCAATATATTATAAACACCATCCAAGCCTCCATGTCATCCTTTCACTCCATTAACAATGGAAACCAAAATTTCTTCCATGTTCAACCAACACCCATCCATAACCATATCTCATGCACTTTACCTCCTATTCAAACCACCATTAAGCCAAAATCCACTATCCAAGAGCATCAAAAATTATCATCAAAGGAGCACCAGAAGTCAAAATCAAAGGAATACAAGAGCCCATGCAAAATCTTATTTCATAAAATTCGAGTCCTATTCCTCTAGTTCCACCCACTTCCACCTCATCCATTTAATGTTTTTTCACCTTCAAAGCACCTAAACAATGTCAACCATGTCACTCACTTGACTTCATTTATCCAAAGCATGACATCATAGATCCCCCTTTATGTCAAGATCAACGTACTTCTTGTGATCACATTCCATCTCATGATTCTATCCTTATTTCCATCCAATAGATCCCTCTAGATGATCATGATATCCAAGTTGATCCAATATTTGATCAAGTTTCTATTCCCAACCATGGCATCCAAGATAAACCTATCTTTGACCAAGATCCTCTTGTAGCTCGAGAAATAAAAAATGATCCCCTTTCATATCAAGATCAAGCCATCCCTTGCATACCCTTACATGATCCCCTTTCATTTCAGGATAAAACTATCCCTTCCATTCTATTTCATAATCTTACCATATCCAACCCATTTGATGATCCTATCATATCCACCTCATATCATGATCCTATCATACCAATTCCATGGAATGACCCTAGTCCATCACAAGAACAAAGCTTTCCATCTATTACCCCATCTGATGATACCCATCCCAATCAAGATCAAGATATCTCATCCACTCCATCACATTATCCAGTTCCACCTCATGATCCCCTTCCATCTCATGATCCAATTTCCAATCAAGAGAAATATATCCATTATATCCCATTAAATGATCCCCTTTCTCCAAATCAAGAACAAAGTATAACTTCTATTCCATGTCATGTTCCCTTTCCATCTCATAACCAAGAACAAACTATATAATCCACCCCATCACATGATCCTACCCTAAGTTAAGATCAAAGCACCCTTTCACCTTCATTCCATGATCCTAATCCTCCACAAGATCCAATCACCCCTATCCAAGCTACTCACAAACCCAAAACTTACCAATTGGGTTCCCCCACTTTCATCCAAGATGGTTTCCTCCAAGAACCTATCCTTACTTCCATATCATACCCTCCTCAAAATGGACTCACATCTTGTTTTCTAAACAACAAGTATCCCATTGGAAAATATGTTTCAAAAAATGCATTAGCACTTCGCAAAGGGTTATGCCTTCATGAGAAAGGCATCTTATAAACCCGTAATATCAAAGAAAATCCAAAATATCATGGCCTTTTCTATAAGTATCTAGATGTTGGTAGTCCTTCCACCCACCCTAAATCCAAAATCCTACCATCTAAATCCAAACATTCATATTCTCCATCCTCCAAATCTAGTTTGGGTCCTTTATTCCAAAACCCAAGCCTTCATCTCATCCATCCATCTTGGGTCTTTATGTCCCAAAACACAATCCATCTTCCCTTACATCCATCTTGGATCCCTATGTCCCAAAATTAATTCCTTAATCCTCTCCATCCATCTTGGTTCCTTACATTCCACCACCTACCACTCTTATTCCAAGATCCCATTATCCTCTGTATCCATCACCTCATATCCCTAATCAGGATAAATAAAGGTACACACCCTTGAACCATTTCCAACATACATAAACCAACCCATCTATAATACATCAAAATCATTCATATCCATCCACAATTTCCATTTCTCTTGAAGTAGTTGGATGCCAAGTCTCAAATACATAAAACCAAAAATAAAATAAAATTGAAGGATCAACATGTCCATGAAAAAAAAGTCATCTAAAATAAAAAAATCTAAATCCGAAAGGCCACAAAGTCCCATGAAGTAAAAATCAAAGTGAAAATCCATGTGGATTCAAAAAATACTCATAGAATCAATGCATCCCAAAGAAAAATCAGAATTAGCATATAAACTTGCTTATCCAAAAGCTCCTTCCAATTCTATGTCCTCGACCCAATCTAATAATCCTATATCAGCTCCATCCATTTTGCATTCTTATATCCCAAAATCCACATCCACTCCTCCATCTAAATCTCCAAATTCAAAAGTCACTTCTCTTTCACAAATCCACCACCCTTCAAGGTGTATGCCAATGTTGATCTTTTCAACCTTTCCATCCACTCATATACAAGTTTTCTATCAACCCATCTATTATCCAACATCCATTTTTCATCACTCCGTCCCTATTATCCAATCCTTTTCATAAATCCATATCCCTCACCATCTTCTCATCTATTTCATTCCCCTTACCATCATTCTACCAACATTTATTATCACACCTCTAATTTTCCATGATCTAATGGAGCACATCTTCAAGGGATTCCATCCATGGAACTAGAATCTTGAGTCCTCACTTCATCTCCCTAAAATTCATCCACCATCTTCCAAATCCACTTATCCATATCCTTATCCTTCTCCATCCATCCTATTCTCAAAAGAAATCATAAAATAAGAGGAAATAGAGAAAAAGAAAAAAAATTAAAAAGTAAAAAGTAAAGATAAATCATTCATCCAATTGTGATAACCACTTCTTGTGGTGCCTTGGATAGGTACCATTATGGAAACCTAGTAAACATGCATCATGTGTAATCCATTACCCTCTTGTACTCTACACTCGGGGGCAAGTTTCATCCATAATATTCTACCTACCACACCCCACTTTATCAGTCATCTCCTATCCATTATCCTCCTTACATTCATCCTCATGTTTCCCTTATTTGATCTTTGTAAGGCTAAGGATATTCATATAAATCATGCAGTATATCCTTCCATCCTTCTTATCCTATCCATATCACTCATTCTCTATCCCTAATCCTATCAAAATCTATCTTCTCTTCCCATATTTGATCTTGATGAGTACCCTAGGGGTCAAATATCAATACATCCATATCCTATATGCCTGATCTTGATCATCCTATCCATATCCTCCATCCTGCATCTCTTATCCTAATTCCATCCTCATATCCTATGGAATTCCTCCCTTCTTTTTGATCTATATAAAACTAGGGGCCAATATCAATGCATTCATATCCTTTATGCACTATCATTTCACATCATACATCAATCATCATCTTCCATCCATGATTGCACTCTCTCTAGTGTGGGGCATACTATTCCTTTGCCACTATTCCTTGGTGCTCCATTAATTATCCAAATTCCTCTCTCCTATCCAATGAATTCATCCATCCTTCCATCCTTTACCATGTATTGGTTCTCCCTTGTCATTGGATCCCATTCAATCCTCCATCTAATCTTATCTTAGCCAATCCATTTATCCTCTATGCTAATCATTCAATCCTCCATCAAATATTATCTTATGAAATCCATTTATCCTCTCTCCTTCCAATCCAACCATCCCCATCTAATTTCATTCAATGTAATCAATCATAATTTGTGCAATTCAATATTGCAATCTAGTGCATAATCCATAAGTAATCCATGATTTCAATCCAAATCAATTGATAATATATTTATTAAATTTAATCCATTATCATCATAGGGATATGTCTTTCCCAATCCTCACATTGTTCCAGGATTTTTCCTTCCCATATGAAACAACACCGTCATCATCATCATCATCATCATCATCATCATCAATCATATCCATCAATTAGTTTCCATCTTGACTTGGAGCATAGTTCTTATTTTCTTTTGTTCTATTGTCCACGCTTGCTTGTGTATTTTATCATTATTTAAATTTATCATGGTCTTTTACATTCTATTATCACAAGGGCATCATGGCCATCCATACATGGTGTTATGGGGCATATGTTTTTGCTTTATCCTTTTGATCACGTACTTGGAAAATTGCCATCCTAGTTCCTTATACCTTGGTGCATAATGTCAAATACAATATTAAATATAGTTTCCTCATATCATTGCAGCATAATGATCCTCCATCCTTCCTTTTGATCCACATTTTCATCATCCTTATCTATTTTCCTCTATCCTTTTATCCTTCATCATTTAAGTCCTCTCATCTATTTCAAGAGAACACTCGTGTTCTTTGAACCTGCATGTCCTCTCGAGAGGGTATACCACTACCTCCTCATCATCCTTCCTCATCCTTTCTAGTGACTAGGGCATCATGTTTCCAGTTCTAATACCTTTCCTACCCACTATGTTATATTCTTTGAAATGATGTTACTTCTCTTAGTCACAACATCATCTCAAAGAAGGACAATTTGTAGATATTGAAGAATCTTCTAAGCTCATGAACACCATTTTTCACATTAATTATTCCTTGTCCTTGCATAATTAAGTAATTTTAATTATTTTATTATCCCCCAAGGTCATATTCTTCTATTAATCAAATAATTATTAATTATTTAAATAATTTATTTTCTCCTTATTCCTCATTGATTAATTAAATAAATTAGATTTATTTAATTACATCACTAATTAATCTTTTTTCCCCTATAATTAAATAAATCCCTACTTATTTGATTATTTATGTTCCTATTTTTGTCTATAATTAAATAATTATTATTAATTGTTTAATTATTCATTAGTTTTTTCTTCTATAATTAAATAAATTATGTTTATTTAGTTATTTTTGGTGGTGCTTGGGGTTTGCATCCCTTGAGGTCACAAGCTCAACTTTGCTTTGTAATGGGAAAGGTGAGGGTTAGTAAAAATAGTGTGTCAGTTATTGCTCCACTAACCTAGGGTATATGAATGGAATCAGCCATAAATATTTAAACTAGCTAAGGAGGAGGCAAGAAAGCATAAATTTTAAATTTTCAAGATACCTAACAAATTATAGGTTAGATGATTTTTAAAAAACATGGTAGACCAACGGTCAAGGAAAACATGGCAAACCAATAGTCATTTTTTAGAAAATGGAAAGATTATTGGCCCTCGAGGCCTTCAAGACTATGGCAGTAGGAGGTCACATCATTTTCATGGACTCATTCACAAGCCAGTTACATAACATGCAAGACAAGATTCATATCAGGTCAGACATAAATATGCAAGGCCTAACTGGATACCATTTTCAACCAATATACGACTGGACAAAGGGAAACAAAAAATATTTGATATATGTGAAGACAATGGTGTTTCATTAATGAAAGGGGATAAGGAAGAGCCTAAAAATCATTATCAAAATGATTTGGCTATACAAATATAGTGAAAGAGATCTCAGAACTTTGAGAAATCCAAGACACATTCATGCAAGTATGACTCCATTTTATAGAGAAAAATACCAAGGGGGTCCCTTCAATCTAAATAAATTGCATGGACAACAATATTGATGGAATGAGGCATTTGATTAGAGACATGTCATATAGAACAAGGGGTTTTATTCTCACCCTTATTTGTAAAAGAAACAAGGGTCGACTTATAAAAAAATTTAGGATGGGAAAGTGGACAATGCTAACTGACTACAAAAGTTTCAAAAGCATCCGAAACATAAATAATATGGTTTTCAAAGGCAAGGGTTTGCATAGGCAAGAAAAATTATAAATACTCAAGGAAAGAAACATGGAAAAAAGGCCTCTAAGGGTTAAAAAATAAAGTGGCAAAATGGAAAATGCATAAAGGAAAGAATGGATGCATAAAGATTTATAGAAGAATGAATCAGCAAACCAAAACAAGGCATTGAAATCAAGGAATGATGTAGTTAAGGTTCTTGAGAAGGATTTGGAAGTAGAGAATAAGGGGACTATAAAGATCACATGTCCAAAACACCTCCTACAGTCTTAAATCGTAGACTTAAGAGAAAAATCCCTAATCTGTAAGTTTTAGAATCTAACCCTTGATCTAGGAAAGCTAAAAGACTTAATATTTGATGAGTGAGAAGGTGTTGGAGATTTTTTTTTATCTAGATCAGAGTAAGGGTATATTTTTGGTTCTTTTTAGCAATAAATCACAAAAAGATGTTTATAAGGTTAATTCTTGGACTTTCCAATGTTCTAGTATGTACATACAACCCTAGAATCCTAATTTCAATTCTGAAGATTTTGTCACTAGATTTGTTCCTTTCTAGGTTCAGATGCATGCATTACCTTTGGAGTATAGGGAGTTAAATTTGATAGAAATTATATCAAATCAGGTAGGAATCCTTCTCAAGCATGATTAGCTTTTATTCAAAAATCCTTCAAAACCAATAAGGGTGTGTGTTTCGGCTACCACATTGAAGTATCTCCCAACACAAATTCAAATAACATCTAAGTTTGGCAAGTGGATTCAAAAAATAGTCTTTGGGACATCTAATAATGCTTGCATATAGTGTCACACTTTAGGCCATTTTTTTACTGAATGCACAAGCATGGGAAACTTGAAAAATTAAGTACATTATGATTGGTTCTAGTATGATAGGATACATGAAAAGGAATATTTCTTGTCAGAAAATAAGGTTGATAAATGTCTCAAAGAGGTTTTGAGTGAAAAATGTTGTCAAACTAGTCCTACAATCAGAGAGCAAAGATCCAAGGTAGTCAAAAAATATGGGGGAGGAAAAAAGAATTATGTCATATCAATTATTAGATGCCCAAAATTATATTTCCCTTATCCATGGAATTACACAAAATGAGAGAATTGATGAGGCAGAAATCCAATTCTTATACTGTAAATTTGTATTCCCCATCTTTGCCTTAACTTTTTGAGCAACAGCTGGGTGATATAGTAAGAAAAGTGATGTTTCAAGATACAATAAATCATCTAGCTACTACAAATATGTTTAGTAAAGAGGAGCATCTGTGTGCTTCTAAAAAATATCTCACTGTGTCTGAAGGGTTATAGTTGCAATTGCATTAAAGGTTCAACATGAAATTAAAGTAGATGAGTTAGAAATCCTAGTAGAAAAAATCCTATTATTAGTTGGGTTATAATTTTTTGATGAAATTTCAAATGAAATAGATGAGGAGGAGGGAATATGGGAAGGTGAATCTTGCAAAGCGAAAATGAAAATTGATAGTGATTTGGATATAGTTGACATTCCCTAAGTTGTTCAGACAAATGGCACTTTGTTGGCAAGTTAAATGTTGATGGAAGCTGACAAGATGAGTGAAATGAACCAAGCATTAGTTCAGGGGGAAGAGGAGCTCAACTATTCAAAGACCCTCTCTATTTATCAAACCCCTTTCCAACCAATTCTAAATAAATCCTTGGGGAAGAGAGGTAGGAAGTCAAATATTACAAAGTTGAAAGTGGAGATTGAAGTAGGTGTGCGAAAAACAATATATGACACACTCTCAAATTCTACAAGTAAGCAACCGAGGAGAGCCTACAACTCTCCTCGTGTACAATGAAGATGATATCCCAGAATGTTAGGGGTGTTAATGCCCCCCTGAAAAACATGCTCGAATCAAATATCAAGTTGATGTTTTTGGAGTGGATATTGTGTTGTTGTAGGAAAGAAAGACATTAGTTGCAAAAGATGAAGCTTCAATACAAAAATGGGAAATGTGGAAATTAGATCACTCACCTACTCAAGGGGCTTCTAGAGTTTTGGTAGCATTATGGAATCCTTAGTTTGTAAATTTAATACCAAATAAGAATGAGAGAAATTGGCAGTTAATGGAGGTAATGAAATTTGACTTGAAATTCTAGTTGTTGAATATATATGGTTTGACTTCAACCATTGACAAGAAGAATATTTGGGATCAAATATCACAACTAGTAAATGGTTTAGGATATGTGAGATTTGTGCTAATTGGATATTTTAATGCAATAGCTTCATTGCAAGAGAAGAAGAGAGGTATTAGTCCTCTAGTTAAATTGATGATAGATTTTTCATTCATCAACACTAATGTATTGAAGAACATTATACCAACAAAGGGAAAATACACATGCAAAAATAGATGAAAATGTTTTTTGTAGATAGCAAAGAGGTTGGACATGTATTTGGTCACTTAAAATTAGTTAAACTTGTAACACATGTTAAAGTTAGAAATATTTCCATATGTAGGGTCTGATCATTGTGCAATCTCTCTCAACATATCAAATGTGTCTCTCCCTAAATGCAAATCATAATTTAAATTTTAGAGCATGTGGTTTAGGCATCTGTAATTCATGGTTTTATCGAAGCAATGGTGGGTTAATCCTCCATATGAGTAGGGTTTGAATATGTTTCAGTTGTGTAAAAATATAATGTATTTAAATCATCAAATTATAAAATAGAACAAAGAGAAATTTATGAATATCTTTCATCAAAAGTATTTAGTTCATAAAGAATTGACTGTAGTTCATGTGCTCATTATTCTAGATGACTTAGATGATTCAAATTATGAGAAAGAAAAAAATTATAGGGGGAATGGGAAGAGTTATGTGCAAGGGAAAAGAGATATATTAGAGGAAAAAGTCACAAGAATTATGGCTGAAAGAGGGAGATCAAAATACTAAATATTTCCATGCATCTACTCAGATTAAGAGGGCTGGAAAAGAAATTAAATCTATACAAGAGATTCCAATGAGGAATTTCCTTACCAAGGAAGAATACATAAGTAAAGAATGCATTAGATTTTGTTCTAAACTTTTATGAGTTCCCCAAATCAGGAGTGAATAGGATGATAAGGATGAAAAGGAGTTGTTGAAAGTGATTCCTACAATCGGGTGATCCCACAAAGCTTGTTTACAATTTCCGGGAGATTCTAGTTTTTATTGAAATCACATATTTTTAGAAAATATAATGATTTCAGCCTTAAAAAGTTTCATTTTAATTATTTCAATTTAAGAGGGTTTGATCAAACCACCTTAGATCAAACCCCCTTGGATAGAACCCTGCTAGTTTTAAACCATACCTACAATGAAGTCTCCTTTAGACCTATCAAAATGTTGATAAAAAATCACTTTTGATCTACCTTTTGAGGGATCAAATGAAATCATTTAAAATTTATTTCAAATGATCATTGTAGTCCTCAGAACAATCTATCCAACAAATATAATTTTAATATGTTTTGGTTTTATTATGTATGCGTCTTTTTAATTTTATTAAACATAGGTTTTTCACTGAAAATCAAGCTCTATGTTCTGCACATGTCAAAATATAGCAGATTATCAAAATAAAATTTTAAAAAATATGTTCAGGCTAGGTATTGATGTCCTTGATCCATTGGATTTTTTTTTTTGAATTTCGATACATATAATTTTTTTTATGTTGTATATAGTCCGCCTATGTTTCAATTGTAATTGGTTTGACTTTGAAGCTTGATAAGGAAAAAATATTTAATAAAACATTATGAAACTAAATGAAAGTGATAGATATTATAGTTATAAATATAAATTCAAATGTATTAGAACTCTATCCTTCATACAAAAAAAGTTATGCTATATATAGTGAGCGTCTCTCAAAAATGTTGTTTTTTAAAAAAAGGTAGTTTTCGAAAGAGATGGAAAAAGAAGGGCAATCTGATTCCAATTTTTTTGAATTAAATATATTTATAATCTATAGACAAATTATCACAAATCACTAGTTTTAATCATCTCCAAATTCCTAATGGTTTAGCCGCTATAGGAGCCCGAAAGTGAAGATTTAGTAAAATAAAATCAGTTCAGTGTCCAGTTTGCCCAAAATTTGTAAACCAGTATTGTGAGATCACCCAATCATTAGGGAATAGGATAATGATTGCTTATTGAGGTATTTTTATTTAGAGGGAGTCAAGATAGTGGTATTTTCTTTTCCTCCAGATAAAGCTCCTAGATTAGATGGCTTCACTATTGTCTTTTTTTTTAAATGTTAGGATATTCTATTCTTTGACAAACTTTGGGCACTATAGGAGTCCAGGAGGACAAGAATAATGCTTAAACAGATCAATGTAACAAATATTTCCATCTTTCCTAAAGTAAAAGATCTTAAGTATTTTGTAGAATTTAGATTGATAGCCTTATGCAGAACAATATACCAAATATTCACTAAGGCAATTTATCTAAGGTTGCAACCTATAATTCCAAAAATTATTTCTCCATAACATAGGGGTTTTGTTTCAGGAAGATAAAATTTTGAAGGGGCACTTGCTCATGAAACTCTAAATACAATATCTAATTCTAATAAACCTTGAATAATTGTCAAGCTAGACATGGTGAAGGCTTATGATAGAGTAGATTAGACTTTTTTGAACAAATTACTTGCAAAATTTTGTTTTAGTGCAAAATGGCGTTGATGGATATTATCTTGCTTATCAAGAGAAAAGTATGCAATCATTCTCAATGGAACTCCCACAAGCTTCTTTGGTGCAACAAAAGGAGTCTGGCAAGGGGATCCACTATCTCACTCTTTTTTCATCATTATGGAAGAGGCATTTCATACAAACATCATAACGGGTTATGGTAGGGTATCAAGGTAGTAAACAAAGGCATTACAATCATGCATTCTCTTTTTACAGATGATACTATTTTATTTGGTAAGGCAGCTATTGTAGAAGCTAGTTAGTTCAAAGAGGTTTTAGATAAGTATTCTTTAGCATCTATTTAGATAATTAATGCACCTAAATCAAAAATATATGTTTTTAATACAAAGGATGTAATAAGAAATAAGATAGTGGGTTTGTTCAGTTTTCAACAAGCTGCTTTGCCATGCACATTCTTAGGGATTCATTTCTTTATGGGGTCAAAAAGGGCCTATTGGGACAAATTAATAGAGTGGTTAAGATTAATGATCCTTTTATGGAAGGTTAGGTGGTTGTCTCTATTAGGTAGAATTATGTTAATAAAATCAATGTTTTTCAGCAATTCCTAACTATTTCTTGGAAGTCCTAAAAGAACCTTAGCCAATAATAGAAAAAAATGAGAAAATCATAAAGTGTTTTATCTGGAAAGAAATTATTAATGAATATAAAAAAGTGCCTTTAATCTCTCTAGAAGGTATGGCAGGGGAGAAGTGTCAAGGGGGAGCAGGGATTCACAATATTTCAATCAAAAATAAGGCTTATGGGGCTAAACTTGCTTTGAAAATGTCTACCAAGCCAGAGGTAAAATGGAGCAAAATAATGCAAGAAAAACAAACACCAAGTCCATCAAGAATTTTCATAGTTTCTAATCCACCAAGGGGTTCTGCCATGTGCAACTTTCTGATTTCTTGTAGAAAGATAATCACTACATATATTACATGGGAAATAAATAATGGGGAAAGTGTGAAGTTTTGGAGTGATTCTTGGAATGGGAAACCTCCTTTGCAAAGTATTATAGATTTGTAATATGCAATGAAAACTTTAACTAAGGCCTAGGGGGAGAATTTTTAAGACTATGTATAAAGCATAGATGAAATAACTCGGAAAGTGTCCTGGAAAAGTTTCGCAAGTACCTCGCTAACGGTTGAATAGAGCTCTTTTCTCTAAAGGTTATTAAATGATAGAGTGGTATAAATTTCACCTAAACCAAATAATATTATATGGGATGCATCTAAAGAAGGTTATTACTTAGTCAAACAAGGTTATAGAGCTTTAAGTCGAGCTAGAGGTCAATTGGCATCTCAAAGAGCTTACTCATTTTTCTGGAACAAAAAATTTCTACCTAATGTAGGGAGCTTTGCTTGGTTAGTATTAAGGAAGATAATACTAACAAGTGATCAAATAAAAAAATTGAAAATTGTATATCCATTGAAATTTCCATTATGTGAAGAGGTATTAGAAATTGCAGATAATTTCCTCATTTAGTGTAGTTTCACACAACAATGTTGGGATTTTGTAATGAATTAGTTAAAGCCATCCGCTGCTCTAACAAAAAAAATTGGGATTTGTTTCAAAGTTGGCCAATCCTTTGCCAATATTAATTATTTTCTTGTATTTGGCAAGTGGTGCCTACGTTACTCATATGGAACATTTGGTGGGAGTAGAATATGCATTTTTTTCAGGAAAAATTCTTCATCTGTTGAAGCCATTAATGTAAAGATTGAAAAGGTAGTATCTATAGTTGTAAATATGAGTGTTAAAAATCATAAAATAATTAGTTATGTCTTCTCAATTTGGGATGATTTAATTTTGAAAAATTTTAAGAGTATATAACACCACCTTTTGATAGAAGTCTACACAAAGGTAATGTGAAGAAGGTGGATAGAAGTAAAATTAGATGGAAGGCCCCACAAAAAAAATTGTATTTTACTCTTGATGTTGTTTGGGTCCTAAATTAAATATGTAATAGTTGTTCTATCATTCTTATCCACCGTAGGAATGTTGAGTAGCCGACATAGTTTGAATTTGTAACTGAAATTGTATAACCGATCCTGGAGGATGTTCCTAAGGTTGAAGATGGTATAAAATAAAATCAAGTTGTAGCGCATTTTATATCCATCCATCCACTAATAAGGAAAGTAATTGAAGTGTGCGAACAAGTGCAAAAAGTAGAGAATGTAAGTGGTTGAGTTTTTGTTGATTGTTGTAAGGAGTTTCTAAAATTGGATGATATTCTTGTCTTCAATTGTGCAACCCTTATCATTTAGACATGCTAGATTCCCTTGCATGATCATTAGTTCTACGAAGAATGAAAATTTGGTAAGAAATCAGAAATAATGAGGATTTAGTGTCGAAGAAAACACAGTGATAAGATTATGAAAAATGGAATGCATCATGAAGTTTTTTGTGGTCTCAAAGGATCCTATGAGGGACATTGCCCCTCAACCTTGTTAGAGGCTTTGCCCCTAGATCTTCACTTTGTTATAAAAACATGTGTTGCCCAGGGTCGGGATTTGCTTCCAAAGGTAATCTAGGTGAGTCAAAATAAAGCATATGCATTACAGATTCATTTGGGGAAGTAATAGTTGTGAGCTCATTGCATCTTCCAAGAGGTAGTAACAATGTTGTAGAGGAAAAAGAAGCTCTATTGGTTCTAGAGTTAGCACTAAAGCTTGGTATAACAAGAATACATGTTGAAGGGGATTCATCAATAATTATCAATGCTTGCAAAGAGAGGAAAATTCATAATTGGAATCTAGGCTACATTTTGCATAGATTTTTGAATTTCCTAGATAAGTTTCAGTCTTTCATAATCATGCACACTTACCAAAAAGGTAATAGATTGGCAATCTGTCTAGAAAACATGGGTTGTGATAGTCAAGAGTTATCCATAGGAAATGATGCTAATAAAATTCAATTCTATCACGAGCTAGTGGAAATTATTGTACAAGAAAAGTAGGATATAATGAAGTAATAAGTCTTCAAAGGTCGTAAGGTGGCTTGTATACTAGTATATTTGAAGTGGATTCATAAGTAAAAGCCAAGACACGCTGGTCTGATATTTAAGTAGAGAGTGGAAATCGAAATATCCTAGTACATGGGAGATGTGATGTCAAATATTTAGCCTCAAAGGAAATCAAAGGTTGTCGCTAGTGTTAATTTATAAATATAAATTTTGTTTTAGTGGTTGCAGGCTTATGCACCAAGCATAATTAATCATCATTACATGGCACATTCAATACTATGAGGTGGAAAGTGTTGCACTCTTACGGTGTGAATAGATTAATATGAAATGATAGTCCAAGCTATATTTTCCCATATGGGTAAGATATGAAATGTGCATCATCCCTTAGATTGTCATTTGCAAGACTAGATTGGGAAATGTGAATTAAGGGATAATTCCTTTAAATTGAAACTCATCAAGGCTTAAACATGGTTAAAAAGGGTTTGGTGAAGTGTAATTATCATTTGTTTAGCTTCTAGTGGGTGGTATCTATCAGCTCTAGTTTTGCTCCAACGCTTTACTCTAATGTCAAAGCTTGAGAACTCAAAAGGGAAGCAATAGTTGGGTCTCCTTCATGGTGCAAAAGAAAGCGGTGACCTTCAACTATGTTTTTTGTGTATTTTTTAGTTATAGGATGGAATATCATCCCAGAAAATATAGAGCTCTAATTGCAGTTCGATCATGGGAGATACCCTTTTCAGATTGTATTGAGAAGGAACATTTGCAACAGGTGTTCAAGGTAAATTTTCCAACCATTCTCAATTGGATCAAATCAGTAATAGGAGAGGAAATTTTGCATGCTAAATCCCAGTGCATCATCTTTCCTACAAATCATTTGTCCATTTTTATCTCCAATTTGCTAGATTTAGTGCAAAATTTTAGTATAGTCTAGTCTATTGCAAAAAAGGTAGTGAATGGATTTTATCTTGAAGATAATGCTCTATTGAAGAGCATTCAAGCATATGATTTCACCTAAGGTGAGGGTTTTTTTGGTGGGTTGTTTCCAAGACATTATCTTTTGTACAAACAAAGGTATATTGATGCATATGAGGGTATGAAGTTGTCACTCCATAGAGATTATTCCAATTACTTGAATATAGCACTCAATAGGCATCACTTTGATTTTAGAAGGGATGAAATTGAAAAGTTTAAAAATAAATATCATGCCATTTCATTCATGAAGACCCATGACTGTCTACAAGGCCTCCAAGTAAGCACTACACCACTGGTTCGAAGGGAAATTAGATAAAATCAACAAATACCTAATATTAATAGTATGGTGTAGTCTCAAGCACTAGCAACAAACCAAATGTTCATAGTGGTTCAAGAGGAGTAAGCATAAAACTTTGTCCAATTTCCTTGCAAGGGAAATCAATGAATTTATGCTTGAAATTTTTGTTTCTACTGGTAATGTTTTGAGAAATGGTTAGGGTGGAAGTGTTGAATAAATATGGGTATGAAGCTATAGGTAGTAGTTAACTTGTATAGGGGTATAAAATTAGAAATTAGATGTATTTTTTGGGCTGCTGGGTAGTTAGAATTTTTTTTTATGATACTTGATCTAGCTTGCAAAACTGACTTCTTGCCTTCTTTTCCAATTTTATATTCACCTATTATCATTATTATTATAATATAATATATAGGCTACTAAGTTTTTGTCTAAAAAAATATTTTTTCCTTTTCCTCCACTTTTAATTAAAATAATCATTTTTATTTAATTATTCACTTTCTCTCATAAAAATAAATAATTTTATAATTATTTGAATTACTCTAGCAACCTCTATTTCTATGTCATTCTTATCTCTTCATCCCATTTAATTTCCACCCTTGATAAGGTTTTATTAAATTTTAATCTCCATTGTCCATTCCTAACTAAACCCTAATTTATCCCTAACCCTATTTTTCTTTGCTTCTAATCAATCTCATCCATTGATCAACATCATTATTCATCTTTCGATCCGAGCCCTTCATTTGAACTTGGATTTATATAAAGAAGAGGCCTCCCATACCAATTTCACACAGAAATATTTTATCCTACTATTATGATACTGGATTAATGAGCGACCACATTCAAATCCTCAAATACTCAACATAACACATTCAATATTTTGAGGTTTGCATATATTTGATTTCTTTTGAGGTTTGCAAGTGTTTTGGTTTGATTTAAGTTATTTTATGCATATTTCCATTACATATCCATTGTACATGCATACATATTCATATCATAGTCAAAGTATGTCAAGGAAATGTTGAAGAAGTTTGGAATGGAAGACACTATATTAGTATGTACTCCCATGATTACTGGCTACAAACTGAGTAAGAGGTAAGAACATCCTAAGGCTGATTAGATAAAGTAAAGATCAATTGTTGGAGGACTGTTATTTCTAACTATTACTACTTTGGATATCATACATGTAGTTTGTCTTGTGGTTATATTTCAAGAAGACCCTAGAGACTCACATGTGGCAGTAGTGAAGAGGATATTTAGATACTTGAAGGGCATTCTAGAACATGGTTTGTGGTATCCAAAGCATATTGATTTCTCTCTAAGTGCTCATAAAAATATAGATTGTGCAGGTTATGTGGATGAAAAAATATTACAAGTGGTGGTGCTTTATTTCTTGGAAGGAGTTCGGTGTCTTAGCTAAGTAAGAAGTACAATTCAGTGTCATTATTTACTGCATATGTATAATACATTATCGCAACATCAAGTTGTACATAGGTGTTGTGGATGAGAAAAACATTGAAGAATAATACAAGTGTTATTAATATTTCAAAGAATTTAGTAATGTATTCAAGGACAAATCATATTTCAATTTGGTATCACTTTTTGAGAGAGAAGGTTGGAATACGTTCCTACAAAGGATCAAGGTGTATATATCTTAAATAAGGATCTTCCTAAGGATACTTTTGAGTATCTCCAAGAGAATTTCGGGGTTATTTCCCCTTCTTTCAACTAGATGAATAAGGATATGTATTAGTCCAGTGGATCTCAAGATCCATTACTTTCTTTTAGGCTGATTTTTGTGGCTAACTCTCAAGAGGAGTAGGTAGTGTCATTGTTGGTTGTTGTAGGTAGGGGGAGTAAGTTTTTCCATTTTTTGTGTATTGGTTTTTCATCTAAAGCCTTGTCAAAGGAAGTGAATGCAAAGGTTGAAGAGTATTTTTTGTTCCTTATAGGTATTACCTTTGAGGGAGAGAAATTATATGTGATTGATGTCATAGGGAAGAAAAGAATAGATAATATTTTTTCCATTTTCCATTGATTTCAATGGGGGAGATGGAGTTAACTAAAAAACAAAATGTACGAGGATAAAATCTCTATAAAAGAGAAAATTTTGAAAATTATATGTTGGTGTAAGGGGAAGTAGTGTGCATTGTGGTGTGTTGGTTATTTTTTAAAAAACATACTTATTCTCACCACAAACCTATGAACTTGCCAAGGATAATTATCAGTAAGTGAAAGGATTGTCCAACACATAAGTAAAGGATTTTGTGCCTTTACTTCTTCACTTAAGGCTTTGTGAAACCTAGGATAGTGATCCTAAACAACGGTGTTTATAAATACTAGTGTGAATCTAGTATCAAAACACAAAGGAAACGAAAAATAAAGAAACAAGAAATTTGATTATATTATGTGATCATTAGTTGAGTCAGGTACCCCAATTGGAGTATGAATGCTATACCAAGATAGTTCCATATTCTAGGAAACAAAGTCAAACCATAAACCTATATGATTAGATAAAAACTTTATATTTCACAAAAATACCAACAACCTTGAAAATACTGCATCACAATGTTTCCACTAGTTATTTCCATAATTAACTTCTTAGGAGCATCCTTACACGAAGTTTATATCAAACCCACTATTAAATCTAATCATTTACATACATTATTTGAATGGATAAGCAAGAATGAAACAACACATCTATTGAAACTCAACAAATACAAATAAGATAACCATTGATTACCATATTCATATCTTCTATAATTCATATATAGGAGAGAAAATGTACATAAATTTTGTAATACCTAGTTATTTGTATTGTTATTAGAAAACATACATATTGGTCGATCCCTTTCTAGAACATATTACTAAAAAACCTAGTATTCATTTCCCTTGTATCTATTTCCTTTGAAAATATGATTTGTAATTAGCGGTTTACAATTTAACTTGTAAATTAATTCCAATTACAAAATTCCCCGATCTAGACAGTATTGCATGACTATGCTTTTAACCATTGAAATTACGGAAAATTAGAATGCACTTGTTCTTTATCCAAAATTAATAAAACATAAACTAATTACTTAAATTTGTAATTAGAAAAACTCAAAGAATCAAATACTAAAAAGAATTATGAGACATAAGAGAAGAATAGAGATCACGAGCTTGATAACGGAGTTTGCTCAATTTGAGCTACATCTTTGGTTCCTCTTCTCAACGTTGGACCTCTTTATTGATATCACCAAGCTTCAATAGCCTCCTTACAATATCCAAGCTTTAATCACTCACAATCTCCCTTTAAAATTTTACAATTCTTTGTGTAACAACACCTTGTAATTTCTCTCCTTTAGTAATTCTCCACCTTACTAGGAGCATAAAACCTCTCAAACATCTCAATGAGAAAACTCACCACCTACACCCAATTTTATACATAAAAATTGCCTTAATAAGGCTTAACCACCTTATTTAATAAAATAACAAATTAACCCCCCCTTTGGCTGTTATAATTATAAGCCTTACAAAAAAAACACTAACCCGTTTATAAAAAACAATAACTTCCCCATAAAAAAAACAATTTAGTTTGTTTAAGCCCTTGACACCTATTCACATGCTCATTTGGTTTTAATTTGTTAAGTTTTTTTTCTTTAAAATGAAGGGTTATTTCTTTGTTTTTTAATGAGTTAATATTTTTGATTTTTAGGAGATTTGGATCCCACCAAATCTGGTTGGGATCCCACAAAATCCGATCCCACCAAATGGATTTTGTGGAATAAACTTTGACCACTTTATTATTATTATTATTTTAAAATAAAGCATGGTGTATGTGAATTTTGTGAGATTTTTTCCACATCACCTGCAATTTCCACATCACCATCCAGTCAACTAACACATCACATGCTGACATCATCATTTTGACTAAAACTTTGAGTGGCTCTATTTTTCTCATACGAGCTTCATTTTCAAAACCAAATATAGTTCTAGAATCAACACGACGAGCACTATGACTTGGCATCATTTTTGTTTCATTTTGAGATCAATTTTTTACCTTTTTGAATGCTTGATTTGCCTATTTGACTAGACCATTGACTATGCATAACTTCTACATACAAACTCCTTTTGAGCCTATTTAAGTTGCATCAAGACCATGTCAGCAAGCTCTATGCGATGATGTTGGTTTTGTGAGATTTTGAGACTATGAAATTTTGAGGTTTCATAGATCCTCATGGATCATTCCCCTCCATTGAGAAGCTTTTGGACATCCAAAAGGTCTATTTTATGAACAATTTGAGCTAGAGAAATGATGCCCCACTTACCCAGTATCATCTGTCCTTCTCGCTGTAATTCTAAACACCTGACTCATCATAACAACAATCAAAATTGCACTAATATTGTTAATTACATTAGCCATATACACATCCACATCTAGTGTTGTCACTACCAACCATACACTGTTGAAAAGTAGAAGACAATAACAAAAATTAATTTGCAGACAAGAAAAAGAATGTACCAACATCATGCTTGTCTTTTATAACTTGAACAACCTTAGAATCAAGAATTATTTTATGAAATGACACTTCTTGTGGTACAGACCTAAGTGCCAAATTATTTCTTGCATTAACTACCCTTTTCAATCGCCCCATTGTCACAAAAGAGTTATCAGTCTTAATTGGATGAGAATGCATAATGTATTCAATTCCTTAAACAAGTTATATTGATTATGTTCCATGTAGAAGATTTCTTTTATTTCATGTAAGTACAGGCTACCCAACAAAATCCCACAAATATCAAGTGGAACCACATCAAATTTAACCTCATCTATATACAGATGTTATTGCAAATATTAAATTGCATTGCTTAGTTACTCGTAATCTATTATCATTGCAAACCCAACCTAATGGATAAGGTTATTTATGTGGCTTTGTTTTCAATCCCAACTATTTGAAACAACTTCTTCTAAAATTAGATTAACTTGGGACCCATTATCTATTAGTGTATCAATCTTAGTGTTCTTAGAAATCACCCTTATATGAAACAATTCACATATTTTTCTATCTTCAGGAACAACATGACTTTTAGAAGTGGAAGCACATGAAACATCAATGGAAGAATCATTACCAACAAAATATTTACCTTTCAAACCCACAATTGAAATCTTTGATTCATCACTAGATTCCATACCAAGGTCTTGCACGATAGTTGTGGACTTCTTCTTACCCTTTCAATCCTTGAACCACTTAGGCTTCTGATCAAGATACAATTTCCAAAATTTTCCATCTTCATGCCCTTGCTTCTTGCAGTATGAGCAATAAGGCCTCTCATCCTCCTTCTTTACATTAGTGGTTCATTATGATTTCTCCTTCCCTTTCTTACTTCTTTTTTGCTTATTGGAGTCCAACAATAGATTGTCTTGGTTATTCCTCGAGCTTGTTTCCAAATGGATAGCTTGCACACTAACTTCATCAATGTTAGTTGTATTAAACATAAGTATAGTAGGTTTCAAATTCTCACGTAATCCACCTATATACTTTAACAAAGTTTCTTGCGTGTATAAAGGAATTCCCAACATTAAAGCCCTCTTCCTAAACTCCTATGCATATTATTGTACACTTTGTCCTTTCTCTTTCTTTAATGATTTCCTATTCATCATTGTTTTTTACATATGCCCTAATGGATAGAAATATTTTTTAAGTGAAACTATAAACTCAAAGGTCAGGAAGAAATTATTTTACCATATTGATTAATATCTTTCTGAGTCTTACTCTCCCACCAGATTAGAGTTGTGCCTCCCAGGCGAAGAGTGGCTAACTAGATCGAAACATCATCAATGAACTTCTGAACCCTAAAATAAAATTCAACATTTTTTATCCAATTGTCAAGTTTCTCTACATCCAATTCTCCATTATAGACTGGAAAATCAAATTTAACATCAAGTTTCAACAAAGGTGAATTAATTTGAATAGGATGTTTCTTCTTAGAAAACTTAGATGATGAAGAAGAAGATGATGATGAGGATGAATAATACAAAGAGGAAGGGGATGGAGGTTCAAGAGGGTCACCACCACCTCCTACTCCTTTACGTTTGTCATATTTTAAAGATTCACCTTCTTCTTTCTATTCTTGAGTTCTTTTTTCCTCTGTTGCTCTTGCCTCTCTTGGAAAAGAACTTCCACCATAGCCTTCATTTCAAGTAAAAATATTTTCTAAATATTTTTTCATCAACCTATATAACTTCATGTTCAGTTACCATTTCTGACATTTTTGATGGCCTTTGTTTCTCGATCTCAAGATTGAACTCTATAAGTGCACCTTCTCCTTACCTCCATTTCAACCTAGTTAATATTCACTTATGCAATTTCTTACAAAATGGGCTCTGATACCACTTGATCTGTAATTAGCGGTTTATAATTTAACTTGTCAATTAGTTCCAATTACAAAATTCCCCGATCCAAATAGTATTGTGTGACTATTATTTTAACCGTTGAAATTAAAGAAAATTAGAATGCACTTGTTCTTTATCCAAAATTAATAAAACATAAACTAATTACTTAAATTTTTAATTAGAAAAACTCAAAAAATCAAATACTAAAAAGAATTACGAGACACAAGTGTTGAGCTTCTCTTTTGGTATTTGTCCTTGATGTCAAAATTATGATTCAGATTGGTATCTTGGTGATTGATTATTAGTTGCATTGTGCTTACATTCAGATGGTTGGCACTCTTGTTCATATTCAGTTTGGGCATACTTGGTTTTGGCATTCAACATTGCGATATTGATTTTTATTTAGTTTTGATGGTACTAATCATTTGGCCCCATGTGTAGATTAAAAGGAATCTTGATTATAGGGTTATGATTCAATATTAAGTTGATATGACAACTTTTTCTTCGCATTATTTTTCATAGCCCATCCCAATTTTCAATACATTGCATATTGGCACTTTTGGTATATTTTCAAAGGCATATTTACAGGGTTACATTTTATTTATTGGTGGCTATATTATATGGAAAAGGCAACTCATTTTTGCTCCAGCTTCATGACATTTCATTGGAAAAATTCTATGGTTTAGTAATTTGTGCATAATCAGATTTTCATATGGGTCATTACATTTTGCTCCATTGTCATATCATTTTTTGTGCATGGAATTTATTGAGTTGGTATCATTTTTAATGTTGTTGGGCCTCTCATTTGAGTTTTTGAATTGTCTAAAGTCTTTGTGAATTTTGTTTTGAAACTAGCCAAAGGCAGACAAAGGTATGTGGAATATTTAAAAAGTCTACTTGGTAATAATGTTCAATAAGGTGGTTGGCATTTTGTTTTGAAGATCATGAAAATTATCAAGATGATAATTGTGTCATAATTATGGGTCTTTGACATCATATTCTTTTATGTGATTATAATGTTTTTTTTTTTACTTTAGTCCTCTCGGACTTCAAGCTTTATCAATTATGAATAAGACATTGATTCAAATGTCTTGAGGAAAAATAAAAGAAGTGTTAGGGCATTCATTGTTTTTTATTTCATAAGATTGAGGGACAAAAACCCTAGCTTCAGCCGCCACCATTCAAAATTTGCAGATTAGTTTCTTTAGCTGGCCGACATGGAATGTAGTTTGTTTGAGCTTGGAGATAGTGTGGAGAGTTGGTGTTTCAACATAGTCAACTATAAGTTGGAGATTAGTTTTACTCAACCATGGGCGGTTGTGGCACAAAAATATCTTTGGTTAGTTTTTAAGTTTTCTACCCATCACCATGATCCAGGTAACACAATGCTAGGTCATTGGGAATTTTTCAGGTTTCTCTTTGCATTTTCTTCTCTCATTTTATCTGAAAAGTTTGTTATTAAAAGAGAATATTAAATTGAGATTTTGGTTATGTTAGTTAATGAGAAGATTAAATTGTTGATATTGTATTTGAAGAATTTGTTTGAAGAGATTTGTTAACAAATTCTTAATGTTTCTTCTCTCAAGAAATAACTGAATTATTTTCGGTTTTTTCTTAGATTTGGTAAAAGGGTTTATTGGTAAAAGAAAGCCTAACTCGAGTATCTGATTCTTGACTCAAGTTTACACTTTTTTTTTTGATAATTTTTGGTTTCTCTTGTATAAATGAATGGTATTAAGCCATTATCTGTTTAAATTTTTTGAGAAGATTACAATGAGAATATTTGTTGAAAGGGAGAAAAAGAAAAGTGAGGGTTTATATTGTATCATATCTCTAATTTTATACAGAGATAATACTCACAATTTCAGGTGTTTATACATTGTTTACTATTATGCACAATACAAATTATAATGGGCTTCATTGAAAATAATTTTTTTGTACTCTATTAAGATTTTGTGATTCCAAAAGCATGGAGTTATAAAGTCTTAGTAGTTTATACTGTTATCTAAAAACTTTGTAAAGGACTTGGTGCTCCTATTGAAGTTAGTGCTTCATAATTTCAATATTGAGTTGGTGCTCTGAAAATATTGTAATCAAATTTTGGAATCAAGCATGCAAGGCATTTTGGAGTAGTTTTTCTACCCCAAGAGGGTTTTCCACTCGAAAATTTATGTGTCACTCTTTTTTGTGATTTGTTTCTATCTTGCATAATATTTCTTTCTCTCATTTATGTTGAGTTATTTCATGCAATTCTCTAATACTTTATCACTATTCAGTTTCATCTAAATGCTCTTAGTTTAGTTGCTAATGTGAAAGTTTAAATGTTATTTACTATCATCTGAAATTCTAGTTTCCTTGCAAAAGAAAGCATTAAAAAGTTGTTCATTCAACCCTATATGAAAAAAATACATCATGCTTTAACAAGAGTTGTTTTATAATTGTTTGAGTTATCTATTTATTCTTTCAAAGTTCAGTTTCTCTATTGCATATTTAAAGTCTCATTCTGATCAAGATAAAAAAGGTTCAAATCTGCATTTCATTTCATAAGAGTTTTTAAAAATATATATTACTCTGATTCACACCCCCCTCTTAAATTAATTCCACTTCCAACAAGTGGTATCAGAGCATAGAGTCCTCTTTCAGGTCTATCAACCTAGGATTGATTCTAGTTTTGGAGTCTATTTAAAAATGTCTCAAGCTCATGAAGACACATCTATGACTAGAGCTCCATTATTTGATGGAACAAATTATGTTTTCTAGAAGATCAGAATGGAAACATGTCTGACTTATATTGATCTTGATGTATGGAGTATAGTGTTAACTGGGTACACTATACCAGCTACTTTTCCCACAAGTGCAAATGAAAATAAAAAAATATGAAACCAATGCTAGAGAAAAGCATGCTCTCTTATGTGCATTGACTAAAGATGTCTTTATCAAAGTCATGCATTACACTTTTGCTAGAGATATTTGGATTAAACTTGAAGCTATATATCAAGGAAATGAAAAAGTTAAACAATCAAAATTCCTTACTCTAAAACATCAGTTTGAGGAAATTAAAATGAAGGATGATGAAAAGGTAGCCGATTACTTCTTGAGAGTTGATGAAATTGTCAACGTTATGAAAGGGCTAGGAGAAGAAGTAAAAGGATTTGATGTTGTAACTAAGGTTATTAGAACTTTACCAAATAAATTTGAAGCTACGGTTGCTACTCCTTAAGAAAAGAAACACTTTGACCAGCTTACCTTAGATAGCTTACAAGGCACTTTATCTGCCTATGAAATGAGAATCAATAAAAAATAATTCCTCTAGAAAAGAAACTCCCTTTAAGGCAGAAAAGAAAGATTTATCTGATGACAGTGATTCTAATTTATCAGATTCTAAAGAAGCTCTTCTTGTCAAGAAACTAAAAAAGAATTATAAGGGTAATATCCCCTTTAAAATTTTTACTTGTGGCAAGCTTGGACACTTTTCTACTAAATTTCCTTATGGTGATCAGTCTTATGAGGATGAAACACCAGAAAAACAACATAGGAACAAGACTTATTATCCTAAAAATAAGTTTAACTTCAAATTGGAAAAGAGTCTCTTTTCCAAAGAAGACTCGGATATTGATTCAGATGACTCACTAGATAATGAAGACTTAACTTTATTTATGGCTGAAGTAGAAACTCAAAAAACTTCAAACAAAGAATTAGAAAAATAGTCTAAAGTAGAAAACTATGAAATTGAATTGCTTTGTGCTCTTCAAGAAATAAAAAGACTAAATAAAGATATTGCCTCTCAAGAGCATAGTCTAGACAGTTTGATCACTGGCTTACAAATTGAACTTGATGATTCTAAAAGAATGGTGGATACTCTCAAATTTGTTCTTGTTGATAAAGATAAAGAGATTCAAAACCTTGAACAATAGGTTTTCAATCTTAAAAAATAAATTGAAGGTTATGAAAGTAGTATTCACTTGAATGATATACTTGGGAAACAAAAACAACATAAAGATATGACCGGTATTGGATTCAACACTGGTGAATGTTTAAAACCTTTAAATCAGAACTTTAAGGTATAAGAAGTAGCCATTTGAGCATAAATGAACCAATTTTAGGTTTAATGCTTTCTTTCATGGTTATTGCTTCTTTTATAATAAATTCGGACACAAAGTAAGCAATTACAGGATAATGATGTCTAGAACACCAAGATTTTGTCACAAACTATTATTTTGGATTTCCCAATACTATTAGTTGTTTCAGATGCAATACTATTGAGCACACATCCAAAGGTAAACATATCACTAAAAACGTTTGGAGACCCAAGTTTGTTCAAAACATAGAACAATCCATGCTTGTCCAAACTGCTCTTGTTTCCAAAAACAAGGCATTGTGGGTTTTGGATAGTGGTTATTCCAATCACATGAGAGGAGATAAGGACAAGCTTATTAAGCTCGAAGATTATTTGGGAGGTTTTGTAAAGTTTGGAGACAATACAAGAATTGAGATTAAAGGTAAAGGTTCTTTGCTTCTAAATGATGACACACCTATTTATGATGTGTATTATGTAGAAGGCCTTAAACACAATCTTTTAAGTGTTAGTCAGATTTGTGACAATGGTTATAATGTTATATTCAACTCGCAAGGTTGTGCTATAAAGAAAAAATCTAGGAAAACAATTGCAACTGGATTAAGGACACAAGGTAATGTTTACAATCTTCTTGACTCTTCCAATCATGAATTCAATGAAGGCATATGTCGTATGGTTCAATTTGAATAAAATTGGTTATGGCATAAATGATTAGGGCATGTTAACTTTGATAATTTGGTTAGAATCAACAAAAATCAGAATGTGAGAGGTTTTCCTATTCTAAGGAAACCAGAAAATGTTGTTTGCAAAGAATGTCTAAGAGGTAAACAAACAAAGGTTAGTTTTAAATCAAAGGAACATGCTTCGACTAGACCTTTACAACTTGTACACACTAATCTATGTGGTCCTACTAGGACAAGGTATATAAATGGTGAGTAGCATTTCATGTTATTTGTAGATGACTACACAAGAATAGTTTGGGTAACCTTTCTCAAACATAAGTCAGAAGCCTTTGACAGATTTAAAATCTTTCAAACAATGGTTGAAAAAGAAGCTGATATGAAGCTTAAATGCTTGAGGTCAGACAAGGGAGGTGAGTTTACCTCTCAAGAATTCATTGATTATTGTGAGCAACATGGCATAAAAAGGCAATATGCTACTGCAAGAACACCTCAACAAAATGGGGTTGTGGAGAGGAAAAATAGAACATTAAAAGAGATGGCAAGGACAATACTAGATGAAGCAAAACTGCCAGACAAGTACTGGAAATAAGTTGTTCATACAATTGTTTATATTTTGAACAGAGTATTGTAGACACCTAAAATATACATGCACCTAATCTTGATCTTACTAACACCATTTCATCCTGAATCATCACCTTTCCTAGTCATTTAATGGAATAATGTGTATTTGATTAAATTCATCACTCTTCATCTCTTAATTAAATAAATCAACTTTATCTAATTAAGTCATCATCTCCTCTTAATTAATAAATCAATTTTATTTAATTAATTTTTTAATCCCTCTTTTAATTAAATAAATCATTCTATTTAATTAATCCCTAAAGTCATCTCCTTAAATTAAATAAATCTTTATATAATCTAACATCATCCCTCTTTAATTGAATAAATCAAATCTTTATTTAATTAAGTCTTTAATCATTTTCCTCTCATTTTGATTTAAATCAATCCTAAAATCTAAGTCAAAATGGTCAAATAAGCTAATTTCTACTTAAATTGATCAATGCATGATTAATGTTAATCCTAATCACTCCAATCCTCTAGATTTTTCAACTTGCACAATAAATCAATTTATTTGATTATTAAATCATCATTTTCCATTCAAAAGGCATCTTTTGTGGAATATTCTTCCAATTCAAAAATCCCTCCAAAAAGAATGGGTACTTCCAACAAGGAATTTAATGCCACTTACATGTCCTTGGCCTTGAGCCAAGTGACATAAAATCCATTTCCCTTCCCTCTAAACATGTCAAATTCAAATTTCAAATTTGAATCCAATGTCATTTATCATGCACATTGACCAGAATGTGCACAACCTTCAACCATTCACATCTTGACAAGTGGCACTTGGCCATTGGATGTTGAATGATCCCACATTGCTTAATTGTACTCTCTCTTCCGTTTTGGAAATCTATAAATGAGAGAGTCTTCCTCTAATTCTAACATCCACAAATTGAGTAAACTTATTATACTCAACTTCATCCTCATCCACACTTAGAGAAATGTTACTCTCTTCACATTGAGAGATAATTTTGTCCATTTCATAGCTAGGTTATGCCAAAATCTCATCAAGAAGATTCAATCATCCACAAATTATCACAAATGTTACAAAGGAGTTGGGAAAGGGCCAATTTAGACACACCAATTGGCACCAATTCCCCCATGGGATCAAGAGTTTGCATGCTTAATTAGGATTGTTTATCCTTCTAATATTTTGTTCTTGTTCTTTCATATTTTGAGCATTATAAATGGATTTCATGGGGAATCCTTGTTTTATATTGCATATGAACCTAACTATATGTTTATTTGTTGTTTTTGTGCAGGTATAGGATTGGGTTTCAAAAGTACAAATCAGAGTGAAATCCAATTTCACTCCAAATGAGCTTTGGCATGGTAAATTTGCCTCAATTAAATACTTCAAAATCTTTGGTTGTAAATGTTTTATCAAAAAAGATGAAAATTTAGGCATCTTTCAATCAAAATATGATGAAGGTATATTTTTAGGATACTCTACTCATAGAAAAGATTATAGGTGTTTCAATAAGAGGCTGAATAATATTGTTGAATATGTTAATGTCAAATTTGATGAAAAATTGCTTCTAGATGATGATCATATGCAGGATGTTGAAGATGAACCTATGGTAGGTCTTGATATTTCTCCTAAATCAAATGAAGCAAATAATATACAATAGGAGGATGCTTCAAGCTCTAAGGTAGTAACACTTCCAAAGACACCCTCCAGGATTTTTATCAAGAATCATCCTCAAGATCTAATCATTGGGGATAGAGATTTTGGGATCTTAACAAGAAGAAGAGAAAAATTTGATGAGAAAGCAAAAATTGCTGATCATTTTTGTTTGGTAACTTATTTGTAGCCTAAAGTTGTTTATGATGCTCTAAATGATGATTTTTGGTTGAAAGCTATGTAGGAAGAGATCAACCAAATTAAAAATAATAATACTTGGGAACTAGTCTCAAGACCTGATGATAAAAATGTTATTGGTGGAAAATGGGTTTTTAGAAACAAATTGGATGAATGTGGAAAAGTAGTGAGAAACAAAGCACGTTACGTGTGCAAAGGGTATGCACAACAGGAAGGTATAGACTTTGGTGAAACTTATGCACATGTTGCTCATATTTAATCAATTAGAATTTTCTTAGCATACTCTTGTTTCAAGAATTTTAAGGTTTACCAAATGGATGTCAAAACTACATTTTTGAATGGTTATCTTGATGAAGAGGTATATATGGAACAGCCTGAAGGTTTTTTTACAAAAGAAAAGTCTAATCATGTATATAGGTTGAAAAGGGCCTTGTATGGTCTTAAACAAGCTCCTAGAGCTTGGTATTCAAGATTGGATGCACACTTAACAACAAATGGATTCAAAAGAGGTGGTTTTAACAAAAATCTCTATGTTAGAGTTGAAGGTGATTATATTCGAGTTTTTGAGGTTTATGTAGATGACATAATCTTTGGTTGCAATAATGATGCTTTGTCTAAAATTTTTTCAAAGATTATGGAATCTAAATTTGAAATGTCAATGTTATGTGAACTAACATTCTTTCTTGGCCTCCAAGTTTTACAGCTTGAACAAGGAATATTTTTGTCACAAACAAAATATGCCAAAGAGATGTTGAAAAAGTTTCAAATGGATGAATGCCATCCTTTGAGCACACCTATGGTAACTAGCTTTAAGTTGTCTAAAACTGATGATTCCCCTGATGTTGATCAAACTGAGTATAGATCAATGATTGGTAGCTTGTTATACTTGACTGCCTCTAGACCCGATTTAATGCAAGTTGTGTGTATGGTGTCTAGATTTCAATCTGCACCAAAACAGTCCCATCTTACTGTTGTAAGAAGAATATTCAAGTATATCCAGGGTACTCTTGATTTCGGTTTATGGTATCCTAGAAAAAATGATTTTACATTGACAACTTTCACCGATGTTGATTGGGCTGGTTGTTTAGATGATAGAAAAAGAACCACTGGTGCAACATTTTATCTTGGTGATTGTCTTGTTGCTTGGCATAGAAAAAAGTAAGATTATGTTTCATTATCAATAGCTAAAGCTGAATATATTGCAGCTACATCTTGTTGTACTCAGCTTCTTTCGATGGCTCAGACATTATTAGACATGGGTATTGATGTTGCTAAACCTATCTCTATTTTTTGTGATAACGCAAGTGCAATTAATTTGTCTAAAAATCTTGTTATGCACTCAAGGACTAAACATATTGCAATTAAGTTTCATTTTCTGAGGGAAATTTTTTTGGCTAATGAGATAACAATGCAATATGTCTCCACACAAGCATAAGTGGCAGATAATTTTACAAAGACTTTGGCTAAAGAATTCTTTGAAGGGCTTCATTCTCGGTTGGGAGTTGTCTCTCAATCATTGCTTTCTTAAAATCCATCATTTGTTGAGGGGGATCTTTTCAGCTCTCTATGCAGCTTCTTGCTACTTCATGCTATATTTGTAGTTGTTTTCTTGGTATTACACTATTTTCCCTTTATCCTTGTGACAAAAAGGGGGAGAAGAGCTTATTGAATTTTTGGGTTAAGATTGTGTTACTTTGTTTTTGATGGCTGAGTTTTTACCATCAAGGATAAAGGGGGAGTTTGTTGAGCTTCTCTTCTGGTATTTTCCTTGATGTCAAAATTATGATTCAGATTGGTATCTTGGTGATTGATTATTAGTGGCATTGTGTTTACATTCAGATGGTTGGAACTCTTGTTCATATTTAATTTTGGCATACTTGGTTTTGGCATTCAACATTGTGATATTGATTTTTATTCAGTTTTGATGGTACTGATCATTTGGCCCCATGTGCAGATTAAAAGGAATCTTGATTACATGGTTATGATTCAATATTCAGTTCATATGAGAACTCTATCTTGGCATTATTGTTTGAAATGCTTTGATGAACTTCACATAGCCCATACCAATTTTCAATACATTGCATATTAGCACTTTTGGTATATATTCAAAGGCCTATTTATAGGGTTACATTTTATTTATTGGTGGCTATATTATATGGAAAAGGCAACTCATTTTTGCTCCGGCTTCATGACATATCATTGGAAAAATTCTATGGTTCAGTAATTTGTGCAGACTTAGATTTTCATATGGGTCATTACATTTTGCTCCATTGTCATATCATTTTTAGTGCATGGAATTTATTGAGTTGGCATCATTTTTAATGTTGTTGGGCCTCTCATTTGAGTTTTTGACTTGTCTAAAGTCTTTGTGAATTTTGTTTTGAAATCAGCCAAAGGCCAACAAAGGTATGTGGAATATTTAAAAATTCTACTTGCTAATAATGTTCAATAAGGTGGCCAACATTTTGTTTTGAAGATCATGACAATTATCAAGATGATAATTGTGTCGGCCTTATGGGTCTTTGACATCATATTCTTTTATGTGATTATAATGTTTTTTTTTTTACTTTAGTCCTCTTGGACTTCAAGCTTTATCAATTATGAATAAGAAAATGATTCAAATATCTTGAGGAAAAGAAAAGTAGTGTTAGGGAATTCATTGTTTTTTATTTCATAAGCTTGACAAACTGAAACCCTAGCTTTAGCTGCCACCATTGAAAATTTGCAAATTAGTTTCTTCAGCTGGCTGACATGGAATGTAGGTTGTTTGAGCTTGGAGATAGTGAGGAGAGTTGGTGTTTCAACATAGTCAACTATAAGATGGAGATTAGTTTTACTCAGTCACGTGCATTTATGGCACAAAAATCTCTTTGGTTAGTTTTTCGATTTTCTACCCACCACCGTGATCCAGGTAACACAATGTTGGGTCGTTGGGAATTTTTCAGGTTTCTCTTTCTATTTTCTTCTCTCATTTTATCTCAAAATTTTGTTAGTAAAAGAGAAGATTAATTTTGGATTGTGGTTCTGCTAGTTAACAAGAAGATTAACTTGTTGATATGGTATTTCAAGAATCTGTTTGAAGAGATTTGTTAACAAATTCTTAATGTTTCTTCTCTCGACCAATAACTAAATTAATTTATGTTTTTGCTGAGATTTGGTAAAAGTGTTTATTGGTAAAAGAAACCCTAACTCGAGTATCTGATTCTTGATTCGAGTTTACACTTTTTTGTTTGATAAGTTTTGGTTTCTCTTGTATAAATGAATGACAGTAAGCCATTATATGTTCAGAATTTTTGAGAAGATTACAATGAGAATATTTGTTGAAAGGGAGAAAAAGAAAAATGAGGGTTTGTATTGGATCATATCTCTGATTTTATACAGAGATAATACTGATAATTTTAGGTGTTTATACATTGTTTACTATTATGAACAATACAAATTATAATGGGCTTCATTGAAAATAATTTTTTTGTACTCTATTAAGATTTTGTGACTGCAAAAGCATGTAGTTATAAATTCTTGGTAGTTTACATTTCTATCTAAAAACTTTGTAAAGGAGTTGGTGCTCCTATTGAAGTTGGTGCTTCAGAATTTCAATATTGAGTTGGTGCTCTGAAAATATTGTAATTAGATATTGGAATCAAGCCTCCAAGGCATTTTAGAGTGGTTTTTCTACCCCAAGAGGGTTTTCCACTGAGAAATTTATGTGTCACTCTTTTGTGTTATTTGTGTCTATCTTGCACAATATTTCTTTCTCTCATTTATGTTGAGTTAGTTCATGCAATGCTCTGATACTTTATCACTATTAAGTTTCATCTAAATGCTCATGGTTCAGTTGTTAATGTGAAAATTTTAAATGTTATTTACTGTCATCTAAAAGTATAATTTGCCTGAAAAATAAAGCATTAAAAATTTGTTCATTCAGCCCTATATGAAAAAATGCATCATTCTTTAACAAGAGTTGTTTTATAATTGGTTGAGTTATCTATCTATTCTTTCAAAGTTCAGTTTCTTTATCGCATATTTAAAGTCTCATTCTGATCAAGATCCAAAAGGTTCAAATTTGCATTTCATGTGACAAGAGTTTAAAAAAATATATATTACTCTGATTCATCCCCCCCTCTCAGATTAATTCCACTTCCAACATAATAGAGATCACGATCTTGATAACAGAGTTTGCTCAATTTGAGCTATGTCTCTGGTCCGCTTCTCAACGTTGGACCTCTTTATTGATATCGCCAAGCTTCAATAGACTTCGTACAATATCCAAGCTTTAATCACTCACAATCTCTCTCCTTACAATTTTACAATTCTTGGTGTAACAACACCTTTTAATTTATCTCCTTCAATAATTCTCCACCTTACTAGGAGCATAAAAACTCTCAAACATCTCAATGAAAAGAATCACTAGGTCTACATCCCCTTTTATACATAAAAATTGCCTTAATAAGGCTTAACCACCTTATTTAATAAAATAAAAAATTAACCCCCCCTTCAGCTTTTATAGTTATAAGCCTTACAAAAAAAGCATTAACCCGTTTACAAAAAAAGCATTAACCCATTTGTAAAAAAACAATAACTTCCCCATAAAAAACAATTTAATTTGTTTAAGCCCTTGACACCTATTCATGGGATCATTTGGTTTTAAGTTGTTAAGTTGTTTTTCTTTAAAATGGAGAGTTATTTCTTTGTTTTTTTATGAGTTAATCTTTTTTATTTTTAAGAGATTTGGATCCCACCAAATCCGGTTGGGATCCCACAAAATCCAATCCCACCAAATGGATTTTGTGGAATAAACTTCCACCATTTTATTATTATTATTCTTTTAAATAAAGCATGGTGTACGTGAATTTAGTGATATTTTTGCCACATCACCTGCAACTTCCATGTCACCATCTAGTCAACTCCCACGTCACATGTTGACATCATCATTTTGACTAAAACTTTGACTAGCTCTATTTTGCTCATACGAGCTCCGTTTTCGAAACTGAATATAGTTCTGGAATAAACATGACGAGCACTATGACTTGACGCCATTTTTGTTTCATTTTGAGATGATCATTTTTTTTCCTTTTTGAATGCCTCATTTTCCTATTTGACCAAACCATTGACTATGCATAAATTCTACATACGGATCCTTTTGATCCTGTTCAAGTTGCATTAGGACTATGTCAACGAGCTCTGTGCGATGGTGTTGGTTTCATGAGATTTTGGGACTGTGAAATTTTGAGGTTTCCTAGATCCTCCTGGATCAAAATAAGTACCTATTGACCTCCAAACTTCTTGATCTCTTGACCCTCTCCTTTGCATCCAGCCTTAGAATCTCTTTTATAAAACAAGGGAGCAACAAGCATTGGGCTAGATTGCATTTTACATTTCATTTCATTGTCATTTGAAAATGAATTTTAATAGAAAATAGGAGAATCTTTCCCAATTAATTTGGGGAACCATCATTTTAATTCAAGTGAAAACAAAAAAAGAGTTCAAGAAATCATTAATCAAATTCGCCCCACTAGTTACCAAAAAGGCTTGTTGTGGCAACACTAAAACGTGTAAATCCACACTACCCTGAAAAAGCGTCACTATCATCACAAAAAGCATAAATCATCAGAGACCCACTTCACAACACACCAACCAAAGAAAGAAAATCAACACACAAGACCAAAAATTTGAGCATCCACCAAAGAAATTAATAGGATGTTACTTTGCCTTGTCACCAAGAGAATAGGTGTGCACACTCAGTGTCCTTATCTTCAGAGGAGTACCCATCATCATCTCATCCTTGAAATCAAGCCAATGCTTCATGGCCATAAGATATTGATGATAGCCAGAATCAGTCTCATTTCAACTATCAAAAGAATCATCGGAAACCTCAATGGGAGAATGATGATGTCCCATATAAGTGTGGTGATACTTATTATTTTTGGTAGCTTCCCTTTCTGGTCTCTCAACTTTCTTATCCTTTCCTTTGGCCAATTCCTCCAAGATAGTTCGAGCCCTAAGGTGGTAGGAATGCTTAAGAAAACCTCATGTTGAATCTTTGGTGGCCTTCATTTTCTTTATTGGAGTTACAAGTATCTTTGGTCCACCTTGTTCACCCTAACGAAGAGAATCATGAAATTCAAGAGGATTGAGCCTCCTGGAAAGATAAACCGGGCTAACATCCACACTTATCTTTCCCATTCTCCTAATCTTCCACTAAAAGTTATCAAATCATAATTACTAGCCTACTCAAAAATAACTAACACAAAATCACTCCCTCTCTCAGACTTCATGTTTTCACAATTAGATGGTGGGATTCATTAGGCAAGTGATCCTCATTAAATAGATAAATTGGTGTGCATCCACATTAATTTTCTAGGAGAGCTTGTGTGAGAATGTTGGAAATCAATTAACTTGATTTTAAATCTCAACCGCTAATCATATTTTTAACCAAATCAATGGTTAGATACTCTAGATTATTAATGATGAAAAAATTAAATGGATGCATTTGATACTCATCTCAAATCAAGAGACTCGAGTGAGATGAGTATTTTCTTAACTTTCATGTAAACCATAGACTTAATTTCCCAACTAGACATGTCATGTCACATTTACTCGCTTTCCCATAGAAAATAACTCACTTGTAATTCATAATAGCAGGATAACGAGGAATGATCATAATTTATCTTCAAAATATCTTCCCGCACCCTACCTCACTTCAATTTTACCTTCCCATGTGTACCAGCCTCTGATAGATTTGATGGCCCTAAAATATTTTATCAATCTCACAAGAATGTTATAGAATTATTTCTATCTTAGTTCCATTTTTATCTTAGAACTATCTCAGCTAATATCTCTAAATGCATCCATCTTTACTAAGATCTTTCTAAGTTTTTAGGAGCAATCTATGTGGTACTTGTCTATGCACCCGTTGGAGAGTATGGAATAGAAGAAAAAACTCAAGGGATGGCGAGAGTCAAGAATTAACCATGCCACCAGCCATCTACCATAAGTTTTAATTCTTTCAAAGCAAATGACCAATCCCAGGACCTGGCAAGTCTCACTTAATGAAAATGTTACTCCAGCCGCTAACCCATGTAACTATATTTCCTTGCTATTGAAAATGGTTGGGTGTACGGGGAACAAATTTGATGTGAACACGTGTCATGACATCAACCATTAATTTTCCTCGGGAAAAACCTATTGCACGATGGATATATTGGTCCCACCATCAAGTATTGCCACATGGCCATTTCCCGCTAACCCGCCTCTTTAAAATAATAGGAAATAAATCAAGACGGGCATGCGAGGTGTGGTAGAGATACAACCACATCTTCAATTTATCAATTCTTGATCTTTGAAAGGTATTAGTCATCTTTACCAAGGAGATTGGGCCCACTAGCATACCAAACACATGGTCGAAGTCCACCAACCCATGTTAATAAAATAAAAATAAATGAAGCAACACGGGCACATGAGGAACGATTGGGATTGATTCCCACGATTAGATGGACAATCATGAAGCTTTATTAATGCACATGCCATAAAAATTAATCATAAAAAGGGGTCATCTCTAGGTGAACAAGACACTGACCCATAATACAATATGCTAAGTGTAGATACCGAAAATTGGTCTAGGCCTGCGAGTACACATTCGACATAATTTTCTATAGTCCGTTTGTCATGATTAAATAATGTTGATTATTTAATTACCTTTCTAACACATATTTCCTCTATTAATTAAATACCCTTTTTAATTAATTCATTAATCCAATAATCATCCTTTATTCAACTTAATTAATTAAATAAATCATATTTATTTAATTATGTTGCGAACTAATTAATTCTTCCCCCTTTATCTATCAATTAAATAATTTATTATTTAATTCCCCCTTTATCATACTTTTCTAACTATAATTAAATATCTTTATTTAATTATTCATTTAACCCCTTTTATCTATAATTAAATATTTATTATTTAATTATTCATATTTATCCTTTTCAAACAGTCAAATTAAATAAATTACTTTATTTATTTAATTAAAGTCTTATTTTCGAATGTTGAATTAAATTAATTTTTAATTCATTATTTAATTAATTATGTCACATTCTTCCATCATTCAGTTATCTCTTACATTCACTCACCTTCAAACTTGAGTTCTATTTTTAGTTCTCCAGTTATCTCTTGAGTTCAAACACCAATTTAACTCTGAGAGAGAACTCTCCGTCACAACTAGTCGATTAACTAGTTCTAACTCATTTTGCATTCACATGCATTTAATCTCCAACTTCTAACTTTGGCCTTTGCATACAAAGTCTATTTCTTCTATTTTTGAAGATGAAGATTGGAACTCATGTTCTAACTCACGTTCTAAAATTAGTCTTTATCCTACATTTGAACTCACGTTCTAACTCACATTCTATCTATCACATAACTCATTGCATGGCATTCATCAATCTAGTCCGTCAATCTCTCTTTCAACCTAAGCCAATCGTTCGAAAACCTACAATCTATAAAATGGCTTGTCAAAATCATTATTCCTCCTCCCCGAAATTATACACTTTTGAGAAGAAACTATTCTTTGATATTTTGCTTAGACATTCAACACATCTATACTTGCATTCAAACACATAAATCTGAGGGCAAGAACACTAAAAAGGAAAAATGGAGAAGAGCAATGGAGTTAATTTGAAAGGGTGAATACATATTCGGTGAGATCAATTCAGTTTGTAAATTATTCATCATGTTTTCAATTTTGTTCTTTATTGTTTGATTTTAGATTAGTTTTGATTTAGATTAGAATTAATAAATTGTTCGTTCTAGTTGCAGATCTTATCACAGAATTTATTCTAATGTTACATTTGGTGAACCTGATGTGAAGCACACTTCAAATCCGCACATCTTTCCATTTTTCCATTTTTTGTTTTTTGTTTTTTGCGGGTTTTCTATCCAGTGAACCACATCTGTCAAAAACAGCGACGCAACTGTCATTATGAATCACATCTAACACACCATAAACCACATCCGCCTGTCAATCACTGCATCTACCTATCAACGAGTTCTTGAACCGCATCACACACTCCATTAATCGCATCTGCCTGTCACCAGTCGAACCGCATCTGTGGCTTCAAAAGCCGCATCTGGCTGGTAAAGATTTTTTTTTATCGATTTCCATGCATCCATATTTTCAATTTTCACTTTTTAGGTGATTTGGATTTTTGCTAATGTTTGGTTTAGTTGTGTCAAGGTGGAATAACAAGTGTTTGCAGGATGAAGCATAGAAGACAATATAAAAACCAAAGACAAACAATGAACTACTGACAAAATTTGCATGTAGGACCTAATGCTTTTATCTTTTTACCAAGCTTTTTCGTTTGATAGATAGATAATCATCATGTGGAGTAAAATGAACTTCTCTTTGGTAGTGTAAACAATCTCGTTTGGGCTTAATAATTTACTAGTGTTATTCGTGTCTACATTGTTAGTTTAGAACCCCACGATTTAGTAATTGAAGTATCCTCTCCCCTTGTGCATTCATGCGATCCTAGGTGTAAGAGAAACGGTTATTGACTCTAGAATTTTTGTCTATCTTGGTGGGAAAAGTACTCACCCCAAGATGACTCAGACCGGTAGCACGCTAAAGCCAAGCAACTTCTAGCCGGTATGGATTCTTGGGGAAACCCCAAGAATCATGTGCACTAGCCTGACGAGATGGATAGAAATGGACTCTCGTAGATGTTGGATAGTGTCCCACGAATGGAATGCCCGAATTAAACACCTTGTTGTAGAGTTACCAAAATCCTATCTACTTGTTGGCGCAGTAAGGTCCGCCCTATGAAGCTATCTTGCAATCTTACGGTTTATGTGTAGAGTTGAAAGGTATGCCATGGGAGATTCATGAGTACTATAGCTTGGCTGCCCCGTATAAGTGAGTGTTGTGGAAGGGAGCCAGTGGGGTCAAGCTACTAATCATCCATCGTAAATATGCATAGCTAGAGAAATCCAAGTAAGAATTCAACAAGTAATGTCCTAAAAGCCTAGGGTGTAAATGTTTTTTGAGTCTCAATAGTCCATTCATCACAAAACTGAAAATACTTTGCATGTTGTGTTTGATTATTGTTGTTTATTGTATTTTCCAAAATCTTGATCAAACAAACAAAGTCGGTCAAACAACTTTCGGGAAAAATTTCAACTATCAGAAATAGAGTCGCATTTGTTAGTTTAATCATTGCATCTGTATTAGCGAGTCACATCTGTTAGGGGAATGACTGCATCTGTCTATCATAAATTTTCCATTTTCAATCGAAAAGTTTTGAGTCACATCTATCACATTCTAAGTTGCATGTGTGAATTCAAACCGCATCTGTCAATTTATGAACTACAAGTGTCTGGCAAGAAAATCAAGTTCTCAGAGTCCATAATAGGAAAAACTGGATGTGCATTTGTAAACTGCAGCTGTCATAGAAAAGACCACAACTATCAAATTTTGAACTATAACTATTAGAAACACCGCAACTATCAAATTGTGAACAGCAACTGTTAGGTGAACTGCATTTTCCTGTTAACAGAAAACATTCAAAACTGCAAACTGAGTCTGAACATATCACTGTCATTTTCTTTTCTGTTCCTTAAGATCAACCTTGAATAGAAACTATCAAAATTTTGCTCAAAAATCTTGCATCCATTAGGTGTCATATACGTCTTAGTTACCATCATTAGGTGTCATATACGTCTTAGTTACCATCATTGGGTGTCATATACATCTTAATTATAGTAAACATCCTAGTCATAGTCATCTTAAGTCGCATGCAAATAGATATTCCCTAGGAAATTGCATATCACAAGATTAGATAACTTTCCTTATCTTTGGAAATGTCCATATTCTAGTTTGTCAAAGTCAGTCAACCTAGTTGCATGCATTTATCCCATAGGTAGGTAGGTTATAGCCATTTTAGAACCATTTATCATCATAATCTTGTATAGATTTTTGCATAGTGTCCGTCCTACCATACATCATCTTAGTGTACGTCTTTTAGAAACCATTTTAGCTATGTCATTTATCGTCAGAAAAATCCAAAAATCCAAAAACATAGACACAGGTCATATCAGTTTTTAGGCATAGTCTGCATTACCCATTTTGAGCAACTTTTTCATGGTCAAAACAAGGTCCAAAAAGAAACACAAAGCAATGATAGACCCTAATGAATTCATCAATCCATTCAGAAACCAACCGTTGAGTAGTAAACAACCACACAAGTCTTTGCTAGAAAAACATGTCACAAGACATAGACGCAGTAGTACAAGATCCTGAATTTGCATCCTTTATGGATGAATATTTGGCAAATGATCCCCAACACTATCTAGCAAAACTACTAGCAGAAGGTGCCAAACTACCCATAGGATTTGATATACGTACCTTGTAGACATATTCAACTTAACCATCTCAAACTACAACGTCAACTGTCTCTGTTCCACAAATTACCGCAGCAATACCGGCTGGTATACCAACTCAGACATCATTAATTGTAAACACCACCCCTTTCAACATCACACAGGGTTTACAATTTACTACAGGGGCAACTTTCTCCAACCCCTTTAGCACCAACACGACTAGTAAGAGATACAAAGTTGGCAGAAATATACCTATACCAAGTCAGACAATTCAGACAGGAAGCATTCCTATTCCTAATCAGACAATTCAGATAGGAAGCATTCCTATACCAACTCAAACCATTCAGATAGGGAATATCCCTATACCGAATCAGAATATTTTGACAGGATATATTCCCTCGCCCAATCACAACCTGTCACAGAACATGGCATATCAAAACACCTACATTGATCCCAATTTCACAAACACCATGTCCTTGACGCAAGTCGATGTCCTTCAAAACCAGATGCAAACACTTCAACAATAGATGGATAACATGTCTATGTCCAGAAAATGAACTATCTTAGCACAAGACCTATGTCCATGTCCATTTGACAAAGCATTGTATATGACACCTTCCCCCCATGGATACATTATACCGGTTTTGCCTAAGTATAATGGGAGGAAGAATCCTTTAGAACACATTAGATAGTTCTCAACAACATGCATGGACATATCGTATGACCCCACATACTTAATGAGACTATTTCCACGAACCCTTGTCGGGATAGGACTAGAATGGTTTTCTAAATTACCATATGGTATACGATCTTGGGGTGAATTAGCTGAAGTTTTTTTTGAACATTTCTCTTTTAACATAGACAATGAGGTAACAATTGCAACCTTGTGCCACACAACACAAGAAGATGGAAAAATCTTCACCACTTTCTTCCAGAGATGGCGAAGTCTAGCTAGTAGATGTCCTGTTGAAATACTGAAAAAATAAAAGGTCACCATATTCCTAGAGAACATCAACCCCAAATTGTGAAGTGATCTAAGGGTACACTGTTGTACTTCATTCTCAGACTTAGTACAAAAGGGAATCATCCTTGAGAAATTCCTTATAGACAAAGGTGAAATGAAGGCACTAGGCAGGAACCCCATTGCCCAAAATCAAAATGTGCCAAATGATAGAAGGCAATTCTAGTCTAGGAACAAGAATGTTACAAATGATGGCATTATTGATGCTAAAAACATACATACCAGACCAGTTATCACACTTAGAGGGTACACCTCCAATCAAGACACGACAGATGGTCCAGATCAACAAGCTAACTATGTCCAAAATTCACAACAACAAAGACCGCAACAAAGGAGATTTCCTACACGTGAATTTACACCTTTAGGACAACCAATTGAGGTTATTTACAAAGAGTTGATTAAACACAATCTCATCAAACCTTTGGAACCAAGGGAGTATGATCAAGGATAGTTTAAACCTTCTTGGTGGGATGACAAAGCCCATTGTGAATATCATCAAACCAAAGGGCACAACCTCCAACAATGTCGTCAACTCAAGAACATAATACAAGACTTTTTTTGAGAACGGAACCATAGAGGTTGGTGGCTAGAAAAACACTAAGAAAAGTGATCATAAGGTATTCAAGGACCCATTACATGACCACACAAAAGGAAAAGCCTCCAGTTCGGGACCTAAGACCGATCCATCAACCAATTACGCAAACACCAATTATGACTATGGAAAAGGAAAGATCGTATATAGCCTCTACCCAGCAAATGAGTATGTCGATACCTTCACCATTAAGAAGCATCTGGAATGTAGTGTAAACACACGTAGAACTAAGATCACTATTCCAGGTCCTTCTTCTGAACCATCTACGCAACCTTCCAAGTTCAAGTACAATCTTCTTGATCAATTGAGTAAAACCCCCGCGCAAATATCTATCTTGGAATTGTTGACCTTATCACCTGGACATCAAGCCATCCTTGACAAAGCTCTACATAATACAACCACTCCTATAGATTTAGATGTCAATCGTTTCGAAGAGATGGTGGGATATTTAACCAATTCGCATCATGCCACCTTTTTCTGACAGGATTACTCAACTGAAAAGTCAGATCATAATGACCCCTTACATCTTGAAGTCTTAGTCCATGATACCAGAGTTAGACGAGTCTTGGTAGACGGAGGAGTAGGTTTGAACCTATGTACCCTTAAATTGGTTAAGGCATTAGGATTCTCAAAAGACTGTGTAGATACCTCTAAGAGTATAGTCATCAAGGCTTACGATGATGAGGAAAGATCGTCCAAAGGAGTTGTCACACTCCCTATCTGAATTGGCCTAGCAATCATGAACACTAGCTTCCAAGTCTTGGATCTCACCCTCCCATACAACTTGTTGTTAGGTAGACCTTGGATACATGCAATGAAGGCTATACCTTCAACATACCACCAATGTCTCAAATTCCCCTATAATGGCACATAGATCACCATTGATGGTGATCCAGATCCTTTTTAGTATTGTACAAGCCTAAAGAATATCCCTCCCCATCTATTCAAATAGCCAAGGACCAGTACGGGAAAGGTTTTAAAATAATGCAAAAGGAAGGCTATGATGGGCACAGTGGGTTAGGTCTATATTAGAATGGAAGGACAGAACCAATTACTATCTACCCATGACCGAAATATCTAGGGCTAGGGTGTCAACCGCTTAGAATCGAGTTTCCTGGTACTTTGTTATCGTTTCAAGAGGAAGTGAATGATTACGCAGACATCGAGACATCTCATGAACCACTTCCCCCAATTTGCGACAAAACCCCAATTTATGACAAACCTCCAGTTTTCGATGAATCCTCTTACTCAAGTGATGGTGAGTGGGAGTCCCTTTCATCTACTAGTACTATGAACATAGATGCCTTATTTGGAGAATTGGACCTCAACGTGAAACCTAAACCAAAATTATCGAATCCCCGTCCTAAGAAGCACTTGTCCAAACAAGAATGGCAAGAGAACTATTATTGGGAAACCCTTGATCATGCATCTTGGGCACCTAAAAACCCATCTTCTGATGAATCTACCCTTACTATGGTCCCACATTAGAGTTTACCTACCCATAGGGAAAAGACCAAGCAAGAGTTAGTCTAAAACTTCTACAACCATGTCAACCACTCTATATTAACCTTGATAGCAGATACCTTTAAAAACTTCGATGATGACATGCCCCTTATATATCCCGAACTCATTGACTGGGATCATCAAGGTACACCTATCATAGATACATTGGAGAATGACGAAGCAATTGCTGAGTTCATGGGACTTAGAGAAGGCATACCAAGAGGGGACCATAGAGCAGGTTTTACCATAGACTTAGACAATAAGGCATACTTTGGGGAGTCTATTTACACCTCTATTCGCAAAAATGAGAATGAAAAGAAAAAATACAATAAAAAGAAAAATGATGAGTCCCTAGGTGAAAACCGAAAGGCACCTTTGGACAAAGAAAAAGTCAAAATAAAGGATGAATCCGAGGGAAAAAACCTCTCAGAGGAACCCAAGGATAGAGGTTTAAATATTCTCCCCATTGAACAGGAAAAGTCATCGATGTTAGTGGAAGAATCTGTTGAAGTCAACATAGATATAGAAGAGAATCCTAGGAAGGTCTATTTTGTAGCTTCTTTAATAGAGACAGAAAAATTTGAGTTTAAGGACTTCTTTCAAAAGAGACAGATAAAATTTGCATGGTCGTATGCTGACATGTCGGGGTTGGATCCAGATCTAATATTGCACCATTTACCTCTACATCTAGGTATTAAGCTAGTCAAGAAGAAGTTGAGGAAGATGCATCCGCAAATTGCTCTATTGGTCAAGGTAGAACTTAAGAAACTTTTGGATGTAGGATTCATAAGGACAATAGACTATGGGGATTGGATATCAAATCTTGTACCAATGACTAAGCCAGCTAGGGGCATTCGCATTTGCACTGACTTTAGAGACATCAACAAGGCATGTCCTAAGGATGACTTTCCTTTGCCGAATATCGACATGATAGTAGACCTTACAGCAGGCTACAAGATGCTATCCCTCATGGATGGTTTCTCTGGATATAACTAGATTAAAATCGCACCTGAAGACCAGCATAAAATAGCTTTTACATGTCCATGGGGCACATATTGTTGGAATGTTATGCCATTTGGCCTTAAGAATGCAGGAGCTACCTATCAGCGGGCCATGACCATAATTTTCCATGACTTTGTACATACTTTCATGGAAGATTATGTAGATGACATCATAGAAAAATTAGAAACAAGGGAAGATCATTTGAAAGTCTTAGACAAGATATTCCAAAGGCTGGAGAATTACAATGTGGGGCTAAATCCAAAGAAGTGTGTCTTTGGAGTCAAATCAGGGAAATTGTTAGGGTATATCATCTCTCACAAAGGCATTGAAGTAGACCCAAAGAAGGTAAGAGCCATCATAGAAATGCCTCCTCCAGTTAGCATTGGTCAACTCAGAACCTTACAAGGGAGATTACAGTCAATTTGACGTTTCATAGTAGAATTGGCAGATAAAATACATCCATTTCAGCATCTACTCAAGAAAGGAGTGCCATTTGTATGGACCCTTAAATGTCAAGAGGCCTTCCAACAAATCAAGGACTATTTGCTTACTCCACCAGTCTTAATGCCACCTATAGAGGGAAAACCATTGATATTATACATCTCAGCAACTCAGTCGGCATTAGGGGCTCTTCTCGCACAACAAGATGATCAAGGTCATGAGAGAGCGGTCTATTATATTAGTTGTACCTTAGTGGGATATGAATTGAATTACAACAACATAGAACGTGCCTGTCTTGTGGTAGTTTTTGCTACCCAAAAACTTCAGCACTACATGCTCAATTGACAAACAAGGTTAATTGCAAAGATTGATCCACTTAAATACCTCCTAAGTAAGGCAAATTTAACAAGCCGATTGGCTAAATGGGTCATGATACTTAGCGAGTATGACATTCAGTATGTCAAAAGGAAGGCTATGAAAGGATAGGTGATTGCAGATCAACTAGCTGATGCACCTATAAAGGCAGACCATCCATTAGTGTCAGATTTTCCAGATGAATTTCTCTTCAACATTGACATTAAAATAGAATGGAAACTATAGTTTGATGGGTCACACACAAATCATGGTTCAGGAGCTAGTATCTTATTTGTCACACCTCAAGGTGATACCATTCCCAAATCATTCAAGATTGCATTTCCTTGTATCAACAATATAGCAGAATATGAAGCTCTAGTGACAGGGTTGAAAATGGTAGTTCAATGGACAATTAAGAGCCTACATGTTTTTGGTGACTCTCAACTTGTAATCCGACAGGTAAATGATGACTACAAGACTAAGGATGAGAAGCTTGCACCATACAAGTGAATGGCAGATAGTTTTAAATAGTATTTCAAAGACATAACTTTTCAACAAATACCACGTATCCAGAATAGAGTTGCAGATGCAATGGCAACCGTGGGTTCCTTGTTGGATATTCTGAGAAACGTGCCTATGTTCGAGTTCTTGGTTGAACAACTTTTGGTTCCCACTTATGATTTCCCCGATACAGCGATAGTGTGTACCATTGTTGGTCCTATGTCTCCTTGGTATAAAGACACATTCGATTACCTCACTGACCAAACCCTACCTCAAGACTTGTCTAATAACCAATGTCGAACATTCATCCGAAAGTCAGCTAAGTACACCATCATCGGAGAAACCCTATATAGATGCACCTTAGATAACACCCTTATGAGATGTCTCGATGCTGAAGAAGCACAAACAACTTTGTGATCGGTACATGAGGGTATATGTGGATCTCATTTGAGTGGTCCTACTCTAGCCCTTAAGATTATGAGACTAGGTTACTATTGGCCTACAGTGGAGAAAGATTCATACATCTTTGTAAAGAAGTGTAGATAATGCCAAATACATGGAGACTTGATAAGAGAACCAGTGCAAGAGCTTTGTCCAATTACTTAACCATGGCCTTTCACCCAATGGGGACTTGACCTCATAGGTAAGATACACCCTCCATCAAATTGCCATAAATTCATCATCACCGCCACCGAATACTTCACCAAATGGATTGAAGCTATTCCCATGACATACATAACTAGCACACAAATATCTAAGTTTATCCTAGAATATATCATTTGCCGGTATGGTGTACCACAATCCATAATCATAGACAATGGCCACCCATTCAAGAACCAAGAAGTATGCCATTTATGTGAAGAATTCCACACCAAACACCATTCCTCCACTCCGTATTACCCACAAGGTAATGGCCAAGCTGAGGCATCTAATAAGACTATTGTTAGAATCCTTAAGAAGACTGTCAATGGTGCTGACCGTGATTGGCACCTATAGCTTAATCCTGCCTTATGGGCTTATCGCAAAAGCATTCGTACTCCCACTGGTGCCACTCCATTTTCCCTCGTATTCGGGTCCGAAGCTATCTTACCTATTGAGGTTGAAATACCTTCTCTATGGTTATCCTTGAAGGGTCATATTGACGATGAAGAGTACCATGTCTCAAGGTTACAAGAGCTAGAATTGTTGGATGAATGAAGACAGAAAGCGTTAGATCATTTGCAAGCATATCAGAATCATCTTCATCGTAGTTACAATAGGAAGGTTCTCAATAGACATTTTGACATTGGTGACTTGGTATTAATGGAGAATCCTAAGAACCAAGCTGAAAGAGAAAAACTAGGTAAGTTCGCACCTAACTGGTTGGGGCCCTATATAGTCACAGAAGCCTTTGGATCAGGAGTGTACCAACTCTCTACTCCTGAAGGTGAGCTGCTTATGTCACCTATCAACAGTCTGCATCTAAAGAGGTTCTATGCTTAGCTTCTGAGAATTTGTGTCTTAATCTAGAAGATACAAAAAAAAATTGTAAAAACAAAAAAATGGTTACCTTGATGAAAACCTGGCAAACAGGCATCTTTGTAACACCAATTTTTTTTTTTTTTTGAGAAAATCAAAAAAGAAAAGAGAAATAAATCCATCCAATAGTGAAAACCACTTCGGTGGCGCTATGGATAAGTACCATGGTGAAAACTTGGCAAATAGGCGCCATGTGTAGTCAAGCTCACTCTTCTATCTACCATCATTCTAATCAGACTTTTTCGTCATCATTCATAATAAATGGTTGTCTTATCCATTCCTTGAAATGATTGACATCTAGCATCTATTCCATCACATTACCCACTCCATCTTCCAAATCTTATTCCTGATTGGGGAAAAATCCTTGTTCTATGCCCTAACACCTTGTACATAACGTCACATCATCGAAAATGTCCTGAAAAATACCAAAAACATTAGAAAACTTCAAAAATCCAAAAAAATTGAGAAATGTCAGAAAATCCCATAAATAGAGTCAGGTCATCATGTTAAGTCATTATGTCAAGTCATTATGTCAAGTAAGTCATGTTAAGTCAGTCATAGACATAGCCGAACTACGTTGCCTCTACGACTGGGATGTAGGTAAGGCCATCAATCGATGTGCCCCCGAGGAAATAGGTCTATCAATTTAGGTTTGTCATGTATCACACATTAAATCATGACTCTTTATACATTCAAAGTCATTGGTCATGTCAAACTATGAGGTCTCTGCATGTACAATGTAGGCAAGGCTAATCAATTGATGAGCTCTCGAGACCACACTAGGTCAGTCCAATAGGGTTCATTCACGATCATTATCACACAAGTTGCATATCATAGTTTAAGACATCATCTCATGTCATTCTCTATCTACACATACACACTTTTATCAGTCAAAGAATCAAAACAAGTCATGCAACAACAAGGCAAAATGTCTCAATTGTCATCAAGTGAATATCAAACACATTGTCAAAGTGATCAACCTATGTCTTACGCAAGATATGTCTTTCTTGTCAACATACATCATCAACTTGTCATAGTCTCATGTGGCTTGTCACCTCAATGTCATCAGACTACAATGTCTGATACGACATGTGTCTTACTGAAACTAGGCTTTGTCATGCCTTACACAGAAGTCACCAGGTCGAAACCAGACTCAACGTCTTATGTAGTATGTGTCATTCTCTCACATTATGCTATGTCAAACATCAACATCAAACAATCCCACAAGATCAAGTTTTTCTGAATACATTTATTTGGCTTTATGACTTTATATCTTATTTTGTCTTATCTTTTTATCGATTTGTGCAAGATCTTATTACTAGCTTTCTCGAGGATGTCCCTTGAAGGATTTAGAGAAGCAACAATGTCTCAGGACTCTTTTTCTTTGGCTGCTATCTGTTAATTGTCTTTTTAACATTGGTTTTTGAGTCATGTTACTAGTTTCCTCAAGGATGTCCAATCAAGGATTTAGAGGAGCAATGACGTCTCATGACCTGTCTTTTATTTGTCTGCTGTCTGTGGTTTGTCTCAACTAAACAACTGGGGCATCTTGTCCTTAGTCTGAGTTAAGACACTCCTTGTCTACGACTATCTATTTTTCACAGGTGGATAACTTTGTACACTATGGTCTATCTCATATCATAGTGTGTACTATCCATCTATGTCATGTCCCACCCAATGATGATAACAAGCAAGTATAGTGTATTTGGCAATATATCAAAGATTTTTTTTTTTCTCAATCAATCAATTTTCATTCTATCATTTTCTCCATCAATCACACTTTAATTATGTTCTATTAACATTCTAAATTAATTTCATCCTAACATTTCTCTTCTTTGACATAAAGATAAGGTCCTGTGACACAATAACAACATTAGATCATTTGCATTATCATACATTTCACATCATTACATAATAGGCATTGCATCATCATATAAGGTAAACATTGCATGTACATATTATCACACATATAAATAAGCATCATATAGATCATTTCATTCATTATCATAAGTAAATAGAATCATCCATAACATCATTGTAAAATTTATAACTCATAAACATATAGAAACAATTCATTCATAGCACATGTATATACATCATTTAGGAAACATAATCATGTAGAAATGAAGCATCATCCATCACATAGAATTGCATATCATGTAGAAGCTTCCAAATTCATATATATATATATATTGCTCAACAATTGTATCACATTACAATGTCTGAATGTATCAATAAATAAAACATGAGCTCGCGGGCTCTCTGATCAAAATACAACTGTCTACATAAGTCCCTATCATCGTGTCCCACTACCCCTGTTGTCACATGGTGATGGTGGTGGGAAAACAGTCGAAGGTAGCCTCTGTGAGGTGGAAGACCTATCATATGGACCTATCCTTAGTGGTCCTACCACTCCCTCGGTACTCCGTGTCCTCTAACTCCGAGTATGACTCCTACCTTGACTCCGCACCTCTGAAAATGTAGGAGCTCGTCTATCTGCTGGCACTGCTACCTCATAAAGATCTTTGTAGTATGTAGCTCTCTCCACCGCTCTGATCAACTCTCATACCATGCCATCAAATGAGGATCCACTACAAAGGCATCTAACCTCAGTGAACTGCTACTCTATCTCCTATCTCCGAGCAATCACTTGATCTCTCTCCATCAGAGCACTATCTCTCTCTACACAGATATTGTCCCTCTCTGCACAGATACTATCTCTCTCTGCATGGGCACTATCTCTCTCTAGCCTCATCGCGTCAAACTCTATTGTCATCACTCTGAGTCTCTCCTCCAAAACCTCCCCGTCACCATCCCTAGGAGCATCCTCCTCCTATCTCCCCTCCACTATCCGATTCTCCTACACCTCCATCGATGCCCCCTCCTCAACATCCTCCTCTATATCATCCTCTCCATATCCCGCCAAAATCCCTAGAGGGTCCAAATCCATCTCTGCATCCAGATCCTTTGCAACATCCTCTAGTTCAACATCCACATCTACATGCTCCTCAACCACTACCTCCACTGCAGCCTACTCACCCCCAGCCTGTACATCCACTCCCCCTCCAATGTCCACCATCGGTACATCAACTACTACTGCCTCCTTAATCGGTGCATGTCCCCCTCTCTGTCCTCTCTATCCTCGTTTCCCACCTCTACCACCATCTCTATGACCAACTCTACCCACTCTGGCACCTCCATCTCTCTATCATCCTCTCAGCCCTGTGCCTCGTCTCTCGACTGGTGCTGGCAAATTTGGATCTATATAGGGAATCGGGCGATGCACTGCCCACCATGCATCATATGCAGATGTAGTCCCTGGATCTACTAATCCATCTCTTGATCCCCACTATACTAGCTGTAATGTCTGTATGTCTGCCTCAGCTGTGGTAACTGGTATCAGGGGTCCCCACCATGGAACCTCTCTGGATGAATGAGCAAACTCTGCTCTGCTCAAAGGCACATCCTGAACCTCTCGAAATTGTCTTAGAACTCTGTCTAGTAGGTGTCACTCAATGATGTGAACACTACAAACAGTCCTCCCAATAAGGTACTGTGTCTGTATACAGAATGGCAAATGTATATCATCATCCGCCCATGCCTCACAATCCATGTAAGGTCTCCATATAAACTAGTCAAGTGTATCCAATGCATGTCTCTAGTATCCTATGTCTCCAACATGTGTCTGCGTGATATGTCCTGTATATCGAAACACATATGGAAGTCTCTCCTCTCGCTCTACTGGAGGATGAAGTACAGCTATCCTCTCAAAACCCCATATCATCAACAATATCATCCCACAACTCAAAGACTATGCATCTCTATAAGCAATGTCATGTAGATGAAAATACAGCATCCCGAGTAGACATGGACCCCATGCATATCTCATCTCACTCTCTAACATCCCAACCAACATAGCTCCCCATCCCACTGGAAAGCCATGACCTCGTCTATCCGAAAGCACAATCCCACCAATCAATGTACATAGGATGCAATCAATCCTCTCATATCTATCTGCTAAAACTAGCCATCTAATCTCATAGTGCTCAATGCCGAGCCTATTGATGTCATCAACCTGATAGAACTGTGCCAACTCAGTCAACCCTCACTTCGGATCATATGTAACCCGCTCTCCTCTAATAGGAAGTCTCAATATCCTATACACATCCTCTAATGCGATAGTGGCCTTTCTAGTCGGCAAATGAAACGATGATGTCTCAGAATGCCATCGCTCACACAGTGCAGTCAACATCCCCCTATTCGCTCGAATGGTAGGCATAGACAAGCAGTGATGTAGACCTACAACCCATAGCTATCAAATCTCTGCAGAAGTCAAATTCTCTCTCAGATCAAACATATCTGGTCAAGACTCTCACGTATAAATCGGATCTAAAATCACCTGCATTTAAACCATGATGTTAGAAAATTTTCAAGTTTTACTTTGAAATTTTTTTTGAGAAATTTACTAGCCAAATGCGGCTCACATTGTCAGATGCGGTGCATTTTTTTCAAATGCATCGTACAATTCCTCAAATGCAGTGCATATTACATATGCGTTGCATATTTCCCACACCCTTGTTCTAATTCTGCACATGTAGTTCACTAAACCACATGTGGTCATTTGTTGCACATGCATTATTGTTTCCTTAACCTACCCATTTTAACACATGCGGTTCATTTTCCTAGCCTACATTTCTACTACATATGCAATCCCAAATGCATATGTGGTTCACGACCACACATGCATCTAACCCCCATATAGATGCGTTGCATATATACACATGCGGTGCACCAAACTCCAAATGCGTTCATTCCCCTTAATCCTATTCTAGCCTATGCGTGAATTTGCATATGCATCGTTTCGCAGTCCAATGTGGAGATTACGATGGCATATGTGTCGTTCACGATGAACTGCATTTGCTTAATGCATTTTCTAAGCTTCAAAAAATGTGCAAAAATTAAATTTCAAGCTCTTGTTTTCACGTACATACTGGTGGTCCTGTGTCGGTTGGCCGCTGGAAGGTCCGGATCCGATAACCTCAATGCTTGGTGTACGGAATAGGTGCCATTTCGTCCGTCAGTCAGAGCAAATTCTCAAGTTTTTCTATCTCCTCCGAGTGCAAATGAATTCATTTTAGCCCTAATTTCTATTTATAGGAGGATTTCAAATGGCATTTTCTCAGCCCTAATCTATTGGCCGTGTAATCTTTCAACTTCTAAAGACCCATATTCATCCGTCTTAACTCCGATTTCAATTCCGTCAACTCCATAGCATTTCTGACTACCAACTTGACTTATCAGGAATATTTCCTGATTTTTTTGAAACTTTCAAAAATTTGTCAATTTTCTCAAGGGGGCATACCCTAACCTGTTTCATGCTGGGGCATGACCGGGGCATATTTTCTTTGACACAACGTCGTACCAACATTGTATCAAAGAGGAGCAAACTGTAGATACCAAAAATTGGTCTAGGCCTACAAGTACACATTTGACATAATTTTCTATAGTTCATTGTCATGATTAAATAATGTTTATTATTTAATTACCTTTCTAACACATATTTCCTCTATTAATTAAATACCCTTTTTAATTAATTCATTAATTCAATAATCATCCTTTATTCAACTTAATTAATTAAATAAAGCATATTTATTTAATTATGTTGCGAACTAATTAATTCTTCCCCCTTTATCTATCAATTAAATAATTTATTATTTAATTCCCCCTTTATCATAATTTTCTAACTATAATTAAATATCTTTATTTAATTATTCATTTAACCCCTTTTATCTATAATTAAATATTTATTATTTAATTATTCATATTTATCCTTTTCAAACAGTCAAATTAAATAAATTACTTTATTTCTTTAATTAAAGTCTTATTTTTGAATGTTGAATTAAATTAACATTTAATTAATTATTTCACATTCTTCCATCATTCAGTTATCTCTTACATTCACTCACCTTCGAACTCGAGTTCTATTTTTAGTTCTCCAGTTATCTCTTGAGTTCAAACACCAGTTTAACTCTGAGAGAGAACTCTCTATCACAACTAGTCGATTAACTAGTTCTAACTTATTTTGTATTCACATGCATTTAATCTCCAACTTCTAACTTTGGCCTTTTCTTACAAAGTCTATTTCTTTTATTTTTGAAGATGAAGATTGGAACTCATGTTCTAACTCACATTCTAAAATTAGTATTTATCCTACAGTTGAACTCACGTTCTAACTCGCGTTCTATCTGTCACATAACTCATTGCATGGCATTCATCAATCTAGTCCATCAATCTCTCTTTCAATCTGAGCCAATCATTCGAAAACCTATAATCTATAAAATGGCTTGTCACAATCATTATTCCTCCTCCCCGAAATTATACACTTTTGAGAAGAAACTATTCTTTGATATTTTTCTTAGACATTCAACACAGCTATACTTGCATTCAAACATAGAAATCTGAGGGCAAGAACACTAAAAAGGCAAAATGGAGAAGAGCAATGGAGTTAATTTGAAAGGGTGAATACATATTCGGTGAGATCAATTCATTTGTTAATTATTCATCATGTTTTCAATTTTGTTCTTTATTGTTTGATTTTAGATTAGTTTTGATTTAGATTAGAATTAACAATTGTTGATTCTAGTTGCAGATCTTATCACAAAATTTATTCTAATGTTACTCTAAGGATTTAAAACCCTTTTTAAAATTAAGCCTTCAGTCATAAGAAAATTAAGACCAAGAAGAAACTTAAGGTGACCGACAAACCTAAGATCAGATTCTGGCAAGACAACGAGTACAATGGCACAAGTGACAAATAAAGTCACACCATAGGTCAATTTATTATCATTCCAACAACATAACTTAGTCACACCATCACATGGTTCAAGCTTTTGAAAATCATATTTACCAAAACCCAATACCTTCATCTGAAGCACTTTGAATGCCATCAATTTCAGGATTAACAAGATCATCAAGAACACTTATGTGCACTAGTCACTTCATGCACACTATCAGTTGATAGACATATTGACCTATGTGTCAAAGACTCGTTGTTATCTGAATTTTTTTCATTAGCCCTTGAACAAGTATCTTTATCTTCCTTCACATAAATTATTTCCTCATTGGATGAAAACATGTCCATAATCATACTATGAAGATAAGTAACATCAAAAAAGAACTCAATTTCACTATTAATAACATGAGATCCACCTTTGTTTACACCATAAAGATCTATATCATTTTTAAAACTATGCTTAGGTTCAAGATACTGAAGACACAAGTTTTTATCTTCAAAGTGATCATCATCCATTGAATCGGTATGCTCTAGTGATAACAAAGTTGAGCTACACTCCAAGTATTCCTCATATAAAACTTGTTCATTTACTTGTGAACAAGAAACTTCATCATCATTTACATCACTGCATCCTTCAAATGAAGAAAGAACCTCTAGCTCCTCATCATAGGAGAATTCATAACCCTTAAAATAATAATTAGGTCTACTGTCATCATTATCTTCATCATAAGGAAACTCATCACTACATATACTATGCTTAAATTTTTCAGAATGAATGCTTAAATTTTCATCTTCAATATCTTGACCACTGACTTGAGATGAAAAATCAACAATACTTGCAAGTGTATCTTTATCTCCATCACTGGTATATTGATCTTCATATATGCTCCTTTTGGGCTTATCGCAGGCACTATCCTCATCCATACAACATGGATCTTCATTTTCTAATATACTCTTTTCGCTTATTATCATTGATTTTGATTTTTCTGAATAGGATATCTTCCATCAACATTTTGAGATATCACATTTTGTTCATGATTAAGTTGGGCTCCCTCAAAAAAATTTATCCAATCAAGTAATTGATCAAATCTATGAGGCTTCACATCTTTTGGCAAGGTACTTAGTCCTGGCTCAAAGATTTCACAAAATAAATCAGCACATATTGAATCTTTAGGTCTGAAAGTTTTGGGGATTTCCAACAAGGCATCCAAAAATATTGAGAACAAGTCAGAGGGTGATTCTCCCTTGTGCATCTTCATGTTAGACAATTCTTGAACAAAAGACAACTGAGCAATACTATTCAAATTTTGTTAATGTCCACCTTGGAGGTCAGCATGATCTGTGTGTTGTGATGATGGACAAATCAAAACAACAAAAGAATCATCATCTTGACAATCATTTCTATTGTTTGATCCATGAATTCCATTTTCATGAGATTTGCTAGGATAACCAACACTTGCAGCCATGTATCCTTTCATCATTGAATATTAAAAATTGTTCTCAATATACATGATAATTTGATATGCTTATGTAATGTTGTAGGCTCTTTATCTCTTAGAAAATAACTCATTTCTTCATCAAATGCATCAAAATATACAATAAAACATACTACATCATTTGGACTCATTCTCTCAGGAATGCCATTTAATGTTTTTTAAAACCTAAGATTGAAGGTTGGTACCAACTCATCTTTTTTCTGGGCGTTATTAAATTTTTGTCTTTGTGAATGTGGATTAATTATTTCTCCAAATTGTTCTGTGAATTCTTTCATGAACTCATTCCATGAAGAGATAGAACACATTGGCAAATATGAGAACCAATCTCTAGCATCTTTCTTCAAAGATTGAACAAATAACTTCATGGGATCTTCATGATTTACCTCATAATCTCCCATCAAATCAAAAAATTCTTGTATATGTTGAGATGTTGATTCGAATATTTCCCCTTTGAACTTTGGCAAACATTCCCTAACTTCATTAGGAATAGGGTTTGGGAAACCTTGAATATCATTAAAATTCAATGGTCTATATCTTTCCACAGAGAATCTTTTTTGATGACATGACAAGGGTTGCATACTCTTCATGCTTACTTCATGCATGTACAAGTGAATGATGCATTTTATTTCACCGCTTTACAAACTTCAAACATCAACTACAAAATTGATCATTGCCCTATTTTTTTCTTTTATCCTGACCTTAAAATATTACAATGCATAACTCAAGTACTAATACATTTAAGATTTCTTTAATGGGCAGATTTCAAGAACAAGCATACTTCTTCATTAAAACATAAAAACTTCAAATTAGAGCTTGGAAGTATGAGAATTACAACTATCATTCACCTTTTTTAGTTCTTAATTCACTCAATAGGGAATTAACATTATTTTTACATTTCTTATAATAGCACCCATATAGATCTATTTTCCTTTGAAAACTGAAACAAGGGAAAATACCTAGATATATTAGTAGGTATTAAATTTTACCAGGCTTCCTTTTATAGATTCTCCACCTCCTTTATAGAGGACTAATACTTCAATAATGTGAAGTATATTTACCAGTTGGTTTCCAATTTAAGTTCACTCTTCAACACTTTCCATTCGTACAAAGTTCTTTAGAGTCACCACTCACTCTTAATGATAAATTTTAATTCAGAACTCCCCAAACTCTATCAAGGCATGATTATCTATCACAACTACTTCAAATAAGTCCCTAGTAGAGTCTCCATTTCTATTGGTTATTTTTTAAGAACCAAACTTATTCTCACCACAAACCTATGAAATTGCTAAGGAAAATTATCACTAAGGGGAAGGATTGGACAACACATAAGTAAAGGATTTTTGGTATTTACTTCTTCACTTCAAGCTCTATGAAACCTAGGAGGGTGATCCTAAAAAATAGTGTTTATTGATACCAGTGTGAATCTAGTATCAAAACACAAATCAAATAGATAATTCTCCTTAAATGTTTAAAATAACTATACCATAAAATTTTGGAAAACTTTCATAGTAGTGATTAACTTAAACAAGAGAAGATATAATTCTCTTAACACTCTTACACGTGTAGAAAAGAAATCAACAATATTTTTTGATTATATTATGTGATCGTCAGTTGAGTCAGGTACCCCAATTGGAGTATGAATGCTATACCAAGTTAGTTCCATATTTTGGGAAATGAAGTCAAACCATAAACCTATATGATTAGATAACAACTTTCTATTTTATAAAAATACCCACAACCTTGAAAATACTGCATTACAATATTTCCATGAGTTATTTCCATAATTAACTTATTACTATCATCCTTACATAAATTTTATATCAAACCCATTGTTAAATTCAAGCATTTACATACATTCTTTGAATGGAAAAGCAAGAGTGAAACAATACATCTATTGAAACTCAACAAAGACAAATAAGATAACCATTTATTATCATATTCATAGCTTTATTTCATATAGAGAAGAGAAAATGTATAGAAATTTTGTAATACCTAGTTATCTGTATTGTTATCAAAAACATACATATTGGTTGATCCCTTTCTAGAACGTATTACTGAAAAAACTATTTTCCCTTGTATTTATTTCCTTTGAAAATAAGTACCTATTGACCTCCCAACTTCTTGACCTCTTGACCCTCTCCTTTGCATCTAGCCTTAGAATCCCTCTTATAATACAAGGGAGCAACAAGCACCGGGTTGGATTACATTTTCATTTCAAAATGAATTTCAATAGAAAATAATAGAATCTTCCCCAATTGATTCATGTAAACCATACACTTTATTTCCCAAATACACATGTTGTGTCACATTTACCTCCTTTCCCATAGAAAATAACTCACTTACGATTCATAATAGTAGGATAGCAGGAAATGATCATGATTTATCTTCAGAATATTTGCCCATACCTTGCCCCATGTGTACCCGCCTCTAATAGATTTGATGGCCATAAAATAGTTTATCAATCTCACAAGTGTGCTACAAAATTAGTTCTATCTTAGCATCGTTTTTATCTTAGAACTATTTCAGCTAATATCTCCAATTGCATCCGTCTTTACCAAGAGCTTTCTAATTTTTTAGGAGAAGTCTACATGGTACTTGCCCATGCACCCGTTGGAGAGTATGGAATACAAGAAAAAACTCAAGGGATGGCGAGGAGTGGTCAAGACTTTCCCACATCACCAGCCATCTACCATCATTTTTAATTCTCTCAAAGAAAATCACCATTCCCAAGACCTGGGAGGTCTCACTTAATGAAAAATGTTACTCCACTCACTAACCCTTTTAACTGTCTTTCCATGCTATTGAAAATGGATGAGCGTGTGGGGAACAAATTTTATGTGAACATGTGTCATGACATCCACCATCAATTTTCCTCAAGAAACACCTACTACATCATGGAGATACTGGTCCCACCATCAATTAGTACCACATGGCTATCGCTCGCTAACTTGTGTCTTTAAAATAATAGGAATTAAATCAAGACGGGTGTGCGAGGAGTGGTAGAGATATGGCCACATCTTCAATTTCTTTGTCATTGATCTTCTTTGAAAGGCATCAATCATCTTTACCAAGGAGATTAGTCCCACAAACATACCAGACATGTGATTAGAGCTCACCAGCCCGTGTGAATAAACTAAAAAAAAATGAAACAACACGTGCACACGGGGAATGATTGGTATTGATTCCCATGATCAAATGGCCAATCATGAAGCTTCATTTTTGCACATGTCACAGACGTTAATCATAAAAAGGGGCCATCTCAAGGTAAATGAGACATTGACCCATAATATAATAGGTTAATGATTTAAAACCCTTTTTAAAATTAAGCCTTCGATCATAAGAAAATTAAGACCAAGAAGAAACTTAAGGTGATCAACAAACCTAAGATCAAGGGTCGGTAAGAAAATGAGTAAGATGGAACAAGTGACAACTTAAGTGACCAGGAATTGGGAAAGAAGGTTAATGCAATTTTAAAATGACCAAGGCTTTTTTTATTTATAGGACAACCTTAGGAAGTTCTAAGGATATAAAACCCTATCATAGTGATGTGAATATGACCTAAAATCATAAACAACGTGCCAAGCCATACTTTGCAGAACTTTTAGAGTGGAACTAGCAGAATTTTTTGAGGGGTTCCATCATGGTGCAATATATATGTGTTGGTGATTAGTAATCAGAGATGTTGTTATTGGTTTTTTTTTTTGGGTTTTCCCATGTGTTTCCATCAATGAAAAAGGGGGAGATTTTTGGAAGTTTTTTTGTCTTTGATATCAACAAATCTTTGTTGTTGCATTGATGTAAAGCTATGGAGATGCCTTTATTGGTTGCATTATGTTGTCATTATTAGTATCATGGATTTCAACCTCTATTGTTTCTTTTATGAGAATGTGTTTGTGATGTTCAACCTCTTGTGTGGTTGAGTTGTTGAGAAGGTGTTCCAAATTTTTTGTTTTTTCTTATGGTGTTAGGTTTCTAAGTGCTTTTGAGAAAATTTGAATAGAAGAGGAAATAATGTGGTGAAGAGTGTTTAGTGTGATAGGGTGTTGTTCAGTGTTTTTATCAATATTTCTCCATGGATGAATATATTCCTACACAATTAAAATATGTTGCTTAGAGGTGTTATATCTAGATTTTATTATTCTAGATAGTTTTGCAAAGAAATTTGTGGTCATTAGTGTATGAACTATGAAAGTAGTATTGTCTAGGAGAAATGGTTTTTCTCCACATTTCTCCACAGTGAGGTTTTTGGTGTTATGGATATGAAGGTGTGCTTATATTGATAATATCTATCTTCAATATGAGTTTTTCTCTTTTGGTCCTCCACAAGGTTGGATTTAGGGATTGTAGTGTGTGGAATGTTAAGTGGGTGTATAAGATGAGTATATTCTTTAGGTGAATGTTTTTGCAAAGGATTTATTGATTTAGGGCATCGATGAAATATTTTAGATTGTGTTCATGTTTTTTGTGTGGTATGTGAGTCATATTTGGTTCAAAGTAAGTGTGTAATTAATTGTTTATTGGTGTTAACATATGTTTGACCAACCTTCGGTGTTTACACTAATTGCAGATGTAAAATGTTTTTGGAAGCATGGTGTGGAATTTTTATGTGGATTTAAGTTTGAGTTAAGGTGTGAAGTACTGGTTTTCCTTCATTCCTTTCCACTATGGGAATGTTTTGGTGCTGACCTAAATTGAATTTTCACATTTGAGGTGCATATACGACATTGTAGATTGTTTTCAAGGTTGCAGATGGTATATATGTGTGATGAATTGATGAAGGAAGAGTGTGCTAAGTGTGTAACGAAAAGTATTGAGATGTGAAGTGTGAAATTGTGAAATGCAGTGTGAGATTTAATTCTTGTGACTACTGGAAGTAGTGAGTAGAAGGTATTTCCATTCTTCAAAGAGAGTGAATGTTTTGATGAAGTAGTGATGAAAATTTTCTATTGCTCTGAGATGGATTTATCATTGTAACAATATTATTTCTTCTTCTTTCTAATCTGATAATAATTCATTGGTAGTGGTCCTTCTTTTCTTTTGAGAAATGAACCCTCTAGTAGTGAGCATATTGTATTCGATGTTGCAATTACTTTATATTGTGAGCTATTCCTCACCATGATTTTTTCTTTGACTTTCCATGTAAATATTGTGCTCTCATGTTATTTTATGTGTTTGCATTAATTTTTCTCATGTTTAAATTTTTCTAATGCATGATAAGGGTTTAAAGGTTGTTAAGGGTTTAAGGAATAATGCAGATCTAAATTTTAATGAGGGTTTACTATTTTAATGAACAACTGATTCACCCCCTCTTAGTTGTCTTGTGTAATTCCCAAAATTTCTTGATACAAATAACTTGTAAAGGAGTCCTAAATATTTTTTTTGTGTATTTCACTTTTCTACTTAGTACAATTTAAGATTGTATTAACCAATAATTTATAATTCTTATTCTGTGAACCTACTATAGCACCCAATTATTAAAACACACAAATCTAGCACTAAGCTCATAAAGAATTCATTTGATGAGAGCTCCCAACCCTTCTTTTAAATTTTATAAAATTGACTTCATTTAGAAGCCTTCTACTAGGCTACATTTAAAGTTATACATACATAAATAAATACATATGTATGTATGTATGTATTTATTTATGTATGTATGTATGTATGTATGTATGTATGTACGTATGTATGTATGTATGTATCCTAGTGAAAGATAGTTTCTAGATCCTTGATGCTCAAGACATCAATTATGTAAAATCACCAATATATATAAACCTAGTTAGAGAATATTATAGAATGATATAGATAATGTTATTACATAGATAGATGAAAGTATGATTGGAAAAAAAATAGAACTAAAGGGAATGAACATAACTATTCTCTAAGAAGTATTGCTTAATTTAGGAATTAAGCTCTCTTTTAGAAAAATTAGTGATGTGCAACTTATTCAAAGTTATGATTAAGGGGCGAGTGGTGTATGTGAACTGATGGTGTTTTCTGCACAACAACAACTTAGACAGAATATAATATCCTATCTCTCTTGAAAGGTAAATCTCTATCAACAAGCCTCAAGAGATAACCCCAAGGTCTCTAATGTTAGGTCTTGACAATGCATAAAAAAACCTAGATAATATGTGAAATTTCTGGTAATCACAAGGGGCCTTACAAAACAACTAGTGGAGGTTTCAAACTTATCAAATTTACAAGATTTTTTTATGCTTTTAATCCTAAAACTAGCACAAATTTAAAAAAAAACAATAAAATATAAGGGTTTAGAGAGAGAATTTATTCTAATATAAATTCTAAGATCAATCATAATAATGGTGAACATTGTGAATAGACAAATCTATGAGAAACCAATCTCTGTTTGATCAAGGACAAACTTGCAACTACACAAAAATAGTGCAACCTTATGAGGAAATCAAAATATTTCTAGACTATGAATATTTACCTACATACCCGATGATTGGCATAACATAAATAAACCTTCATAGTGGAACTTAGCATAAAATGAGGCCCAAACTAACTTTTCATGACAATTTACAATCAGAAAATTACTAAAAGTATGGATCATAGATCGATCAACATTCTTCACACTTCACCATTTCCATGAAAGACCTAAACGCTAATATTCAAAATGGATTTATAAACTCCAAAGAAATTTTAAAGATAAAGAATAACAAGAACCTTGCAAAGATAAAGCAACCCAAGAGAGAAAACCAATGGATAATATCTTCACTATATTAAATCACCCAAAACTTGCAACAATTCTTACATTTGAAGTTCTAGCATATTCTCTCAAATGAATAATTCCTATCTTAACTACAACTATTACAATAATGTTTAACTCTTTTAGAAATGTATAACCCAAAATAATGAAGCTAAGGCTTCAATTTATAGCAAAAAATTTCCTAGGGTGAGCAAAAAACAGGGCCCATAGAGCTAGATCAGCCATGCATCCGAATTTACTATGTTTAGCCAACCATGCAAGGAGAATGGAAGATTCCATTGAATAAGACAAAAATAAATTTTAGAAACCTAAGAGTGAAGTCCTTAGAAAGTTTAAATCCATCTGACACATCCTATTTCTGGAAGAAACCCAAAATTCGCCATCCCCTGTCTATCTGACGTGGATTCCTAAGTGGTGCCTCATTGTCTGGCATCTTCTATCTAGCTGGCATCCAGGGTTTGAGTTATTTATTTACATTTCTACAATATTTCCTTTACATCCGTTGGATCTAGAACTAGAATAAATTTTATTTTAATTTTATGACTACTAAATTCCTCCAAGTATTGTGGCATCACTTTATTCCATTCAATTTGTAACTCTTGGTACTTGTCCAACTTGGAAATATAGATAGTCGCATCCTCTAGGTGCTCTTTTTCTATTGGAGAATTATCCAAAGGGGCATAAACTTCATGCCACCAAGCTTGTATCCTATCAACATTCAAATGCTTCTGGCCAAATTTACTCCTCCTAGTCATTATATCTAGGAAACTAACACAACTACTTGAATCTCTTTCATCTTACCTTGTAGTTTCATGATTTTCTTCAATACTTTTTTGAGTTATTTCTATAATTTCAAACCTCGATCCACTCCTTCAATTTTCCAATCTCATCCTTGGAAAAGACATTCAATTCAATTAATGAATCCTTAGGAATTTGCAATTTTTTCTTTAATTCTTCAGTTGTAAGCTCATCAACCTTTCTACAATTTGTAACAAATTGTAAAGTATATTCCAAAAAATCAGAGGCACTGGTGTGAACCTAGAGAATTTATCTAATTACCTCATCTCCTCTCTTTCTATCATCTTGAAGCCACTCCTAAGTATTATGAACTTAGCTCTTTAGTTGTTCGATCTTCGAGACTACCTCTTTAGGAAAAATTCCTTTTGGTAAAGCATTATCATCCTAACTACCTACAATGGCCTCATCAAATGTTGGACATATTTATAGACATCATTCAGTTATTTTTGTAGCTTCTCCTTCTCCTTTGTTTCTTTATCTACTCTTCTTAGAATTCCCTGAGAAGAGTCTCAGAATTATTCCTTTTCTTGTTCATTGGTAGTTGGTCCCAAATTAATTGTTTCTACTTTATAGTCCGATGGCCTGATTTAATCTTTGAATTTGTCACTAGTCGGTACTGCTACATGGATAATTCAATTATTGAATTCATCATAGGAAAGAATCAAGATTACTTTTTCCCTCTTCCTTTGCTTTGGTTGCCCCCATTTTTCCAACAAATTTTCCCAAATGGGAGTCTCTTCTTACACAATGATTGGCTTCTTATTTATTCTTTTCTCTTGCCAATCTCGGACAACAATTCGCTCTGTATTTACTTATGTCTCCTAATCCCCTCCAACTTGAGTTAGACTGTTAGCAACCTCTTTGATACTGATCTCTTTATTAATTTGATCATCAACCTTGTCCTTATTTGGAGACTTAGACTATCCCTCCTCCTAGACAATCTATGATTCTATATTTTTACTCTCATCTCTAGAAGTAGATGGACCCACATCTTGCATCATTTTTCTCCATTCCCCACTATTGGGGGTAGAAATCTCCTCATCTTTTGAATCTTGAGGCTCGGGGTTATTTGATATGTCACCCTTTTCCATGGAAACTTCTTCTGATATTTGTGTTCTAAGAGGGGATAGGGGAGGAATACTACCCCCCACTGGTAGTTTTGTATGCACCTCTTCTTCAGTGACCCCTCCTTCAACAATTGGGGAGGACTTTTGTTGAGGAGATTTTCTCCTAACATATACTTGTGGCTTTTCTTCAAAGATTTCCACCTCCATAACCTTAGTCAAGGAATGATCATCAGTGGCTATGTCTTCCTTCTTCGCCTTGGTTCCCTTCTACCTTTTAGTGACCAACCTTCTCTTTCTTGTTGGTTGTGGTGTCCTTCCCTCTTTGTTTTTTGAAGTTTTTTTGCCTTAGGAGATGGCTTCTCTCCTTGTTTTGATGGACCCCAACTCCTAGTTCTTCTCTTTATTAACATTGGATTCTCGCCCTCCTGTTCTTCATTGGTATGAGGTGTTGAAATATCACCTCTTTCTCCTTATACTTCCCCCTCATAGTGGAATTCTAGGTCTCCAATAAGGTCAAATGTAAACTTTGTGTCATCAGCCTCTAGTTGTTGAGGTTTTACTTTCCTTAGGAGATGGCTTCTCTCCTTGTCATGATGGAACTTGACTCCTGGTTCTTCTCTTTATTCACACTAGATTCTCGCCCTCTTGTTATTCATCAGTATGAGGTGCTCAAATATCACCTCTTTCTCCTTTTGCTTCCCCCTCAGAGTGGCATTCCAGGTCTCCCATCAGGTCATATGTAAACTTTGTGTCGTCAACCTCTAGTTCTTGTATTCTTTGCTTCACCCATTGCCTAGAATACTCCCTGACTAGCTTAGTTATATGGTTAAGATTTGTCGCCTCTTCCTTTGACCAGTTTATTGGTGCCAAAGGCAAACTCATAAATGTCTCATAGTACTTTCATTGTACCAAATCCTCCTCATCATCATGTACCTAATTGAGCACTTCTATTACTTTATATAATCTTATCATTTAGATAGTCATTCAAGAGAACCTTCTTCTAAGGACTTCAAAGTCATTTTTGCAATTTGCCAATAGTCCACTATATGGTCCTTGTGCTTGAATGTTTTATTGGCTTGCCTCGTGACTCTACCATATGGATCAAAATTTCTTTTGGTTGAACGAGAGTATAATTCAAATTGTGCCAACTCTTTCTCAGAATTTTGGGCACTTTGAAGGGAAGGGCATGATTCTAGAGTCCCAATTTTGAAGGGGAATTTTGCTCCCAATCCCTTTTTCTTAATAAATTGTTGCATAATTTCTCCAGAGGTCACCATTTTCCTTGTGAGTTCCAACATCAGAAGCTTGTTAGTGGGATATAGGCAATCTAAGTTGAACAACAGGAGATCCCTGTACCTAGATTGTACGTAAAATTCATAAATTTAATGAACCATTATACATATTGCTTAATCAAATCCATAGCCTCAGAAGATATTCTAACATGAAGGGCATCCTACAAGTGTCTAGGAATGTACATAAAGAATTCATCATTTTCCCTTCGGTAGTTGGTGGTTTTATACTGCAATTGAGGATGCATATCCCAAACCCTGTCTTTTCCCAATGTTCCCTAACAATTGAGCCCTTTGTATTTAGTTTTTCTCACCAACATATATACCATATATGATGTCATGGTAAATTTATTTGTCTCCTGCACACTTCTCAATTGAGCATCTAGATTGTTGCTAATAGTTCTGGGCCAATGGTAATTCTTATTAGCAAGAATTTGTGTAATGGGGTAGAACATCCATGTTTGGAAGATATGTGCTTCCTCGATTCCCATTACCCTACCTAGGAGGGTTATTATATCATGGTACTCCATTTTGAAGTCACTTTTGTGTAACTATTTTGGAAATTTGGAGAAGTGAGGTTTGGGCTTCAAGATCCATGCATTCTTCATGATCTCAATGGCTCGGTTTGGATCTTGATCATAGAATTTGATTGCCTCCCCAATGTTAATTTTCTCGATCAAGTGGTTATTTGAGGCGATGTTGAAGATATCTACAATAGACTCCTTTGTTAGATTGGCCATGACCCTCCCTTGTGGCCCAACTATGATTCTTGTTTTGGAGTCATAATGCCTTGGACATTCAAGATCTAACTCTAGGCATAATTTTATTGGGGAAACCCTTTTTCTTTTTCCAATCCTATATAGGTGATAACTTGTGCTAACTACGTGAGAGCATCACCATACGTCCTCTTATGAAAATCATCATAATCTATGTGTCCCACGTTTGTTTCTACAATCTTAGACCAAACATAAGATATCTTGGTTTCTAGCTAGATTCCCTTGAAGTCATACTTCATCCTTTCTTGTCTTTTCCAGACCTCCTCTTGCACTAGAGCAGCCTTTATCTTGGCGGCATTGTCAGAACTCAATTAATCCTGCATCTATTAGAGAAAATCCATAATCACTCAAATGCAAGTAAATTTGTAATATCTTTAAGAAAATGTAAGAGGAATGATCTACTTCATCTAATGATATGTAAATGGACCAAATATGACCATGAAAATTTTTCAGGCATATGCTTGCACAACAATTGCACTTAGTCTTGCATGGAACCTAAGAAAGTTTGGATAATCGGAGTAGGCTCATATTTTCTGAATAGACTAAGGTTCAGATAATTTGAGCTACCTCAGATTTTATAAATTTTTTGAATCTGTGCATTTTAACCTTTGAATCATATGGAATTTGAAAGATGAAGTTTCAATAGTGAACATGAGACAATTTCTATCATAAAATTCCTAAAATTTCTCCTCAAGATTAATTTTTTTAAAGTCTTATCTTATTTCAGGCATTGAAGAAAAGAATCCACAAAACTTGGGAATTTCAAAGGACCTCAAATTGGCCGAGTGGATCAGGATTTAGGTAATCCAAGCAAGCTCAGAATTACCAAACTTCGGGGGTAGCCTTTGAAACCTTTTCAAGAGGCATGAAGGAAGATTCAGAAAATCTAAGGGGGCTCGGATTCTCCAAGTAGATTAGAGCTCGCAAGTTCTGATCTACCTTGTGGTTTTCAAGATTTGCTTGGGACCATGAAATTTTCACTAAGTGATGGTTTTTTTTCCACCAAACACAAAAGGAAGAGATGGAATCCATCTTTGAAATTGATTACTTATTCCTTCACACAATTTAATTCAGAGACTGTTGATATCATTTCACATTCAAATCCAATGCATAAAACTAGGATATACTAGACAAGGGTTTAAAACTCGTGGCCTTCAAAACTTAGCATCATTTCAATGCAAAATTCAATTCAATAAGTAAGAAGAGGAATGAAATAAAAATTCAAAGGGTTCTTAATGACCTTAATTCATGAAATTCATAAGATTTAGAACCCTTCCCAAATCAATGAAAACAAACCCACAAACGACGAGAACTCAAAATGGTGAAGGTGAGGAATAATTTGAATCTGAACTCAAAGCTTCTATGAATTATCAAATGTGAAAATACAACCAAGAAAGCTTGAAATGAATTGAATCCATTCAAAATTTATCACAATCATACCTTAAAAGAATGCTCAATGGAGAGAGTGAGGACAAATCGACTAGAAAACCTTCAAAAATCCCAAGAATGACTCCCAATGGCACACAAATTGAAAGAAAAAAGCTTGATTCGAGGGCGAGATGGAGGTGAATTTATCTAAATTTTTTAGTAGAAAATTTGAATTTGAGGAAAAGACCGACTAATTATCCTTTTATTTCCAAAACCACTCATTAAACCCACCATTAATGTCTGACAATATGATTCAACAAGTTCGGAAAAATGAAAGGAGGCTTGATTCTGGGTAATTCGAGGTACCTTGGATTATCTGATCAGACTAGAGTTTGGATAATCTGAGCTACCTCGGAATTTCCAAGCTTTAGCCATACTTAGCCAATTTCCCCCAAAATAAAAAATTCCAAGTGCTGGTTCAATCCTCAAGAGCACGGAAGTTGTCAGGAATTGCAAGGAAGCATCTTAAATGTAGGATAACACGTTATGCCCATGGATGACCCAAAGCCAAGACCAAAAGACCAATCCCTTAAGGGGATAAAGTCAAGACCCTAAGACAAACAAACAAAGAAAGCAAAGAAATAAAGAAGGTCCCCACCATTAGTAGGGCATGTGTGCAAAAATTTCATAGAAAATGGTGAATTCATTGGGGAATGCTCTAGAGCATTTCAATGACAAGCTAGAATCAAGAACTGAAAACCCTAGTTTGAGTCCCATATTAAACCACCTAACCAATGAAGCTTCAACATCGAGAGACAAGCAGGTTCCTCCTATGCTAGAATCCCAGTGTGTGTATATGCATTCATTTCCTTCCTTTGGCTTCCGCAAGGAACTGAGATCAACAAGGTCAAGCTATGTAAAGACTCTAACTTCAAAAGCATCCTGGATAGAGCCTTGCTGCTAGTCAGGCATCCATAGCTCTGATGAGGTTATCACTTTGACCCTCTCGAACATATCTGTACTGCCAATTGAGAGTCTATAGCCCCGGTACAGATATTCAGATACTCATGATAGGTTGAATTCATTCCTTTTTTGATGTTCCATATTTTAGATTTTCTTTTCAATATTCTTTCTTTTCAACTGATGACCAACGAAGTTCATGCTCAGGGCTGGTAATCGCAATAGTATTGAGGTAGAGGTAAGATTTTTCACTTAACCAGGCTTTCCAAAGAACCCGCAACAACTTCAGGTTTCTTAAGATGTGTTCATAAAATATAAGATTTGGGCACATTCTGGAATTACTTAATCTAAAGACCTATCCACTTTAACATTAAACCCGCATGACATTAAACAGGTATTTTCACTACGCTATCCTAGAAGGATGATTAGAGTTTGTAAAGGAAATACTCGAAACAATTCTAGATAGCACCATGATTGCTGTGAAAATGCCACAAGCCTAGAGGAGAACAAGGAGACCCAAAACTAAAACCAAAACAAACCCACACTCAAAAACTAGAAGGGGAAAAGTAGACCAAGCAATACAAAGTAAAGAAAGTGAACACCTAAACTAACTATTTATAGAAGGAGAGAGTTGCAAGCAACTCAGGAAAGAAATTAATGTTTAGATATTACCCATTGATGGGCAATGAGACATCCTCCCCAGTGAGATTTTTTATGCAAAACGCATTATCTCCCAATATCTTAGAGATTTGAAAGGGGTCGAGTCAAATTTTATCAAAATTTCCATGTCCCCCCTTCTTATCATGCGCTTTGTCCCAGTACAAGACCAAATCAAAATTTTTAAAAGCCTTAACACTAGCTTTTCCATCAAACCACCTTTTGATGATGCCTTGATGTTTAGCAAAGTTTTCCAATGCTTCATCTCTCTTCTCTTCAAGGTGTAAGAGATTAGTTAAACAAGCCTCATGTTTATCCCCTTCATCATAATACTCATTAATGAACTGTAAGGTGGGGATTTTAAAATGAATTCAAAACACGGGTTTGAAACCGTATGCAAGGTGGTAAGGTGAGTTTCCTATGGAGGCCTTTTGTCTGGTATGATCTGCCCAAAGAAAAAATTTGAGTTGGGTATGCTAGTCTTTAGTAATCCTCTCTAATAGTTTGAGATGACAATCAAAAGGTTCTTGTTTGTGGATTCAACCAAGCTATTTCCTTGGGGGTAGTAGTTAGAAGAAAATTTAATAATGATTCCATGATCAAAAGCCCACCTAGAAAAATTTAATGAAGAAAACACAAGACCATTGTCACAAACCAAAGTAGTAGGACAACTAAAGAGATTAATAATACCTTATTCGATAAAATCGATTACCACCTCAGATGTGCATTGTTTATAGGAAATAGCTTCAGTCCACCTAGTAAATTAATTAGTTATAGTAAGAATATACCTGTGGCCAACAGAGGAGGGTGGATTGATTGGACCAATAAAATAAAATCCCCATTGCACAAACAGTTTTACCTCAGTTACTACTTGAATTGGAAGTGTTACACACTTTTCTTTGCTTGCTATAGTTTGGCACACATAATAGGCTCTTACATGGTTGTGTGTGTCCTTGAACAAATTTTTCCAATAGTACCCTACCCTCAGGATTTGATTTTTAGTGGATGGTGCAGAGCCATGGCCTATGCCAAACCTGTCATGGAATTCAGTCATCACCCTTCCAACTTCCTCTCTTCCAATATAGCGTAGGTAAATGCCCTCATGATTCTTCAATCCATCATTTTTCAAATGCAAGGCTCTCTATTTTACTATGTTGAGATGATTGGGGCATTGTTGATTCAAGATATAGTAAATATTGTCATCATACCAACCAACCAAAGAAATATCTTGAAGGTGATAGTGTTGGGTTGTGAGATCAGGGCCCATTTCAGCCATTGTCTTAGTTAATACTTTCCCTCTCACCAATTTCATGGGTTGTATCTCAATTTCATACTCCTATAGCATAGTGACCCACTTCACTCTACGTTCCTTGAGTTCATTCTGCATTAGTAAAAGCTTTATTGTAGGGTCTGGTACAATTGAGTAAACTTTGTTTCTCAAGATATAATGTCTAAATTTCTTCACACACCTGACCAAGGCATAAGCTTGTTTTTCTACACTCAGATATTTTAATTCAGCATATTTTAGTAGAGTACTCATGAATTCTACGGGGTGCTCATTTTATTGATTAGATTTTTGAGTTAACATGCAAGCATAGGAATAATTGGATGCAAATGAATATATGTAGAAAGGCTTATAATAATCAGGACTTATCAATACTAGGGATTCAACTATTTGCCTCTTAATTTATGCAAAATCCTCCTTTGCTTCAACACCCCATTCAACTTTCGCGTCCTACTTGAGCATGGCGTTCAATGGTTTAACTATTTTTACAAAGCTGATAATGAACTTCCTAACAAAGTTGATTTTTCCAAAGAAGGATTTCATTTCCTTCTTACTAGCTCGAGGTTGAATTTTTAGTAGGGCTTCAATTCATCCTGGATCAATGGATATACCTTTCTCTAATATTACGTGTCTTAATAGCTTCCCTTCAGTGACTCCAATGATGCATTTCTTAGGGTTGAGTGAGATACCAAATTCTTGACATTTCTAGAATACCTTACACAAGTCTAAAGTATGATCTCTACATTTTTTCAAAAAAATAGTTAAATCATCCATGTAGATAATGATACACTTACCAATGATATCCTTGAAGTCTATATCCATGGCCCTCTAGAAGGTTTCTCCCACATTAATCAGCCCAAAACGCATCCTTCTATAGGAAAAAGTACCCCATTTTGTGGTAAAAGAAGTCTTATGTCTGTCCTCATACTACACCATGACTTGATTGTATCCAGAGTATCCATCCAAGAAGGACATCATCTAGATTCGTTGATGATCTATAGCACTTTATCCAATGATGGGACTAGATAATTGTCCTTTTCCAATGCACAATTGAGATTTCTAAAATCAATGCAAAGGTGAATTTCCCCATTCTTCTTCCTTACTAGAACCAAATTGGCCACCCAGGTTGAGTGCCTAACTAGAAATATGATACAACTAAATAATAGCTTTTGGAGTTCTTTTTGAATGATAGGTTCTAGCAAAGCATTGATGGGTCTTTTCTTTTGTCTAAAAAGTTTATCCCTAAGCTTGAGAGGAATGGTGTGTGTGATAATTGAAGTGTCATATATCTTTATATCATCATAACTCCAAGCTATCAAATCCTGATATGAGTGTAATATATCAATGATTCCTCCCCTTTCCTCTAGAGTGCATACCTCTCCGATAAAAACATTCTTATTATTGGTTGGAGTCCCCATATTGTATGCATCACACGAACTGCTAATGGAATCTCTCTTGGCTTGTTGTTCCTGATCTCTTACCCTATCCAAGCCAAATATTCTTTCCAATTGCACCATTCCTTTTAGAATAGTGTTGGTCTTTAGATTGATGACCCCTTCTAGGTCCATCTTTGCTTCTTGAGGTTCTATTTCATCAATTATCTGAGAGGTGAACACATCAGAACTTTTGATAAAATATAGAATATTCTTGTCATCTTCGAACACTTAAAAATTAGTTACATTGTCAAGCACTAATGGTACTGGAGTGAGCTCCAAAATAAACTTCTTTAATTCTGAGAGTGACAAAGGCTGCAACATTCTAGCTACCTAAGCTAGAGAATTTTTAGTTTGGTTTTTGCCTCGAGGTATTAGTTGAATTCTGAAGATAGAAAACCCATCAATGAGGTCCCACACTCTATTTTGGTAGTTAGTCATCCTTCTATCATGACATGATTATTGTTTCCTAACTTGCCTAACCACCAATTCAAAATCTCTAAATACTTGTAGAATTCTAACCTTTTTTCTTAATGCCATCAACAATCCTTGAATCAGAGCCTCATATTCAGCTACATTATTAGTACAATGTAATTATATTCTATGAGCTCAAAACTACCACTGACTCCTTTCTTTGATTTGGATCCATGAAATATGAGCATCCAACAACCAACAACTCCTATTTCTATTGATTTGTCTTTCACCCTGTCACTATTGGAGGATTCCTCAGAAGGTGTTAAGTTTTTACCTTTGGAATCATCCTAAACATTTTTTACCTCAAGTATAATAGTTGGGGTTGGATTGGTGCACCTCTATATTTGTTCCATGGCTATCTAACATAAGAAAAACAACCACTTAGAGTGAAAGGCATTATGGACTCGACACCAGTTCAGAAGAAGAAATTCCATAAATTTCATATCTCTACCCAAGTGAATTTGATCTTCTATGAATCTATGAATAAATTGCTAAAATTTATCCAACAAGTTAAGTTTACCATCTTCTGGGTCATCATCTTCTTCTACAGGCCTAAGTAATGCTCTAGTGTTACTAGATTCTAAAGTGAGCTCAACTGGCGGGCTCTGCAACATAATAATTTCGTCTATATCTAATTCTGAAAATAGGGGTTGCCAACATATAATTCCCCATACTAACTTCTGACACCAAAATCTCATTTGAAGTGTTATAGTACTCAGTAATCACATACCTCATCCTAGGTTCCCTTTCGATCCTAATTTGGTTTGGTAATCCCTACCAAGGAAGCCACATATGAGAATGATCTATCAACACAAATCCATTTAGCACCTTGGTGAAATCTATACCTAGGATCAGGCCATAACTATCAGGAATGGCTTCCACCTAGATGTTGACAACTTGTTGAACTTTGGGATCCAATGTAACATGCATATGGATCATAATCAATTCTCCCACCACATTCACTTTAGTTTTGTCCAATTGGGTAACCTTTCGTTGAGAAGCAACAAGCATAATTCGTAAAGCTTGATAGATTGAAAAAGGCATAACATTTGTTGAGGCTCCTGAATCCAAGAGGAAATTACACAGATTTTTCCCAAATATACGGATAGAAATAAAAAAAGGAAGGGCCTTGGTCTTTCCCTAAAATAAACTTAGGGGGTATCAGCTTTTTCAACTTGGCTTTTATCCTTTTCCCTCCCTTTATCCCTGAATTTTCATGGACCTTGATCTCTTGGCAGTTGCTGACTAAAATTCCTTATAGCTACTTCATTGTCTACCCTACCCTGGGGAACCTCTTTGGCTTTAAAATCTCCTAAGAAAAAATTCCTAAAAGCGGGAACCCTCAATAGTTCAAAAGTTGAGAGGCTTAACTTCATTTTCCTAAGTTCTTTAGTCACATACTTGCCAAGTTGTTCCATACTTATGTCAGTGAGGATCTCCTTGGAATTATCCATTTTCTTCTCCTTTCCTACAACAACATTCCTTTATTTTGATAAATCAAGCTGTCCTCCTTTCGAAAGATATTATTTCAGCACTTGAGGATAGGATGGATTATTAATTACATTAGGATCAAGAGGCATTGTGAATTTATTTAGAGGAATGGAGGTAGTAAATGGACCCCCTACCTATGGGCCTCTATTTGGTTGATTCCTCATATCATATTTTCTTGTAGTCTACTAGAATACTTAAACTTCTTCAACATATGTCTCTTCCTCATCTATAGGACCATTGTCATTTTTAGTACCTTCTTGAAATAACTAAGAAATTTCATCTCCATTGCATACTTGTTCTAACTCACCATCTCATTCAACCACTTTTGGCTCCGGCTAATTCTCTTTACCTCACAAGAAAGGAGAATGATTCAACACCAATACTATGGAATCATAGGGACTAGATGGTACCAAATCTTGACCACTAGAATTGTTCTCAAATTCATACTAGAAAATAGACTGGGTAGTTTGGAACTTAGGGAAATCTAGCTCAGAGTGTTCACTGGTTTTGTGAAGTTTACACCACCCAGACAGTGATGTTTCTTCTAAATATACACCACCTGAGGTTTTGTCTTGGTTAGAGGGTTGATCTAACGAGGTGGGAACACCTCCATTGTTTGGTCTTGTATTCCATGTCATGTTCTACCTAGGATGTTGCCCTCTATCAAATCTCGGTCCACCAAAATGTCCCCTATCAAAGTTTTGCCCAGATGGCTGACCTCGATCAAAGTTCTACCTAGATTGGATAAAATCTATATTTTCTCAAATATAGTTGGACTTCATATTCCTCTGAGTAGCCTAGAGTTGGTTATTTTGGTTCCTTAGATAATTTACCTCCATGTTCAACTTCTTCACTTGTTCAGTCAACTCATCCAACCTTTCCTTGTTAGGATTACTAATGGTGTGGGTCCTGAATTATTCTGATGAAATCTTAGTGGTACCCCTAGGCTTGAAGATTGATTCAATCCTTTAGAATTTTGTAGATAGGATGGGAAATTGGACTGTTTTTATGAGTGGATGGGTTGATTGATACATTTTTCTGGATAACTAGTCATCAATGGGATCTGATTTATCGGAGGACCCAGGTGTGGGACCAATGGAATCTATGGTACCAGATTCATGATGGGTGTATGATTGGATAGAGATTGATTGACTACATGGATCTGTCGCAAGTGATCAATGAGCTCCAATGATGGCATGAGTCCTGACAGGTGTTATTTCAAATCATTAGTAACTTAACTACCTTGGTATAGGTTGCGAGCAAAGTGGTGGTGAGACTATTAAGGGCTTCATATTAAAATTCTAAGGAAGTGGTGTTATCTACAACATAAAGATCTTGCAACCTAGTATATGCATGATGGAACCTATTGTTAAAGGACCCAATGGGCTCATTAATTTCCCTTTTTACCCTAGTAAACTATAGATATAATTCATTGGAGCTAATAGGGATTTTAAACTTTTGCAGGAAGCTAGTTTCCAACTTGGTCCAATTATGTATAGACCCTATAGGAAAATTATTATACTAATAGAAAGCATTCTCTTCTAGGGAATATGGTAAAATTCTACATGCAACAATTTCATGATTAATACCTCTATCCCTAAGACAAGTCTGGAAAATCCTAATGTGTTCCTCAGGTGTCCTGTTAGAGTCATTGATATGGAACTTGGAGCAGAAATTATCAGGATTCTTGGGAAAAACATTATAATTATTGAAGCACAAGGGTGAGGGATTGTTTTCCAGGAAATCCATTGGTGGTGGTGGAGGTGGCTATGGTTGATTAATGACCAGTTGAGGCTATTGGGAAGGAATCACTTCAAATTCAAATGATGAATGACTGGATGTAGGCAAGGACAATGAGGAATATGGAAAGGGATGAGTGGATGAGGATTCTGCCCTATTTCTAGTCCTTCTTGACCTGGTAGGGACTGGTAACTCTTGGAAATCCTCCTCTCCTACCATAGATCTAGTTCTTCTTTGAAATATTTTTGCAGAAAATGTACATAGGAAATGCTCCATCTTTGCTTATGCCGTCATCCTTTTAGCACCAATCTGTTGATGGTGTTTTCTACATAATAACAACTTAGAAAAAATATAATATCCTATCTCTCTTGAAAGGTAAATCTCTATCAATAGGCCTTAAGAGATAACCCCAAGGTCTATAATGTCAGGTCTTGACAATGCATAAAAAACTCAAATAATATGTGAAATTTCTGGTAATCATAAGGGGCCCTACAAAACAACTACTAGAGGTTTCAAACTCATCAGATTTGCAATATTTTTTGATGATTTTAATCCTAAAACTAGCCCAAAATTTAAAAGAAACAACAAGAGATATGGGTTTAGAGAGATACTTTATTCTAATCTAACTTCTAAGATCAATCATAATAATGGTGATTGTTGTGAATGGAAAAATCCCTGTGAAACCAATCTCTATTTGATCAAGGATAAACCTGCAACTACACAAAAATGGTGCAACCTTCTAAAGAAATTGAAATATTTTTAGACTATGAATATTTACCCACATACCCAATAACTAGCATAATGTAAATAAACCTTCACAGTGTAACTTAGCAAAAAATGAGGCCCATACTAACTTTACATAAAAATTTAAAATCAACAAATTACTAAAAGTATGGACCGAAGATTGATCAACATTCTTCAAACTTCACCATTTCCATGAAAGAGTTGAAAGCTAATATTCAACATGCATTTATAAACTCTAGAGAAATTTTAAATAAAAAGAATAACAAGAACCATGCAGGATAAAGCAATGCAAGATAGAAAACCAATGTACAATGTCTTCACTTATATTGAATCACCCAAAACTTGCAACAATTCTTACATTAAAAGTTACAACATTTCTCTCAGATGATTAATTCCTATCTTAACTATAACTATTACAATAATGTTTAACTCTTTTAGCAATTTCTAACCCCATAGAATGTAGCTGAGGTTTCAATTTATAGCAAAAAATTCCCAAGGCGACCAAAAAAGAGGGCCCACAAAGCCAGGTAAACCATGAATCAAAATTTTCTATAATTAGCCAGCCATGGAAGGCAGTTGGAAGATTCCATTGAATAAGACAAAAATAAATTTTAAAAACCTGAAATTCGTCAACCCCTACCTGTCTGGCATGTATTCCTAAGTGGCACCTCATTAGCTGGTGTCTTCTATCTAGCTGGCTTCTAGTTTTTGAGTTATTTCTTTACATTTCTCCAATATTTCCTTTACATCCACTAGATCTCACACTCGAATAAATTTAATTTTTATTTTGTTACTACTAAATTCCTCCAAGTATTACAACATCACTTTATTCCATTCGATTTGTAACTCATGGTACTTGTCCAACTTGGAAATATAGATAGTCACATCCTCCAGGTGTTCTTCTGCTATTGGAGAATTATTCAAAAGGGCATAAACCTCATGACACCAAGCCTTTATCCTGTCAACATTCAAATTATTTTGGCCGAATTTCCTCCTCCTAGTCATTATCTCTAGGAAACTAACACAACTACTATGAATCTATTTCATCTTGCCTTGTAGTTTCATGATTTTCTTCAAGAATTTATTGAGGATTTCTTTCCTATAATTTCAAACTTTGATCCACTCCTTCACTTTTCCAATCTTATCTTTAGAAAAGACATTCAGTTCGGTCAACCGATCCTTAGGAATTTGAAAAAAATTCTTTAATACTTCAGCCATAAGCTCATCAACCTTTCCACAATTTACAACAAACAATGAATTATGTTCCAGAAAATCAGAGGCACTAGTGTGAACCTAGAGAATTTGTCCAATTACCTCATCTCCTCTCTTGCTGACATCTTGAAGCCACCACTCAGTATTATGAACTGAGCTCTTTAGTTGTTAGATCTCTGAGACTACCTCTTTACACAACAATCCTTCTACTAGAGCATTTTCACTCCCAACTACCTGCAATGGCCCCATCAAATGTTGGAAATATTTATAGACATCATTCAATTGTTTCTGTAGCTTCTCCTTCTCCTATGTTCCCTTATCTAGTCTTCTTTGAATTTATTGAGACAAGTGTCAAAATTCTTCCTTTTCTTGTTCTTTGGTAGTTGGTCCCAAATTAAATGTTTCTACTTTATAGTCAGATGGAATGATTACATATTTGAATCTATCACTGGCTAGTACTACTACATGGATAATTCAATTGTTGAATTCATCATGGGCAAGACTCAAGATTGTTTTTTCCCTCTTCCTTTGCTTTGGTTACCCCCATTGTTCTTGTAGCTTGTCCCAACTAGGAGTCTCTTCTTGCATAATGATTGGCTTCTTACTTATTCTTTTCTCTAGCCAATCTAGGATAACAGGCTGCTCTATATTTAGTTTTGTCTCCTAATCCCCTTCAGCCCGAGGTGGACTATTAGCAACCTCTTCGCCACTAATCCCTATATTAAGTTGATCATCAAAATTGTCCTTCTTGGGAGACTTAATTCATCCCTCCTTCTAGACAACCTCTGATTCTATATTTTTACTTTGATCTCCAAAATTATATGGCCACACTTCTTGCATCATTTGTCTCCATTCCCCACTAGTGGGGGAAGAAATCTTTTCATCTTCTAATTCCTAAGGCTCAAGGTTATTTGATATGTCACCCTTTTCCATGACAACTTCTTCTGATATATGTGTTTTAAGAGCGGATAGGGGAGGAATAATACCCTCAACTAGTACTTTTGTATGCACTTCTTCTTTAGTAACCCCTCCAACAACTGGGGAGGAAATTTGTTGAGTAGAGTTACTCCTAACATATACTTATAGCTTTTCTCTAGGGCTTTCCACCTCCACAACATTAGACAAGGAAGGAGCATCAAAGGCTATACCATCCTTCTTTGCCTTGGTTCCCTTCCGCATTTTAGTGACTAATCTTCTCTTTCTTCTTGGTTATGGAATCCTTCCCTCTTTAGTTTTTGAATTTTTTTTTCCTTAGGAGATGGATTCTCTCCTTGTCTTGATGGACCCTGACTCCTAGTTGTTCTCTTTATTCACATTGGATTATCTCCCTCATATTCTTCATCAGTATGAGGTGATGAAATATCACCTCTTTCTCCTTCTACTTCCCCCTCAGAGTGGGATTATAGGTCTCCAATTAGGTGATATGTAAACTTTATGTCGTCAGCCTCTAGTTCTTGTATTCTTTGCTTCCCCAATATTAATTTCCTCAATTAGGTGGTAATGTGAGGCAATATTGAAGACCTTTACAATAGACTCCTTAGTCAGATTGACCATGACCCTCCCCTGTGGCCCAACTATGATTCTTTTGTTGGATTCATAATGCCTTGCATGTTCAAGATCTAACTCCAAGATTTTTTTTTTTGGGGGAAACCTTGTTGCTTGTGCCAAACTGGTATGGGTGAGAAATTTTGGTAACTATGTGGGAGCATCACCATACATCCTCTTATGAAATTAATCACAATCAATGAGTCCCATGTTTGTGTCTACAATCTTGGCCCAAACAAAAGATATCTTGGTTTTCGGCTAGATTCGCTTGAAGTCATACTTCATCCTTTCTTGTCTTTTCTGGACCTCCTCTTGAACTAGAGAAACTTTTGTCTTGACATACTTATCAAGACTTAATTCATCTTGCATTTATTAGAGAAAATCCATAATCACTCAAATGTATGTAAATTTGTAATATATTTAAGAAAATGTTAGAAGAATGATCTACTTCATCTAATGATATGTAAATGGACCAAACATGACCATGAATTCTTAAAAAATCATCAGGAATATTCTTGCACAACAATTGCACTTAGTCTTGGATGGAATCTAAGAAATTTTAGATAATCCAAGCAGGCTTGAATTTTTTCACTAGACTAAGGTTCGAATAATTTGAGCTAGCTCTAATTTTCCTAAATTTCTTAATGTGTACATTTTACCCTTTGAATCATATGGAATTTGAGAGACAAAGTTGTAATAGTGAACATGAGCTAATTTCTATTATAAAATGCATAAAAGTTCTCCTTAAGAAGAATTTTCATAAATTCTTAGCTTGTTTCAAGCATTGAGGAAAAGAATCTAGAAAACTCAGGAATTTCAAAGGACCTCATATTGGCCGAGTGGATCAAGATTTGAGTAATCCGAGAAGGATAAAAATTACCGAACTAGGGGAGTGGCCTTCAAAAATTTGTCAAGAGGCATGAAGGAAGATTTGGAAAATCTGAGGGGGCTCGGATTTTCCAAGTGGATTAGAACTCAAAAATTCTGAGCTACCTCGAAATTTCTTAGATTTGCTCGAGACTTCAAAATTTTCACCAAATGATGGTTTTTTGTTCCACCAAACACAAAAGGAAAAGATGGAATTCATCTTTGAAATTTATTGCTTAATCCTTCACACAATTTATTATAGAGACTATTGATATCGTTTCACATTCGAATCCAACATGTAAAACTAGGGTATACTAGACAAGGGTTTACAACTTGTAGCCTTTGAAGCTTAGCATCATTTAAATGAAAATTTCAATTCAAATAGTAAGAAGAGGCATGCATTTACAAGTCAAAGGCTTATCAATGACCTTAATTCATCAAATGCATAAAACTTAGAACCCTTCCCAAATCAATGAAAACAAACCCATGAATGATGAGAACACGAAATGGTGAAGGTAAGGAATACTTTGAATCCAAACTCAAAGCTTCTACAAATGATCAAATAAAAAAATCCAACCAAGAAATCTTGAAATGGATCAAAGCCACTCAAAATTTATCACAAGCATACCTTAAAATAATGCTCAATGGAGAGAGTGAGGACGAATCAACCAAAAACCCTCTGAAAATCCCAAGAATGACTCCCAAAGACACATAAATTGAAAGTAAAAATCTCGATTCCAGGGCAAGATGGAGGCAAAATTCTCTTAGTTTCTTAGTAGAAAAATGTGAAATGAGGAAAAGACTGACTAATTAGCATTTTATTCCCAAAACCACTCATTAAGCCTGCTATTAATGTTTGACGGTATAGTTCAGCAAGTTCAGAAAAATGAAAGGAGACTGGATTTTGGCCGAGGTACCTCAGATTATCTGACTTGACTAGAGTTCAAATAATCTAAGCTACCTCAGAATTTTTGAACTTCAGCCATACTTAGACAATTTCCCCCAAAATTAAAAATTCCTAGTGTTGGTTTAGTCATCAAGAGCATGGAAGTTGTCAAGAATTACAAGGAAGTATCTTAAATGTAAGATAAAGCGTTATGCCCATGGTTGACCCAAAACCAAGACCAAAAGATCAATCCCTTAAGGGGATAAAGTCAGGCCCCTAAGACAAACACACAAAGAAAGAAAAGAAAGAAAGAGGGTCCCCACCATCAATAGGGCGTGTGTGCAAAAATTTCATAACAAATGGTGACTCTGATGGGGAATTCTCTAGATAATTTCAATGAAAAGCTAGAATCAAGAACCCAAAACCTTGGTTTTTGTCCCATATTAAGCCACCTAACCAATAAAGCTTCAATGTCGGGAGACAAGCAAATCACTACTGTGATGAAATCCTAGTGTGTGTATATGCATTCATTTCCTTCTCTTGGCTACCGCAAGGAACCAAGGTCAGCAAGGTCAAGATATGTAAAGAATCTAACTTCAAAAGCATCCTAGATAGAGCCCCGTTGCCAGTCAGATGTCCATAGCCTCGATGAGGTTATGACTTTGAACCTCTCAAACATATCTCTATTTCTAGCCAAGTTTACATAGCCCTGAGAGAGATATTCAAATACTCCTAAAAAGTTGAATTCATTCTTTTTTTTATGTTCCATATTTCACATTTTCTTTTCTTTTCAATATTCTTTCTTTTTGATCGATGAACAAAAAAGTTCATGCTCAGTGTTAGGAATCATAGCGGCCCTCAAGTAGAGGTAATATTTTTCACTTAACTAGGTATAAGAATTGGCTATGAAGGTAGCCACCCAAGATCTAGAGCCCTAATGGAAGCACAAGCATAAGAGAGATAGAGACAATATGACAAAAATAAACTATATGCTGCCAATAATGCAAATAGAATCAATGTATGTATCAATGTATAAATGTAGTAGAGACCCCTTGGTTATATAGCCAAGGTGAGAACATAGGAGGGTATAATATTATGAAAAGTGTCATATTCTTATGACATGAGACAATTGTGAAAAGCTATCACTCCACCTAAAGTGGAAAAGTGATAATATGATAACCACCACAAAAGGTGGAGAGGAATCACATGATGTGTCCATGAAAAGTGGAAATGATAAAGTGATAACATGATAAGTCCACGAAAAGTGGAAAATCTCAAACAACTCCTATCTGGTCCCTAATTAAACTTAACAAAGGTGTAATGATGACCTAGGAGAAGGTACAACACAATTAATTACACCAACACCCCCCCTTAAGTGCAACTTAGGGAGAATGTACACAAAATAAAATAATGCAAGATGGGTTCCAAAAACTAGGCCATATTAGGTACCCATATGCAAATGCAATGCAATCTCTCGTAAAGTGGAGAAAAGGAGAAAACTACATGGGAAAAAACTCCCCCCCAAAAATATAGAGATTAAAAACAAGAGAAAATGCTCTCAAATGTATGAGAAGGACAAAACCCCTAGAAGAGGAAAAATTCCCCCCCATAAGAGAGAATGAAGAAGTCAAGTGAACTCCTCAAATAAAATATCCTGCACCCCCAAGAGAGCTCGCAAATGATGATAGGTACTCTCAGTGAAGGGTTTGGTAAAGATATCTGCAACCTACTTTGTTGTAGGACAATACTACAAATCAATTACATACTCCTGTATCAGCTCCCTAATGTAGTGCATATGAATCTCGATGTGTTTGGTCCTCTGATGGTGAACCAAATTCTTTGAGATTTGGATGGTACTCCAATTGTCATAATGAATGACTGAAGGATGTGGAATAGTGAAGCCAAACTCAGTGAGAATATTTTGAAGCCAAATAGCCTTAGTAGAGGCATTGACAACCCCTCGATACTCAACCTCAGTCGAAGAAAGAGCAATAGCATGTTGATTCTTACTCTACCAACAAATGGGGTAGGAACCAAGATGAAATTTGTAGCCAAAAGTGGACTTATGATCATCAACATCGCCAGCCCAATCAGAATCTGTATATTCCACCAAGGTAAGTCCTATACCTATTGCATAGTGAATCCTATGATAATGTGTACCTTGTATGTAATGCAAGATGGATTTGGATGCTTTCCAATGAAGCTCATGTAGTTCCTACATAAAGTCTAAAACCATGCCAACTGTAAAGGAGATATCAGGGCATGTGTGAGTCAAGTAGATGAGACTCCCAACAAGATGGTGATACAAAGTGGCATCAACAACTGGAGTAGAACACTTAGCCTCAAGCTTGACTCCTGAAAGAAAGGGAGTCAGAGTAGGCTTACAATCAACCATGTGAAACTGAGCTAGAAGATCAAAAGCATACTTGGGCTGAGAAAGAGAAATCCTAGAAGTTGACTGTGTGATCTCAATCCCAAGAAAATAGTGCAAAAGGCCCAAGTCAATCATAGAAAATCTATCTTGCAAGGCAAATTTGACACTGCCAATTATGGATGAGGTACTCCCTGTAATGATCAAGTCATCAACATAGAGCACAAGTAGCAAATGAGAGTCACCCTGTCACAAAATTTAGACATTTGAATCAAAATGACACTTGGTGAAGTCTGCTGAGAGAAGAAAGGAATCCATCTTGGCATACCAAGCCCTAGGGGCATGTTTGAGGCCATAGAGAGACTTCCTCAATCTACAAACCAAAGATGAATCCCTATGGCTGCTCCATTTAATTCTCCTCATGAAGATCCCCATGAAGAAATGGACTCTTCACATCCATATGATGTACAAACCAACCATGAGTTGTAGCAATAGCAGGTGCTAAGCAAATGGAGTTCATCTTAGGAGTGGGTGCAAAGTTCTTTGTGTAATCAACACCTGAAACCTTTGAGAAACCTTTTCCCACACGTCGAGCCTTGTATTTATCCACACTTCCATCTACTACATACTTGGTCTGATAGATCCACTTGCATCGAACCATGTTTCTCTTGTTGGGCAGTGGAACTAAATCCCATGTGTTGTTCCTTATCAAGGAACTATACTCTTCCTCCATTGCTGAACCCCACTCTGGAGCTACAAATTATTCCTTGAAGGATTATGGATTGGAAGCAGTAGCAATAAAAGCATGTGGAAAATCCTAATGTTGTGACCGAGTCCTTCGAGTATCTGAAGGATCCCCAACAAGAGAACCTGCTGACTCAAGAGTCTGCCAAGCCCAATGAGGTCTAGTAGAAGATGAAGCATGAGGCTCCTCAATTGGAAGTGGACCCTACAAAGGTTTGATCCTATGAGTCATAGTTGAGGGAGAATCATCATCTGAGTCACTATCATCACTTTCCACTATGGAGGAAGGAAGGGGAGGATTAGAGGCCAAGCTAGGAGAGCTTTCCTCAAAGTACATACTCCTCTCAATTAATGACTTATGTGTCTTTGGATTCAAAAGTCTATATGCCTTAACACCTTCAAGATATCCAACAAAGATGCAAGGCCTACTCTGAGGTTCCAATGCCTTTCGTTTCTTTGGAGGTATGCTTTCCCAAGCTAGACAACCAAAAAATCTAAAGTATCTCACAACCAGTTTTCTACCACACCAAGCCTCAAAAGGAGGGATTCCCTTCAAAGCTTTATGGGGAACCTGATTCTGGATGTGAGTGGCACAAGTGATAGCTTCTACCTAAAATTGAGGACCAAGAGAATGAGCATGTATCATGTAGCTAGTCATCTCCTTAAGGGTTCTATTCTTCCTTTCAGAAACACCATTTTGTTGTGGAGTGTATGCAACTGAATGCTGAAGATCAATCACCTCAAGAGTACAAAATTCCTCAATTCTATTGTTCACATATTCCCTTCCATTGTTTGTGTGAAGAATCTTGACTTTCTTCCCTAATGGCTTCTCAACATGAGCCTTGAAGGATAGAAATATATCAAACACTTCACTCTTGTGAACAAGAAAATAGACCCATGTGAAGTGGGAGTAGTCATCAATGAAGGTGAGGACATAGCAGACCTTGCTGAATGATGGCACTGGAAATGGAATTGCTACATCACTGTGAACCAATTGAAGAACTTCCAAAGCTCTCCAAGATTTCCCTTTGTCAAACTTCTCTTCTGGATGCTTACCCAATGAATAACCTGAACAAACACCTTCTAAAAAGCTGATTTGAGGGAGCCCTACAACCATATCCTTAGACCTAAGCTGTTGAAGATAGCAGTAATTGAGATGTCCAAACCGGTCATGCCATAGCTGACTTTCTAAATTTGAATGAGTGAGCAATATTGTAGAAGGAGACTTAGGAATAAATTTGGAAAATGAGTAAAGCCATGTGTTGTGATTGGCTTGTCCCACTACAACCAAGGAATCATCCTTAAGTTCTTTTACCACAACTAAATCTGGTAGAAACTCAACTTTCTTGCCATCTCCAAAGTGAGTGATTTGGTAGATTGAAATAAGATTGGTGCTCAAGTTAGGAACATAGAGAACATCCTCAAACTTTCCATCATCCACGACAACCAAACCGTTTCCTTCAACTTCCAATTGAGTATCATCACCTATGAAGATGTGAGGTACCTTAGATGGCTCCAAAGAAGAAAACTGCTCCCTTGTAGAACCCATGTGATGAGTGGCACCTGAGTCAAGTATCCATTGTTGTGAAGAACCTGTAGTAGCCATAAAAGCTTACCCTTTTCCTTTTGATTATGAGGAAGTGGAAGGAGATGAATCCTTCTTCTTGTAGGTGGATGGAAAATTGATGTTATTTTTCTTGATGATATTTGTCAACTCATCAATTTTCTTAGTATGGCAATGATTCTCATCATGACCAAATCTCTTGCAATATGAGAAAGTTGGTCTCGCCTTCATGCTTGAATTTCCCTTCTTATGAGAAGGTGAAGAATTCCTTTGTTGTGGAGAGGATTATTGTGCTTTATCTTGTTATGTCTTTGGCTTAAACCACTTTTGCTTCTTGTTGGAACCCTTCCCTTGATTCCCTTGATTCCTTTGATTAGCCACCAAAGCTTTGGACTTTGAAGACTTGAGAATCCCCATGCTTATCAATTTTGCCTGCTCTAACATCAAAATTTTTGTGAAAGCATCAAATGATGGAAGAGTGAAATAACTACCCACTATCAAGTGATGGGTTTGGAAGCTAGAAACAAATGCTGCATATTCTAATGGAAGCTTTCCCAGCAAATTGTAGACTAGTTGTGCATCCTTTTTGTCAATAACATAATCCTTAAGTTGTTCTCTTAACTCATTTTCTTTAGTGACATAGTCTTGGATTATATCAAAATTCTTAGGATCTAACATTGTGAGATCATTGTCAAGCTGATAACCTCTAATCTCATCAACTTGGCCATACAATTGACTAAACTTTTCCCTAGCTTCTTTAATTGTTTTACACTTTTCAATTTGACAGATTAGATCTTTTGATACAAATTTCCTCAAAGTTCCAAGATCCATAGTATTTTTAGTGAGCCAATCCAAATGAGCATTAGGATCAGTTTTAGGATCAGATAGTGCAACAATAATTTGATCAATATAATGAGTTAATACTTTTTCCATCAACTTACTCCAAGCATCAATTTTCCAAGAAGCATAGTTATGTGGAGGTAACAAAGGAAACTTAGGAGAACCCATAGCAGCAAAGAGAACAAGAGAGAGAGAGAAGCACAATCACACAAGACACCCCCCCAAATTCACTCAATCAAAGAACCCCCCCTCCCAAAAAAAAAGATGGTTTGGCACTTTATACTTAGTGTGTTTACAATGGCCACTTGCAAGCCAAGCAAAGTGGGCTTTTGATTTTCAATGTTTTACAACAACCTTAAGTAGGCAACAATAGAATCAAATGACTAATAGAAAAGACCAAATTGAGATCTTGTCCTTACAAATGCCAAAATAGGCCAAAAATGACCAAGTGATGAAAGTATAATTTCTGATCACAAGAACTACAAAATAATAGCACCACTATGAAATTCAAGAAAAATCATGTATTTAAAAAAAAATGGCACCTGAAAAGCAATTTGTATGAGCTTGAACAGAGCCCTGGAAGTTGCAAAAATGGTGACAACTCAGCTACACCTATGAGAAACTAATTTTTTTTGAAAAATCGAGCATCAAAACCAAAAGTTGATCACACTAGCATGTAGAGCATGAAAAATTAGCCCAAATAAAATAAAATTACTCGAAAAAGGGAGTCAAAATGAGCAAGATAATAGCATTTGAATTTGAACTGCACATTCAAAAAACTCATTGGAGAGGGGGGTAAAATTTTCAAAAGGTCACTGATGCAGTGCTGACATCAAAAATCTATGGCATTAAATTTGACGGCCTCCTGCACATCACTAAAAAAATGCTCCTTGTTCAGAGTATTAAGAAACTCACAAAATATTTGGTAATTGGAAAAGAAGCCTCTTGGAATCTTTGGGGATGAGCCAAAATATTCCAAGTAGAATATTCGCTAGGAATAATCTGCCACTTGTGGTTTTATTCGCCAGTTTTTAGTTTCTCGATAGCCATTGGGGGCCACGACGGTATCCCCACGTGGCGCCTACCTGAGCCCACCTACGGTACCGCGGGTGCAATTCATAGGTAGGTATAGTGGGCGGATATAATCCACAGAAAATATTTTGCTTTTTGATTTTCTTTCTTATTGATTTTTGAATTTTTATAAAAAAACATTCAAAAAAATTTCTTGTATCGTATTTTTGCAATGACGTCGATCGGTACGACCGAGGAGGAGTATTTTTTTTTGCAGATGGCTCTGAGAAAATTTGTCCGATTTTGATGAATTGATAGTCGATCTTAGGGTTTTTGGCCTTTTCGGATGCAATGGAAGTGTCCTTTTTGGCTGAAAATGCTCAAAAAATATGGCTACCTCCTTGATTTGGCAACCACCTCTGATCTTCAAACCTTGTAGATTTGGCCTCCAATGTCCAACTAAGACAAAATAAAAGAAAAATTTGATTTTCTTAGACACTCCAAACACAGTGGTGAGCTCAGATATGATGCGACAAGCTCCCAAAATGCACCTGCAATACAAGGCCGAAAATGGAACCCCCCCAGAATCTGGTATTTCTATGAAGAAAATGCAAGATTGCACTCAAGATCTCCCCAAAATGAAAATCCAAAGGCACTCCAATAGCTCTGATACCATGTAAAAATTGGCTATGAAGGTAGCCACCCAAGATCTAGAGCCCTAATGGAAGCACAAGCGTAAGAGAGATAAAGACAATATGACAAAAATAAATTGTATTCTACCAATAATGTAGATAGAATCAATGTATGTATCAATGTACAAATGTATTAGAGACCCCTTGGTTATATAGCCAAGGTGAGAACATAGGAGGGCATAATATTATGACAAGTTTTGTAATCTTATGACATGAGAAAACTATGAAAAGCTATCACTCCACCTAAAGTAGAAAACTGATAATGTGCTAACCACCACAAAAGGTGGAGATGAATCACATGATGTGTCCATGAAAGGTGGAAATGATAAAGTGATAGCATGATAAGTCCACTAAAAGTGGAAAATCTCCAACAACTCCTATGCGGTCCCTAAGTAAACTTAACAAAGATGTAATGATGACCTAGGACAAGGTACAACACAATTAATTACACCAACACTAGGATTTCCAAGGAACCCACAACAAATTTAGGTTTCTTAAGATTTGTTCATAAAATATAATATCTAGGCACATTCTAGAACTACTTAATCTAAGGACCTATCCACTTTAATATTAAGCTCATGTGACATTAAACAGGGATTTTCACCATACTATCCTAGAAGGATGATTAGAGTTTGTAAAGGAAATACCTGGAACAATCCTAGATAGAACCATGATTGTTGTGTAAATGCCACAAGCCTAGAGGAGAATAGGGATACCCAAAACCAAAATGAAAACCAAAAAAAACCCACACCAAAAAACTGGAACAAACCATCATCCAAAAACTAGAAAGGGAAAAGCAGACCAAGCAAAAGAAATTACCACCTAAACTAACTATTAACAAAAGGAGAGAGCTACAAGCAGCTCAGGAAAGGAAGTAATGCTTCAAATATTGTCTATTGACAGGCAACGAGACATCCTTCCCAATGAGATTTTTTAGGTGGAAAGCATTATCTCCTAATATCTCAGAGATTTGAAAGGGGTCAAGCCAAAGTTTATCAAATTTTCCATGTTCCCCCTTCTTATCATGTACTTTGTCCTAGTATAGGACTAGATCAAAAAATTCTAAAAGCCTTAACTTTGGCTTTTTTTATCAAACCACCTTTTGACAATGCCTTGATGTTTAGAAATTTTTTCCAATGCTTCTTCTCTCTTCTCTTCAAGGTGTAGAAGTTCAGTTAAATGAGCCTCATGCCTATCCCCTTCATAATAATACTCATTAATGAACTGTAAGCTGGGGATTTTCAGCTAAATGGGAAACACAAGTTTGAAACTGTACACAAGGTGATAAGGGGAGGTTCCAATGGAGGCCTTTTGTTTGGTACAATTTGCACAAAGAGAAAATCTGATTTGGGTATGCCATACTTTAGGATTCCTCTCTAATAGTTTGCAGATCATAGTCAAAAGGTTTTTGTTTCTAGATTTATCCAAGCCGTTTCCTTGGGGGTAGTAGTTAGAATCAAATTTAATAATGATTCCATGATCAAAATTCCACCCAAATTTTTTTTAATGAAGCAAATGTAGTACCATTGTCACAAACCAAAGCAGTAGGATAACCAAAGTGATTAATAATACTTGATTTGATAAAATTGATTACCACCTCAGATGTGCATTGTTTACAAGAAAGAGCTTTAGTCCACCTAGTAAGAAACAAAACACACAAACACACAAAGAAAGCAAAGCAAGAAAGAGGGTTGTCACCCTCAGTTGGACGTGTGTGCAAAAATTGCACAACAGTAAGGTTCAATAAATAAATAAATAAAAATTTCATGATATTTACCAGTTATGAAGATGTCTTACAAAGGCCTACTATATTAATTATTGAATATGACCTTTAATATTAATACTAGATTTGAGGGGAAAAACTCTTTATTAAATATTCAATATTTATTTTGTAAGCTTGAATTGAATTATTTTTAATATATATGTATATATTGATTGTCTATAGTATACTATTATTGAGAATCACTTTGTTAATGACAAGATAGTTGCAATTTATTTCATTATAAACTTTTACATAAAAATAATTATATTTTCCTCAAAGAATTCATATTAGTATTTACCTAATATATCCATAATTTAATGTCAACCGGATTATTTTGTAACAATTATTTTTTTTGGAAAGTTGTGAGAAGTGTTTCCTATTAATAAAGTCTAATATGTGATACTACTAAGTAAAAAGGTGGTTCTAAGATACTATTTTGTGTGAATGTAGTTGGTTCTAGATTATTGACTAGCAATTACTATGCAAAGAGTTAAGGGGTCCTTGGATCCTTATAAATCTTTATGAGTATCTTCAATATAATTCAATTAGGATTGACTAGATTTATGGGATAGTATCCAATTGTATATTAATTTTTTTTGTAATACACAAATCTAAATTAATTTATTTTGAGTTGATTACAAATATAAATTAAGTTAAAAAAATGTATATGCTTATTATTTTACAATGCATAAGTGGCATATCGTATTATCTGTTTTATATTTAATTATTTTAATGGAGTAGAACAATTCTCCTTGCCCACATATTTTCCTCTCCTCTTTCACATGGAAAATCTACTATTCAAAACAAAATTTAAGACTTATGCTACCAAAGGTCGGATATGTGGAAATCATGATATATATATATATATATATATTTGGAAGAAGGATTTTATTAAAAAAATATAGTTTACAAAAAATTACATCAAAAAATCAGCATAAGTGTTGTTAAAAACAAAAAATTTAGTTGTCCCAAAAAATAAAAAATAATGTTGTTATAAAACAACACATAATAATAGTATGTAACAATATATTGTTTCCTAAAAGCAACATGTAGCACAACCCAAAATATAATCATGAAATTTTTAGCTTGAGTTAAAAAAAATTGATTCATAATATGCAACCTAAGTTGTATAGATATATTGATTCAAAAAAAAATTACATAGTTAAAGATACCAGAGACCCAAGACAACAATATAGCCATGCAAAATATCCCTACCAAAAAAAAAAAATGATCAAAGCATGCAATTTGATAGATCAGTTACAAAAACCAAAGGACACCATGAGGTTAGTTAGCCTCATTGTAAAAGTTGTCATCTTCCACCACCACAACAAATTTCGTAAGCCATTGTATGCTAGTGAATTCCAACACCCCAATTCGATAGCACAAGATATTGTAGTCTACCTCAACCTAGCGCCTATGTCGAGTCAATCTGTGAGCACTCAGGTTCATTATGAATGGTTGTTGCTCCACACCTAGTTTTAACATTCTCTCAATATCATCAAGCCACAAGATTCCAACCCCAAATTTAGCCAAAGTGATGATGTCCAAATCATCAATAATAATAGATTCTTTGAACATGGAACTCAATATACTAAGAAAAATTCTTACCTTAGGAACTTCCATATCCAACAGAGCAGTAAGAAAAAGGGATGATATATATATACACATGGTAGTGATTAGAGATGGAAAATTCCTAGCCATTCACCATTTATATCGCCTTGAGTGTAACAACATCCTTAACTATGCATATTTTTTGAAGTTTGTGACCTGTGATAAACCCTCGGAAGGTAGATTACCTCTTTTCAACATGAAGCCTTAGTGGATTTTATATTTTTAACAATTAGATAATGCCCTGCATGCCTTGCTAAGTTTATATATCTAGTGCATTGAATTCACATGAATTTCCAACCACAGTCCATAAATATAAATGTGTTATGCTAAACATGTCCAATGTTAGATTCCAATGCAATAAAACATAACATATGATGATGCTAGGTATTTTACATGGCAATCTAATTACAGGTACTTCCTTGGAATGATTTCTATGTACATACTTAGGGGTCATTTATTGAGCTTCTTCCTCTTCATTCTACACTTCTTTTTCATTAGCTTTTTATTCTTCTTCTTTGCATGTAGGTTCATCTGATTAATATCTATCTATCACCACTAAATTCCTCAATTCTTCATCAACCTTAACACTTTCACTTTCAACAATCCTTCTTAGCCTTTTATTGTAACATCTATAAGCTTTGATTTTAGTAGAATATCCAAGGAAGATACCTTCATTAGATCTTGCATCAATCTTTCTTAATTTTTCATCATCTCTTTTAACATAGAATTTTCTTCCAAACACTCTAAAGTACTTGATGGTAGGAATCCTTCCATACTACAACTTAAAGGGAGTCTTTGTGTTGTTAGCTCTTACTTGAACTCTATTAAGTATGTAAATATTAGTATGAATTTATTCTATCTAGGAGACTTCCGGTAGGTTATCTTATTTCATCATAGTCCTTAACACTTCTTGAACAATCCTATTTTCCTTTCAACCATTCCATTTTGTTGAGGATTCCTAGGGAAAAACAAGTGACTTTTTATGCCACGAATCTCACAAAACATGTTAAATTCATTGGAGATGTACTCTCCACCTCTGTAAGACCTCAAACATTTGGTATTCAAATCTATTTCATTCTCAACCATAACTTTAAATGATTTGAATCTATCTAGGGCTTTAGATTTCTCTTTAAGAAAATTAACTCATTTCATTCTAGAATAATCATCAATCAAAAGCACGGAATATCAGTCACCTTGCAGGCTTCTTACTCTTGTAGGACCGAAAAGGTTTGTATGAACCAATTCCAACAATCTAGTAGAAGATTGTTATTTTCCCTTGAAACTACTTGTATTTTGTTTTCCAAATTGACAATATATGCAAACAACATTGATAGGCTTTGTAGTCCTCCACAAATATCTTATTGCTTGAACTGAACTAATTCTAACCAAGTTATCAAAATTTGTGTGGCACATTCTCATGTTTCATAACCAACTATCATTAATATAAGTCATAAAAAAATAACCTTCAACACTCTTGAGCTAATAGATATTTATATATGTCCTTTTTCCCACAAAAATCATAGTTTTAGACCCTTTTCTGATTTTACATCCATCATCTTGAAACGTAAGATTGTATCCATTTCTACACATTTTTCTAAAAATCAAGAGGTTATGCCTTAAGCCTTTAACATAGTAAATATCTTTAGTATTATGCTTGTCATCAAAACTGATTGAACCTATTCTAGAGATCTTAGCACCTAAATCATCTCCAAATTTAGAAAGTCCTCCATCATATTTTTCAAGTTTAAAAACCTTACTCTTGTCTCCTTTCATATTATTTGAGAAACCACTTTTAATAACCTAATAGGTCTTATTCTATCTAGCATGAAAAGTAGATACCAAATTACCTCTAGTTTTATCCTTCTTCTCTAAAACACTTTCCTTCACACAACTTTCAAAGTTAGCATAACTAGATTCATATTTTAAAGCCAAGAACAAACATACATGATAATAAACATCTCTATAATCAAATTCATCATAAGAAATACTAGAATCTTTTCTTGATCATCTTTCCTTTATTTTCTTTGTCCTTATTGTTCACAACTCTTTTTGGATATCTTGAATCAATGTAACCTATATTTCTACAACATAAACATTTGAAAGGTAATTTACCTTTTTACTTTTCAGTTCCCTTTTTCATCCTTCTTATAAAGTTAGCTTCTACATCCTCAAGATCATATCCATTTGAATCTTCAACTTTTTCCAATTTTCTAGCCTTGAAAGTGTCAAAATGAACATGACATATGAAAGGGGGAGGTGAATCAGTTGTAGAAAATTAAATCTTCAAAACCCTCAACAGTAATAAGATCCACATGCATTCATTAAACCCTTATTCTGTTAGTATGATTGAACATCAAATGCAGATAACAAAAATTGAAATCATGACATCATACACAAGAGAACACTAGATTTATGTGGAAAAATCAATGATGGAAAAACCATGGTGAGCATTAGCTCACAATATAAGTAATAGAAAAACCAGTACAAAAGTACTCACTTCTAGAACATGACACACTATCCAATTAGGCTCACAACTAGGGTTCACTACCACAAAAATAATACAAGAAGATAGAAGAGAAATGTTACATAAAGAATAATTATAAATGCAACAATGAATCTATTGGTGTTTTTAAAACCCAATAAGATTCCTCAAAGCTTCTATGAATTTTCCATGTTAAATAATGAAAGCCTACGAAATGTTTGGCCAACTTAATGAGAAAAAGAAATAATGCATACTCCTACAAATTGGGCTCTGCAAGACCTAGGAGGGTGATCCCACTATGTGATCCTTACAAATAACTAAACAACTTCAAATACACATTGCATAACAATAGATAAGTTCCCCATCAACACTGAATAGATGAAATCCTTTAAGAAATAGGCAATTCCTATTAGCAGAGAACTTCAAACATAACAAAGATAGGTCGATATGAAGATTATTATGAATAAATTTTCTAAAATCAAATGCCAAATATGTGAGAACTATGACCACTACTTTAGTATTAGTTCCAAATCCTAAAGCACAGAGTCAAATGAGAAAGAATTAAACTATAAGGGAAATTTCATCCTAAAGAGTTAAGATCTATATGAATTGCATTACAATTCATGTATCTATACAAGAAATCTATTACTACTTACACATCCAAATGCTAACCTGCATGAAATCACACAATAACTAAAGAATTTAATTGCTCCTTTGGACCAGAGCCACAATTAGAGTATAATTCATAGTAAAGAATAATGAAAATCAATGAAATTAGCCTTTGACCAATATTTCATTAACAATCCATGCAAGGTATCACAATTGGAGAGAAAATAGACTCAAAATATTGTCATATTCGACAAAAACATGGTTAAGAACCCCACAATTGACAAAATTCTCCTATCTGACTCTAAACCATAAAATATGGACTCAATGTTCATACTCTATGTATTACAAATTATGCACTCTAAAATCTCGTATTCAACAAAAGACCCTCTACATCAGCTCTGAATTCAGTTTTATAGAATAAGGGAGAAAAAAAAGCTTCATGCCAAAGTGTACACATGTCCACATTTTATCAGACCGTAATTCCCTTCTACAGTTACATTTGCATTTTTCAATTTGAGGGAATGCATATAAGACAAAATTTATTTTAATTATGTGGGGAAGAGAAACCGCTTGCCAAAAGGCATCCCATAGGAAGGAAAATCATCTTTAATTGTTACAATACTCTATCCACCTCAGCAACAATCCATATTAACCATCTGCATGTTGATCTAGGAGAATATGTATGTATTCAATTGTAAATTCTGAGGCCAGACCTATACTATACTTGACTAACTCATATTCTCCACCACAATGCTCATATTCCAAACTCATTTGTGAATACCATCTTCCACAATTCGAATTCTACTTCACATGGCCAATTGAAAGCAATAACCTGATTAATCTTATCCCTATATGGTGCATATTTTACCATCAGTGAAGTAGCATCCTTATCAAAATCTTCTCAGAAACTAATAACAAAGGATAGTTTCTCAAGTGTATCATTCATCATACTGATATCAACATTTATGCATATCTTGTTTGTCTGGGCTGTCATGATATCGTTTATTTGATCCTTCCAAAATTGCAAAGGCTTTACCTCATCATAACTATGCTGAATTTCTAGTAATGGTGTAAGCTCTACTCCATCATACTTGGCCTTCAGTTCCTTGATCTTCATCTCCATAGGAGAAACATATCCTTGAAACTTCTACTCCACAATTTCATTAAAAAAATGATAAGTTGGAAAAACCTTGGGATACTTATCCTTCTGATGCTTTGTCCCTATCGCCATGAACTTTAATTGCCCAGCTCTAGGAATCCATCTATCTAGTAGTGGGGTGGCCAATTCTTTATCTCTCAGGAACATCTTGATTTTTTGCAACATTAAAACATAATTTGAATGGACACTATTCAATTTTCCCTGGACCTTTCTATTCAAGTGTCTCAATACAGTATCTACAATTATTGAATTGTTTTTCAATGTTGATTCTTGGATTTGTTGCAACATTTCTTTATACTCCTCAACTTGATGGATTAATTTTTCCCTTAAAATTCCTCCTCTTGGGCTATTTTCCCTTTCAATTATGATGGGAACCTGCCCCATATTATATGGAATGATTGCTAAGGATTGTTCTTGTGAGGAAGGTTGAGGTTGCTCCATTGATGGATCAGGAAAATTATAGCCAGAGCTAGCTTGTCTTTGGGACTTCCACACCTCCATTTCCTATTTCAATAATGCCAGCTCAGTTTCTAGCTCTACAACCCTTTGTTGAATTTTATTATATTTAATAATGAGTTCATTATATTGGGCCCTCAAAGTATCTCTATTCTTAGTTAAATCCTCAATAGTTTCTCTTGTGAACTTGGAAACATTTACTACCATATCTATTGCCACCAATGCTGGAGTATCAAAAACTCTTCTCACAACCAAGTGACCACTGAAATTAGATGGCTCTGCAACTATTGGTTTCCTGGACCCGGTAGACAATGACCAAATTTCTAAGGTATCCCATTATTTACTAAAGGTTGATCCCTTAAGTGCCAACGTAGCTTCCTCCTCGGTTTCAAGAAGTGGCCTATTAGCATTTCTTATTGTATCAAATACCATATCATCAACAATATCCCACTCAAGGAGTAACAATAATCCACTCTTTTGTACCTATTGATGTCAAAAATTGGCAAGATAATAGGTTTTTGTGGGAAGCTCAGTTAAAGGGGTGACCTTTTGTGCTAAACTGAGTAACCTCCAAATTTAAAAAAAGTCAAATTCTTCTATAACTAGGCTTTTGAATGGGAAAAGGAAGCAGATATGGAATAAATATATCTAAGGCAATGCACCAAGATTTAGATGTAAGGCACGATAGATCTATCTTTCATATGTGATCTAAGGGCTTGTTCAACAATATTCTATGCTCAAAATAACAACCGTTAAAGAGGAAGACCTGAATCATTTATTTCATGACATAAAATGATTTCCATAGAGTTTTTACTAAAAGAAAGTATCAAAGACATGGTTTTAAATCATAATTCTATTCAAATAATTGAAGTTGCAAACAAACTATTCAGAAATACCATAGTTTAATGTTATCAATAGTTAAGAGACAGAAAAGCCAAATTACAAGGGCACACTCTATGAGTCTTTACAGTTATCCAACAAAACAAAGGTTTTGTGTCTCCCAATCCTTTTGTAGATATTTCAAACTACCATTATTCAACTATTCAACTGCTACTCTTTAAGATAGTCGCTACCATAATTCTTGCAACAATGATTCATTATGGTCATTGTAACAGAAAGATTCCTGAGCATGAACCCAATCATTTGCTAGCTAGGTGCATTTCCTGTAAATGATAGCAGTGGTTCCGACCTACCTTATATGAACAAGTGTTGCCTCTTTAGCGAAAATAGTTAGAACATGTGCTACAATGTGGCAGCTTCGTGTTTGCATCACTCCTCCCTTTCATGTATTTGTGCTAAAGGAATACATGGTGGAATTTTGCAGCCCATAAATCATCCTCCCATCCTTTGATGATAACTTGTGATAAGAAGACATGTTGCATTTTTCTTTGTATTTGACATCGCTTGAGGGGACTGCAAGGAATTTATATGGGCAGAGGCTATGTGGCAGGCAGTCGGGACCCAAAAGAGAGATACATGGAAAGAAGTAAAACATGCCCAACTCATTGACACGTGGAAGTAGGTTGGGGCTCTAAAAAGAAGGGAAGGGAAGCTTTCCTTTGGTGAGTGATTTGGTGACACGTGGCGGCATTTAGCAGGGAATGCCAAAATATTGGCATTTGGATACTTAAAAATTATCGAGCAAGATCATAAACTGAACAAAACATAAAAAATAACCTGAAGGGAGCATGGGGTATATTAAATATCCACAACTTTTGGCGACTACCAGGGGCATTTCACTTGTGGAATGGTGAATCCAAAATTTATCTGGTTTCAAAACCAGGGCTTATTCATTGGGAATTGGAGTAAGAGCTTAGAAAGAGCAACCTACAAGGGTAGCCAATCAACCTCAAAAGGCATTGATATGGAGCAAGGGATCCCATTTGCCTCATGCAGGTTGATTAACTCCTTAAAGGGAAACACTAAAAATATTTTTGACTCATCCTCAAGCTGGAAAAATAGCAGTGTGATCTAATTAATTACACCCTCAATGTCCTCGACAATAGGAGGCTAGCTGAAACTCTGAAAAACTGATAAATCCTGCTTCCTTTCCTCAATTTTGGATAGAATTTTCCTCGCAATAGTCATTGATTCATCAGTAAGAAACAAAGAGGGCAAGCCCATCTCAGTTAGTTTGGAAAGCCTTGCTCAAATGTTGTCCATAGTCTACCTTAATATAATCGAACATTGTTGAGCATGAAGGGTGGCCTCCTAGCAGTGGATAAACTCCTTTGCAACCCCAATGACTGCACTTGAATTCTCAATCCCTGCTCATTCCATATCCTTGCTTGACACTATGTATTTCTTGTTTAGAAATTTTTTTTCCTCAGGAACCTTTTCCTCTATGAATTGTTGGAATTGCTCCATTGTGGTGTGAACCTCCTTGCATAAATCTATCACCTCCACCATGAATAAGAGTGTGGGTTGGAGAGTAGGGCATAAGGCCTTGACTTTTCCCTAGTAGGAAGCATAAATTTGTTGGGCTACTAAATAGAGGTTTGACTATGGAGTAGGAGTCTGAATGACCCTCTTCAAGAAACTAATTTATGCATCCTTTGTCTCAATCTCTTGCATTAGCCTTGCAATTTTTTATGCAATAGAGGTGAGCTTCTCATTTAGGTTGTTTTGTGTAGCTAGCCACCTTTCCTCAGTGTGGATTCAAGTTGTATTCTCTTGATCTAGGGTAAGCCTGAACTTCTTGAGATATTCTTCGAATTGAGCTTGTATGATCACTTGGTTTGCCTCTTTTCTTGCACTTTCTACTCCATATGGTCATGCACCTACTGCAATTCTTTGATATTTTGTAGAAATTCTTCTTCCGATTGGGCTAACCTATCGGATAATTCTTGATTCTTTTGTCACAGCTCAACTATCCAATCAGACTCTTCGGATTAGAATTTTTTGAGCTCTCTCTACAAGCTAGCCTACTTAGCTTGCATATTTTGTATGAGGCACACTTTTTCTACTTCTTGTGCTTTGTCCTTGGTCAGTGCAACCTCTAGCCTTGCCTTGATAGCCTTGAGCTCATCCTCCATCTTTTTCAATTTGTGCCCAGACTTAAGGAAGTTAGTAATCACCACATGTTGTGTCTCCTCCATTAGTTTGACCTTTTTCCTATGGTCAGGTGACACACAAGTCCAATCCAATGGCATGGATGTCATAGTCATCAATTTGAATTTCTCCCTTTAGTTTAACAATACTTGGATGTACGCTTGTGAGATGCAACAATTATTGAGTCTCATTATAAGTTGTAAGGACTCTAGGCTCTCCTAGAGTCTTGGCATCCTTTTATTTTTGCTTCTACATTTGGAGAGCTCGAGCTTGCTTCATTGTATCACTCTGAGACAAGAATTGAGCTGATGATATGATTCATTCACCTGCAAAGGGGGCACTGGGAGGGACAACACAAGGAAATGATAGGCGGGTGACCTCAGGTGTTTTCTTCTTTGGAAGGGAAACCATGAGTGGGGAGAAGGGAGGAATATTCCACATCCCTGGTGATGAAGGCATGGAGGGGCTCATGAGAAAAGGTGGTGGTGAAGGAGATGAACCGATTTATGATGGTTGTGAAGGTTGAGTCAAAATCTACTCTGATGATGCAATAGGGACAATAGCTTCAGACACCAATAGGGTAGAAGACATGGATGCAGATGAGGAGGTGGAATGGGTGGCCAAAGGGGGGTTGCAACCAGTTTTAAGGCAGATCGAGGGGTAGTAAAATCCATCTATCTGATATGAGAGATTTGAGGAAAAACTCTTGCATCCATTATAGAGGGGACAAAGAAATATGGGTTCATACTTGGAGCGATGGATGTCGTAGGAACTACAAATGAGACAAGAGACTATGAGCCAAGAAGAGAGGGAGAGAAAGATACCCGAGTGGTTGATTCATTCTTTGACTCTTGGTTGGCCACCACCTCCTGCAAACTTCTTGCAATATTACCATTAGTGTGTTGTCTTTTCCTCGGTGGAGGATTCTCTAATTCTACCACCTCTGTTGGTTGTTGCATTGCTCAAGTACTCACCTGCACACTCCTCCTTCTCGTTGTGCTAGGTTGTATTGTCGCTTTCCATTTTTTCTTCCCCTTGTCGAAGCGCGGCATGGCATCTTCAAGGTCAGGCTCCTCTACATCACTTGCATCAGAGTCTAGATGTTCCTAGTTCTAGAGGGTATCAAATTGATCATCGGCATTGAAAACTGATGAATCTTAGAAAAGGGTGACAAGGTTCTTAATCTCCTAGTGGTAGATCCATAAATCATTTATCTTTTTCGACTTCCAATGTTGTTGCCTTTCCAAGATATTTTAGAGGGTAGCACTTATGTGGCTATTTTCATCTACCTTCCCCCTGATGAGATAGAATCTGAGCCATGGTAGCCTCTGATTCTCTGTTGGCATGAGCACTAATTCCACCCAGTTTTTGTTGTCATCTTCAATCGTATTTCTTTGTGCTTCCCAATATGCTTGAGGGCTATGCTTTACCTTTATAGATGTGTCACCCAAATCATCCTTGAGGTTGTATTCCCAATTATAATAAATAAAAACTAGCCTAAGGTGTTCTATCTTAGCCCCAAGTAGCTCTTTTGACCTCCTTTTGACCATAATCATTGTTTTGTAGTTCATGGGGAATTCACAAAATACTTTCTTCTTCTTCTTTGGTTTAGAGAAAAAATTCCTCTCCATAAAACCATTTGTCAGAAGACTTCAAGAGCTAACACCTGACTGGTGACAAATGTGGGGATTCAGATTGGTTCTCTAAAAAATCCATGCACTCAGACACATGTGAAATCTTTACCAAGGAACCAATCCCACTTTGGGAACAGGGATCACATCCAACTGGTCTGATCACCTGAAAGGCAATAATAGTCACCATCCTCACTCAGGTCATGCAAAATTTGATTCAGGAATTCCTCAAAAGATACATAATAATCATAGGTGGAACAGAGCATGGAAGTCCATACTGAAATTAGCTTCTGATGATTTCTCTCATCAATTATTTCCAACTCCATTTTTTCCCTAAAGAAATCAATATTTTGATGTAGAAACATATAGGAAAGAAGAGAAGGATTTTTGAATTTACCCATAGTCTCGAATTCACCAATTTGCTTCTTCATGTATTTTATAATCATTTCCATGAAATCATACCAGAATGGTTCCTTCTTCCTCCTGAGTTGGAAACCCAGGCCCAGTTGAGCCTCAAACATGATGTCGTTGTTATCAAAGCCACACACAAAAACCATCATGGAGAAGGCATCCTTCATGTCTTCCTATTTGTAATCGCCATGAGAATTCAAACATTTCAATGGCTTCTGGAAATTTTGGGGCCTTTTGGTCTCTGTATTATAAAAGGCAAGTGCTTGATTTCGACCCTTCTAGAATTTGAAACCCTTTTTCTGGTTGAAGTGCTCCATCAACCGCTCTCTATTGCCAATCTTAGGAATGCACAGCAGGTTCCTAAGAGCTTTCAAAGTTAGCACCAATCTCAACCTCCTTCCTTCAATGGTGCCAGTGCTGAATTGAAGCATCAAACACTTTCATGAATTATTTCTTGGTAGTGGTACACATAAGGGACCATATATTGGGGAATTTTGCATTGCCATTGCTTGAATGGTAGTTGATTTTCATAGGATTTCTTCATCCTGATGAAAGTAGCTTCCCTCAAATCGTTAGGGTTAGTCTTGAGGACAAGGTCATAGATTTTATCTCATTCTTCCTTTACTAGACTAGCATCTCTGAGTTGACCCTTCTTTGCTAGGTAAGTGCGAGGCCATTCTGGTTTTTCTAGGATCTTAGGCATAGTATAGGATTTTTGTTCCTCAAAAATATTGACCATGGGTGCGGTGATTATTGCATCAGCTAAACTTGAGTTGTTTCACCAGGTTCATTCATCTATGGGTTATGGGTTACCTTAGGGGCAGCGGATTCCATTTTTCTTCTAAACTTTCTAAAATTTTCTTCACGTCTCTTGGAAATTTTTTTATTTAATTATTTTTTGCACAACTCTTGTATTTTAAAAACCTTCTTTTCTTTTAAAATAATCAAATGCAAAGCTTAGCTTTTTTGTCCTCCTCTGAGTGGTAGACGATGTTTGATTTTTCCTGCATTAAATTATGTATGTACTACAGACTCTTTGGTTTATGTGAAGTGAACTACCTTCTATTTTGAAATGACAAGGCTTCATGATGACCTGAAGTACCTACAACCCTTGATGCAACTTTTCTTGGAAATTGGGCTGATGATTTGAAGGCAAGTTAGGCATCGTATGCCATGGTAATTAATTCCCTTAATGGAATGATTACACCCAAGTATGTGATAACCATCACATAGATCTATATCTTTTGCTAGGTTTTGAGGAACACCCAGGAGGATGACACCTCATCGTTCGACCGAAAAGGCTACTACTGAATTCTGCTAGCAACTTGTGCTAATTAGTTAGCTTTCCTTGATTTTGTATGCGGCAAATCGTACCTACAAACACAACTTGATGGGAGTTTCAAGTGAGCCCTGGTGCAATATTTGAGGTAGTACCTACTTAACCTCATGCTTATGGTATGTGAGTTTTCACGCTTACCTCTACAACTTCTATAAATAGGCATCTAGTTAGTAGGGAGATTAACTTAGCAATTTTTAGAAAAATAATTATTAGGTGATTGGATTAGCATTCAGTAGCTATAGCCTACATAGTATTAGCATAGATTTTGAACTTAGACATCTCGTATAGGATTTCTGCCTAACAGTCGTATAGCATTTGACACCATGGACACACTAATTAGGATAACCTCCCATTAACCACAAATGGATTTCTTGGGTGAGATTTCGACTGAGCATTTGAAGAGGATGACAAAGAATAAACATTCTTTTTCTATCATAGCTATGAAATGAGTCCTAGGTCACAACTGCATCAAATACGAGGACAAGTATAGGGTAAATACTAACATGAGTTCTCACTTCATGGCATCATTGCTCAAAATTCAAGTCCCCAAGCTGCTTATCATCTAGTTGGTGACATAAATATTCTTGAAGAAATATCTGAATAGCCTTGGAGAGGTGTTAGCACATGTTGCATTTGGTATAATACTGACTGTGAGCGACCTTCATCAATTTGTTGAAGAGGATGCAGTCATCCCATGGTTGTCGCTTCTTAGTGGCTTTCACCTTCAGTCATACTAAGCCCATCGCCAGAAGGTCTTCCATGCTTCATAACTTTTTCTCTAGATCTATAATGTGGTGTCATTCTACAATATTCACTTGTACACTGACTTTAGGAACATGGTGTTCCCTCCGCCACCTTCTAATGCTGACCTGGATAGAGTTGTTGGTGGAGCTGAGGATGAGGTGGTACCATATGACGTTGATGTTGTTCCCCATTTCTAGTACTAAAAATTCTCTCCCTTGCTACTTTAAGACTGAAATTTTGTTAGTCTTTTGTATATAGCCTGAAAAAGGCTTTCACGATATAAGTATATTCTTTTTGAAGCATGGCCTTCAAGCCATTTTTCCATTGTACTCCTCCTAGTCTATAAATATAATGAGAATGTAGTTTATGTTTAACATCCTTGCCTTGTTGCATGATTTTTATCTCTTTTTCCATATGTATTATTCTACATTGCGTTGTAAATATCTATTGTATCACTGATTAGGAAGACTGAACAAACAAACAAAAGAACAAAGAAGAAAAAAAACATGTTAATTACATATTTACATGGTAGAACTGCCTAATTGAGCTATTTAAGGTGGAATCACCTGATAGGAAACCTTAGTGATTTTCTTTCTATGCTTCCTAATTTGAATGCCTTGTTTCGCTCGTACTGAATTATTGTGAACAAATTCCTCTTAAAATCATCAGATTTCTTGTGTCAGCCAATTTTCTCCTTTTGAAGATTTAATTTCATTGTTAGACTTTTATCATCCAACCACTAGTCTAAATGGTCAATAAATAGGGACAACACACTTGTACCTAATATGTTATGCAAGATTGATTCCATAGAGGGTGGTGGGTGATGTTTTCTTGTTGGCACTTGGTTCAGTCCACAGAAATTGATACATAGGTGGATATTTCCTTTCCTCTTTTGAATCTAGATGCGGCCAAAAGAGCAAACACTAGGCTTGGCCAAGAAGACAACTTGCATTAGGACTAGCTTCGCTGACCTTTGTTGATTTATCAGTGTTGCAATATTGAGACTTGCTAGCCTTTTTGTTTAGCGTGTTGATTTAGTCCCTCTTATTGGTGCTATCATAGAATGAATGATACTAGAATTATATCCTCTGAGCTTATCATACAACTAGACCAATACTTGCTCACTTTCCTTTGAAAATTGTATGCACCCTTTTTTGCTTTGATGTAGGATGCTCTTGCAGACTTGAAGATTTTTTTTCCTTCCTGTTTCGATGATCCGTACAATTGCCTTCACTTGTTTAGAGCTTTCTCTTATTGCTTCTAGTATTGCCAAAAGGGGAACCCTTGAGAGTGACCAATTTTTTTGGAACTTTACGAAATACTTGTTGGGCATCTTGTTTGCCATCGCTTATGGAGAATCTTGCTCTTTGTTGGTCAATAATTTCTATCGACTACGAAATAATCTAGGTGATGTGTTTCTTAATTAGGTCTCAGACTTTCTCTTTATTGGATCCCACATAGACATCCCTTGTAGTATTGATATCCTAAGATTGATTAATGATTAGTTTGGGAAGTCTGAACAAATTCATGCCCTTTTGCTTTACTAAGCCCAAACCTATCATGAAGCTTTCATCTTCAATCTCATCACTTGAATAGGAAAATTGGGATTGGAAATGTCTAATTGTCCTCTTGCCATTTAGGGAAGTTGGGTATACAGTTCCTAGACCAATTTTTCATTCTTCATCATTAAAGTGTGGCAACCATAGTCTGATTGTTCAACTTCTTTCAGATTTTTGTGTCACCCTCGAGATAGCTTGGTTTTGATCATTAATGACATAAGTTTCCACTCCAGTGGCATGATAATTGTCGAAATGATCTTTATCAATCAACTTGCTTAGAAGAAAATCCTCTTGATCAGTTTGATCCCCAGTGGTTTCTTCATCATATATAAGCTCAGTGCAGTACATTTCCTCCTTGGTGATGGAAGTGTGAGAGAACTCAAAGATTGTCTTTGCTTTATCCATGATATGTTTTAAATGTAGGGGTTTAGACACTAGCTTCATTTTGGCTCCATGGTTGGTCCTTATAATTAGGTGTGACCAAAATAAGGAAAGTTATCCACCTAGTTTAGAAGTGAATTCCCTGGACAGGCATAGGGCGAATATTGGGGGAATATCAATTATCATAGTATCCTGCTTGACCATGATAGTTGGGCAAGCACACGAGGTCAATGGGAGTTTTTTAATGACCCCCATAGTATTGAGCATATTCCCATCCAATTACATGAATCCTCTTTTCAAAGGTTCTTACCTTAGTCCTAGGGCTTCAACTATCTATCTAGGCATGACTGTGGTGTTGGCGCCAAAGTTGATCATGGAGTTATGCAATAATTTCTCACCCACAACAAGGATTTAGAAAAATGGCTTTGATTTTGGTTCGCTTTTATCAATTTTGAATGTCGAATCTTCTTCTTTATCCTTAGTAGAGGCCTCTTTTGCAGTATTTGTGAGAACTTTGGCCAAAGGTGACTGATTAATATTTTTTCCTAGAAGTGAGTGATCTTTTGGTTCTATGATTGGGTCTTAGTGGAGAGCCCTTTGTCGCAGTGTCCTCTGCTCTGAAATGGCTAAGATTTCCCATAGGGAAACATTAGCAGATGATTTTTTCAGTTCTTCCACTACATTAAATGGTGGCAACCTTGGAGGTTCTTTCTCTTTAGCTCTTATTGTTATGATTTCCTTTTTCAGCAGACATCATGGTGCCACTATCGACTCACTAGATCTATAGTCAGGGGCGTTGTTTGGCTGCGGACTGACTAATTGCGGGACAACTAATTTTCCCATGAAAGTCCCTTCGAAGCATGTGTTGTAATCAGACTGCACTCATCAGAATTTGAAAGAGGTGCTTTGAATGTGAACATGGCTTCCTCTCCTTCCATCCATGAGAAGACAACGTGGTTAGGAGCTATGTCAGTTTCTTGTTCCAAAGACATTCCTTTCATTTGAGCAGTGAGCACCATGTTTTCCATTTGCAGGGAGGTATATGCATAGCCCCCATTGTTCAACGTTGTGCCTTGGTTGTGCTACTCTGATACCTTCTATTGTAGATTTTTGCATGGGTAGTTTAGGGGCATATGTGAATTTCTGCAAGGAAAACACCAAGGGTTGTTGTCATCGATCAATTTTTTTGCCCTGCACTCAGGTCTATGCTTGAGCTTAGGTTGGAACTCAATAGTGGAGTGGGTACCGATACTATTTGACCTATTGTTGGCACTTGAGGATTTGTGTGAGTGCTTCCTTGGAATTGATTTTTTTGGTAAGAGGGCCTTCTACCCTGATAATTCTAATAGGCTAGCTTAAGAGGAGCAGCCTGGTTGCACTTGATGATAGTTATCTCGTTGGCCATAGCCTGCAACATCTCCTTTATGTCACTTGTCTAGTCCTCCGAGGAACCAGGTACAATGTTGTGTGGTATGCTCATGTATGTGTATATAGATTAAGGAGGAGTAGGTGGTGTAGTAGGTGGTTTTTCCTAGGTGAAAGTTGGCATCTTGGGGAATATAGGCATGATGGGATGAGGTGGCAACTTCCCAGTGTTGATCAAATCATTTTTTTCCTTAATTGCAATACTATATGCACTTGATAACATTGTTTCATTGAGAAATTGAAGCATCATGTAAATGTTGGTGTTGATGGACTTCAGGTTAAACATAAATGCCAAGTTGGGTGGTGGGTGAATTATAGCTTGAACTCTTTGCCAAGTTATGTGGAACCACATGTTGAAGTCAATCAGGGCCTCATACAGGGCCCGCTTGATGATCTCTAGCTAGTGATACTGAGAAGATCTATCATCGTCATTTGAGAATCTCTCAAAAAATGGGTTTCTGAGTTGATCCCATGTGCTGATAGAATTAGCTAGTAGAGTGCGGTACCGGTCAAATGCTTTTCCTCTAAAAGAGGTTGTTAGCAACCTCAATGCTAGGTTTTCATCTATTACACCATGTATGAGACACATGTCTGCAACATCTCTAGATGATCAAATGGTGTTCTCAAGCCATCTCCGATAAATTTAGGAATAGACTTAAGGGCAGAAACCGAAATGGGGGCCCAAATGATAGGTGCTACTGGGGAAAAAAGGGGACTCCTAACGTCCCAAGCCACATAATTTTGATTGGGGATAGGTAACATGGCTGGTGGGAGGTTAAGGATGTTTTTGTGATGGGTTCTAGTTGGTATTGACCCTAATGGAGGTACTAACAGACCAAGTTATTTACTATTTGGGATCTTGTAATAGGTCAATGGATCATGTACTTTCTCAAAGCTTAATCATATCTCGCGTGTCCCATAGAGTGTGCCAGTAAAAAAGAAACTATTGATGCCAAAAATTGGCAAGGTAATAGACTTTTGTGGGAAACTCAGTTAAAGGGGGGACCTTTTGTGCTAAACTAAGAAACCTCTAGACTTTAAAGAAGATGAATTCTTCTATAACTAGGCTTTTGAATGGGAAAATGAAGCATATATGGAATAAAAGGATCTAACTAAGGTGATGCGCCAAGATTTAGATGTAAGGAACAATAGATCTATCTTGCAGATATGATCTAAGGCCTCGTTCAACAATCTGCTATGCTCAAAATAACAATTGTTAAAGAGGAAGACTTGAATCATTTATTTCATGACATAAAATGATTTGCAAGAGCTTTTACTAAAATAAAGATTCAAAGACATGGTTCTAAATCAGAATTCTGTTCAAATCATTGAAGTTGCAAACAAACTATTTAAAAATAGCATAGTATAATGTTATCAATAGTTAAGAGATAGAAAGGCCAAATTACAAGGGCACAGTCTATGAGTCTTTATAGTTATCCAACAAAACAAAGGCTTGGTGTCTATCAATACTTTCATATATATTTCTAACTAGCAATATTCAACTGTTCAAGCGCTACTCTTTAAAATACTTACTAGCTAACTAGTAAAAAATTTTACTACTAAATCCTCCAATAGAAGTATTCTATATAGCCAAGAGCATCCACCGCTTTGAAATTCTGTAAAAAAAATGATTCATCATGAATCATAATGCTTGCAAGAATGATTCATTGTGGCTGCTATAATAGAAAGATTCATGAACATGAACCTAGTCATTTGCTAGTTAGGTGCATTCCCTACAAATGATAGCAGTGGTCCTAGCGTACCCTGTATGAACAAGTGTTGTGTCTTTAGCGAAAATAGTTAGAACACGTGAAAAAATGTGGCAGCTTGTTGTTTGCATCACTCCTCCCTTTTATGTAGCCATGCCAAAGGAATATGTGGTGAAATTTTGCAACCCGTAAATCATCCTCCCATCCTTTGATGAGATCTTGTGATGAGTAAACATGTGGCAGTGTTCCTTGTTGTCAACATGGCTTGAGGGGACTACCAAGAGTTTATGCAAGCAGAGTTTACATGGCAAGTAGTCGAGACCTAAAAGAGAGTTATATGGAAAGAAGCTAAACATGCTCAACTTGTTGACACATGGGAGTAGGTTGGGGCTCATAAAAGAAGGGAAGGGAAGCTTTCCTTTGGTGAGCGATTTGGTGACACATTGTAGGATTTAGTGAAGAATGGCAAAAGATTGGAATTTGGCTACTTAAAAATTATTGGGCAAGATTGAAAGCCAAACAAAACATAAAAATAACCTGAAGGGAGCATGGGGTATATTAAATATCCATAGTACCAATGCTTTTCCTTGCTCTAATGTCATCTCCTTAAAATTTTCCCTCATTGGCATCATGAAATTGGATTGAATAAGTTTCTCCTGAAGCTCTAGATGAAAATGCCTTTCTTCAACCACTTTCTCAACATATACTGGAACATGTGACATCCACACAAAATCTTTAAAAGAATTTATTTTAACAAAGGAATCATCCATCATTAATTCCCAATAGGCCTCCATCCTTAGGTAATTAGTATTGGTTATCCCTCTTATTTCATCTTTTCCCAACCTCAAAGCAACTAATCCAGAACTTGATGCAACACTTTGTGGAAAAGATGGCATTCCTTGTTGCATATCATCAAGGGTCACCATGATTTTTTCATCATCTAAATCAGGATATTCAACCACTTTTTACTTTTCAACTCTTTACCTCTTGGGTGATGGTGGTTGTGTTGGAGAAGGAACTCTTGGGGGAGAGTCCATATCAAAACTATTATGCAACAATTGCCCTGAAGATGATGACATTGATTTCTTAGAAAACATAGCCCTAGAATCCTTTGAAATGATAGAAGTTGGCATGGTTTTCTTTTCAATAATTGTTCCCTTCTTTCTAGAATATACCCTAACCTTTTGCAGAGGTTGGTAAGAAGGTCTTCCCTCCAATCTTACCTCAGGATATTCCTTGGTAGCCTGTGACTTTCCTTTGTCCTCAATGACTTGTTCAGCCTTTAACACCCCTACCATGCTTTCAAAATTGTCGATAGAATATAGGGCCCTATTCAACTCACCATTGATATTTGGCATGGGATTGCATGCAAGGTTCCTTTTCTTCTTCTTCTCCATCATGTTGAGAAAGGAAACATATTTTTCTTTCCTTTCCTCCTTCACCTACAAGTCAAGGATTTTTCTGATGATATCCTCTAGGAAGTAGAAGTTGTGAACGAAAAAAACTATCCTATGCTTTTACTTCATTTGAGCAATAAAACCCTGAGGATCATGGTTCCTTGGGCATGCATTGTTTAACCCATAAGGCTCAAGTAGTGTTCCCAAGTCTGTCCATTCCCCTTTTTCCATGAAAAAATCTACAAAAGTTGTATATTCAGGAAAGAAAGATCCCTTTTTTTGTTCTGTTAGAAAATGAACCATTTGAGCATGTCCCAATTGTCTCATGATTTCTAAGAATCCAATTCTTAGAGGCACATCCCTTGGTAAATAAAATGGGTTGACATTAGTGCCATATACCCTGAAAATGGTTGTGTTATATTATGGGATGATATCTCCTCAATTGTGTGTCACATTTAACTTATACCTCCTCTCCGTTGGCCTCAAGAAATCATGAATCTCATTTGGAATTATGGGTGGATCATTGACCAAAGATCTTCTCAATTTTGACCCCAAAACAATATGGAACACCACATAATCAAATTTTTGATCATGCCTATATAGAATTCTAGTCCAGTACTGGATGAGAATGTCAATATCATCCTCCTTCTTCTTCAATTCCATGTCTTGCTCAAAAAAATTCTCTCCCTTATACAAAAACATGTGCATCAATAGAGAATTCCACTTAAAACCAACCATGGTTTTTCCTTCTTTAAGTGCTACTAGACTCTCATACATTTTATCTACCAAATAGGTAGCGAAATCATATACCACATTGAAAACTAGATGTTGAAGATTCACAACCATGTACATAAGGTTAGTAGGAAAGGTAGTCTTTATACTAATAGTAAGGACCTAACACAAGGAGCAAACAGCTTTCCTAAAATAATTGCAAAAGTAGTTTATAGGAAAAGGTTCTAGCTCACTTTTGCCAATCACTATCTTCTTCTTATTCTTTCCAATTCCCATGGTTGCCAAATGAGGTTTTAGTAGATAAGTCCTAAATAAACCCTTAGTATATCTGTACTCTTCTCTAAAGGCCTAAAGGTCAATGGTGACCATATCCTTATTCCATTCATGAAGATCAATTTTTTTTGCAGTCTCCTCCTTGGTTATTTTTACCATTTCCACACCAACATATGTCCTAACAACTAGGGTTCTAGGGTCGTACCTCGCTGCAACATCCTATAACAAATCCACATCCAAATATGCATTTGGGACCACTAACTTGCCAAAGTCCAACCTCCAAGGGTTGCATAAAGGAGCACACAAATTCATGTTCCCAAACCAATTTGAAAACAATTGCCATTATGTATACAACACCTCAACATCTTGAATTTCAAATTGCTTATCAGTTAACCCTTCCAAAACCCAGGGCCCATAAAACAAATCCTTCCTCTCAATTTTTTTGTTAGTAGATGGTTTTAGTAAGTATATGACATCCTGACAGAAGGAACTAGAGGGATTTTTAGAACTAGAACTTCAGGCTTTGGGTGCCATTTGCACATGACAAAATAAGGTTCAAGCTAGGAATTTGAAATACCATAAAGTTTATGGGATGGAGCCTCTAGCTTGTAGCCTTGAAACAAAATAATTTCACAATTTAAAAGGTCTTGGAAAATATTTAGATAAGCTTTAAAATAATTTTAAAGTAAATGAACCAGTGCAATATTTTATAAAAAAAGAAAAATGCAATTTCCAATTGTCCTCAAGAAATCAACAAGATTTTTGAAAGGTAGAGAACATAGTGTATACGTTACTTATGATTTTTCTTACAGAGAATTTTAATGGCAGTGATGCTGGAATTACAAGAAAATAGCTCATGTCACCTGGTACCTAGAAATTCCTATTCACTCACGCGAGAAAAAATGGCTATCATACAACAATAACCCATTTTGAATACCAACTATTGATCTTAATCTATGCAGGCAAGAAGAAGCGACTTAGATCAAGTCAATGTGGTTGGAAAGTGCCATGTTCATCCACCATATCCTAGGTGAATGAGAAATCACCCACAAGACACCACCTCAGCCTGGGTAGATCCCACCCTAGGTCACTTCATACCTAGCATTGGTAGCCACACATCACTTGTTCTCACACCTCGCAACATCATTAAAATGATTATTTTAATTATGCGAGGTCAGTGACGAACAACCATGATTCATCATTATATGGCAGTCATTGATTCAACATTAATCAGCGAGTGAACAAGGAGTCGACTGCATGACCATAAGTGGCATGTGGCAAGATCTCATACACCTTGCAACACACTTGTGATGTCATCAGTAATCTTTGTGAGGCTGATGGGAAACAGGTTAGGATTCGGCCAATCCATCTAACAGTTGGAAAAATTGCACATTCCACAATTGTTATCCATAAAAATGGGATTGACTAGATGGACAGGGAAACAACCCTTGAGGTAGGAAAATTAGACTCAAGTCTAAAGTTATAATATTTTATCAACCCGACATTAATCAAAAATAAAACCAAGTCCCAATACGAAAGAACTGATAGGTTAGGTAATAGGGGTCAGTAACATGAATGAATAAAAAGGCTCAAACCATGTCTTAGGCAACTAGAAACCTGGAACAATAGGTCAACGTACGATTAGAATTTCTAGACAAAAATAAAGCAAAAAAAACAAAAGTGAAGACTTTTATGGCTAAAACCCAAGGTAGATTAGTGGTGTCAAACACCAGGGAAACAAGAATGAGTATAATTATGGAAAAAAATTTAAGATATCTACCAGTGGCTCCGATTGGGGATGTATGCCCCCCATGGGCATAGCGAGAAATGATAATCTTAGGTGAAGTAGACCAATACAAAGAGGACCAAAATGTAGGAGCTTGTCGAGACAAGACAAGAAGATGCAACAAAAGAAAACACACCACAACTATATACACTAATTATAGGACTGTACAATGTACATGGAAAAGAACTATTTCAAGAGAAATAGGATTTCAAGAACTGTCTATGTATAGTTCCATAACTTCACCTATGAGGGATTGTAAGAAATATGAGTCCTCCCCATGTGTGTCAAAAATTATATATGGGCCTAACCATAAGGGATCAAACTTCCCATGTTTACTGTTATCAATCAGATATGCAGCCCTGTTAGATTTTGTAGAAATCAAACTATCTGTTGAAATATGGAAACCCTTTTCAGATGTGGGTGATCTATGCGAAAAGGGAATCTCCAGAGTGATTTGGTTCTCTAAATGATGAATCCTATTCTAAGTGATCTTCAGGGAAAAGAGAGAGAAAGAAAAACTGGATTTAAAATTATGATTGAAATTCTATCACCTAAAATGGTTTAATAAACATCAAGGAGATTCTGATATTGACTCAGTCTCACCACCTCTTTAAAGACTGATTCTCACAACCTCACAAACCATATAATTCAAAAGTGATTTGTGCAAAAGTTTTTAAATAAACACAATGCACAACTTGAATAAGCATGTAAATCCTGCAAAAACCTAACAATAGTAAGACAAGAAGAGGATTCAAAAGATTTGAATCAAAAGACACATCAAATTACTACTGCAAAGTATAGACAAAAAGTTAGAAAGGAAAATTTGCTTCTTTGTTAAATGGAAGAGTGAAACTTTCAAAATCTAAGCACAAAACTATTTACAAAATCCTTTGCATGAATAAGAGAGGAAGAAACACTGATTTGAACTAGAAAAACACTAAGTTTTTTTCAAGATATATCACTAAAACACTTATCCGAGCTCAAAGAAAAATCTCCAAGAAAGGTACCTAAAATTGACCCAAAAGAGTAACTGAAATGGAAAAGTCTCACTCTTTGCATGTGCATGCTGAAAACCACCTAAAAATAGGTCTAATTTACTTTAAAAGAGAAAAAAAAACACCTTATCTCTCCACCAAGAAGCTTAAATCCGACCAAGAGGAAAAAATCAAAATCAATTTGCTAAAAATAGCAAAGAAATTAAACAATTTAGAAGATATTTCGTTATTATTTCTTTTTAATGATTTGCAAATTTAATACTCTCACAATTTGACTATTTTTGCAATTAGATATTTAGAAAAATCTTTTGCAAAACAATATAACTTATTTATCCATTTACAATGTTTGATTGTCTTATAAAAAATCATAAAAATAATACATATTATCCTCTCATCATAATTGATTTCTATAAAATCAATTAAAAAAAAAAAACCCAAAGCTCCAATAAACCAAGGCATATAATAAAATGCCTTAGGCATCAATGCATAAGGGAAAACCTAGCATATTTGAAACCTTCGACCATATATTTTTTCAAAAATGACTAAGTCATGGCATAAAGGAATCAACCTCCATAGTATTAACTTAAGACTTAAATCAAAATGAAACTAAAGACCCTAAATTTGAATTAGGGCAAGCATGGACAAAAACAATGAAAAAAACCTAAACTTATTTAATTTCATACTTTGCAATTTTGAAAGTTTGGCTCTACTTGGGAGAGCTGGTGCTACCATGCATGAGACTGATTTGCATCTTGAAATGTTCACATCTCTTTAGATTCATGGTCGACCCCCCTTCTGCGACTCATGGTAAGTTGTTCATAGTTTTTGTGAGCTCCATTCACTGTGTTTTGAGAACAAAAGGCCATTAGGGCCACAAATTTTGCATGCACTCGTGGTTTGATTTTTATTTGCTTCATTTTATGTGTTTCACTTTGTCTCTCTAGCCACCATGAGAGAGTTCAAGCCACAAGTTTGAAATCTCCTAAGAGCTGGCTACGCCATGTATGTTTGGTCTTGAGATTTGACAAGGGTAAGCTCTCCTCTCCATTGTTTATATGCATTGTATTTTCTTTCAATAAAAAAGATTCTAAAAGCTTAAAGTATAAGAGTTGTGCTTGTTGGTTTTAACACATGAAATGCAGGCCCAGCTAGCCATGCCATGTGTATTTCATTCTATTGTTTTTCATGAAGAGAACCCTCTCTGCTATCTACTTCTTTCTCTTTATATTATAATTGCTACAGGAAGCTCGGAATGGGCTTTTGCATTCTCAATATTTTCCTAAAGCACTAAATTCTTCCACAAATGGGCTCGACTCATTATATATTTCTGCGTTTTTACAAAAAATCCCCATGTGGGTATGCTGGAAATGAAAGAAAATGCTTATTTTGTTTTTCTTGTAGAAAACCCCATGTGGGTATTCATCATTTTGAATAAATCTGCATTTTTAATAGAAATCCTCACATGGGTATGCTGAAAATCATGGTAAATCTATATTTTTAATAGAAACCCCATGTGGGTATAAGAGTAAATCTATATTTTAATTCAAACCCAACATGGCATCTTTCAACATTTTGCTTTCCTGTCAAAATTCTCCTATAGCTCACAACTTGTAGCTCTTTTCGCCTCTTCCACTACTTCTTCATTGTAAGACTTCATGGCTACATTCTACATTTTGAATATAACTCTAGCATGAGCATTCTCACTTCTTCTGTGCATTGGTTCTTCACTTTTCTTGTAGCTTTACTTGTGTAAACTTAAAACTACATGATAACCCCAAATGGGTCCCCTTCAAATTTGAGATAACCTCAAATTCTTTTGTGAAATGATTCAATGGCATTGCACAGTGTGAACTAAAAATGCCCTCATTTATTTAGAAAACTACTGCCAAAATGATATTAATTGTTTTCATGGAGAAAAAATACAACTCCATCCTCCATTGATATATGCAACTGTAAATTGATTTTACCGATTCTTAAAAATGCAACATTGTTTCATTATGTGTTCACATATTAGGGATTATTAATCTTGGCAATCTTCATGCATTTTTATGTTCACTTTATGAAAATAATGCTCTATGCACTTTCCCTCCTTTCAAATAAAAATTTGAAACTCTTCACATTCTTTCCTTTATTGAACAGTGCTCTTGTTGATGAGGCATATGTATGCATGTTCACTATCACATTATGAGCATGAAAAATTGCTTGAACAACATGAATAAAAGTGACTAAAACACTATATGGCAGCAAAGATGAAATTGATTTGATAGCAATTAAAACTTGCATTTCAGTTTAATTGAATCAATTAGGTTCATTGTTCACCTATAGCTTTCATTTCACTTCTCAGACTTGTAAGTTATGAATGAATAATAAATTTAATTGCTTTAATGACTGCAATTCTATTTTACTCCTTCATTTGGATAGCTTAGATGAGCATGGTAATTATGCTTTCCTTCTTAGTCCACTTGTAACTTTAGAGGGCAGCATGTTGAGCTCTATCCTTGTGGGAGCCCGTTTTACCCCACATGCTTTTATGTCTTCAGAAAATAATCAGCTTCATGAATTTTCCTATACCTACAAAGGAAAAAAACAATGTTAGCAAAAAAAAATACATGATGATGATGTTTCCCTCTTTTAGCTCATGTTTTTGTAGTTTTCTTTTAGTTGATTATGTGCATCCCAAAGATTGAAATATATTTATGTTAGTAGGGCATGTAGTATAGTTCATATCCCGAGCTCCTAATTCACACCTTTCACAATATTTTGCAGATACAGTTAGGAGTGGGAGCAAAATGGAGTGAGCAACCAGGCATTGACTAAAGATCAACTCAGGCAATGAAAGATTTGTTCTATGTTATTTGTCACTTTATTTCAGTTGTATATTTCATTTCTTGTAATGAATAGGACCAGCTAAAACCACAACTTGTGTGGATCTTTTAATTTCTCTTTCTGCTTTTCATTTTGAAAAGAAATGCATCAGAAATGCAAACTTGTATAGTCATTTGCATTCTTGCAATCAAATGAAATCTGTAATGTAACAATTTAATTAATTAAATTAAATTAATGGATGCTTAATCATTTGTATAATCAACTTGTACTTCATTTTTTCAATAAGCATTAAGGAATAATTCTTAATTTTTTTTATCTGAATAATGCATTATTGATACTTAATAGAACAAATGCAATCAACAGTTTAAAACCAAGCAGCACTAACTGAATTTCCACTTTAAGATATAACAAACTTTAATCAGCTCCACCAATTGAGTTGTAGTGAAAAATTGGTAACATTTTGGCAATTTCTGCTAGATGCTTGCCAACTAAGCGTTAGACCAGTTGCCCATAACAATCCATTGGATACAGAGTCAAATCTGCCCCTTCATGATACTCAAAAATCTGAACAACAACACTCCAAACAACAACAAAACAAAATAGAACAATGTTGAAAGAAAACTAGGAGGCCCTGAATGCCAACTAAAACACGTGTAGTAGTGCTTAGGGAAAGCAAGAAAAATGAAATAAATGTGCATAAAGCACTTATTAACCAAAAACACTAACTCTATCCTACTCGAACCATCCAAAGAAGCTAGTCAAACAAAGTCCTTAATTGATTCTAAAAAACAACTACCTCTTCTGACCAACTAACGATGCTCTAATTGCTTGTAGACTGACAATAAGAGGTGAAAAGAAATAACACTATCCCCACATTGTTGTAATGCAATATAAAGATCACAACCAAAAGTACAAATCTCATAAAATTGATCAAACATACCTCCATCTTGCCATAAATAGATGAGTTGAATTTGGTGCCCTTCAACTGTAATCGCATTCTTGGGTGCACCGATAATGTGTTGCACCTCATTAACACCCTTGTTGGCCAAATCCCTAATAGGGAATCCTCTTGAAAGGATGAAAACTTAAACCTTGTTACCTGTTCCTTGCTGGAATTGTTTTTCATCAGTCTCATTTTCCAGATTGAAATCTCTTGACTGCATGTCACCCAAATTTGCACAAAAATCATCAATTATATTAGTGCATAAATCTTCATCAAACCCATTGATGGTTTCCTGATTTATAATAGGCTCAAAAGTGTCCTCCTAGTTGATTTCTTGAAAACTTGGAAGGATATCAAGATTCATACCTTGAACAACAATTTCATGCCTTCACCTTGATTGGATAGTGTATACCTCAACCTCCTGACTATTGAATTGAGGGATGTTATTATTCATTTTCTCACTAACCAATCCTTTATCTAAATTTATTTCCTCCTTTTTTCTGACCACATCTTGACAACTTTTTTTGTTCACAAGTATTCTCATCATCGCTACTAATGTACAAAGGAAGTACCTCAAGTAAAGTAATCAAACCTTGGACTTGGACACTCCCCTTTTCCTCCACAAGCTATTGTTCTACACTTTCTTCCTTGGATGATGGTTGCTTGACATCCAAACCTGAAACAAAAGCCTCTAGGTCATCCCAAAATATGTCTTCTTCATTTACCTTATTACAACCATCTTGAGGTATCACAACACCAAAGTTTTGAAACTCTTCCTACTACCCTAGAGCCAATAGGGATATGACCTATGGTATGCATTCTTCATCATCCACAAAAAATGGAAGCTCCTCAAATAGGTCAGTCAAAGCTTGACAACTCTTAGCCATTCCTTGATCTAGAACCTGCTATCCCTTGACCACAACTTCCTCTGTCCCTTTTTGTGGTTGTTCTTGATCTTTTGGATCCTCTTCATCACTACACCAAATAGATATCTCACAATAGTCATCGATATTGTGTTGCACTACTTGATCCTTTGAGATAAATTCTGAATTTTTTGATTCCTCTTCAATAAAACCAGGAGATTCATTAGTGAAAAAAAATAAAGACTCATAAGGAGAAACCTTTTCTTGTTCTACATTTTGTTGCTACAACCAATACTCCTCCAAAGCTGAATGCAATGGGTTCACCTTTCTAAGTTTCTCGATGTGGAGTAAAGTATCATGATCAAAGGGCTCATTCTTGGGTTCATCGAGTATGAAAACTTGAGGGCATTCTTGGGTTTCATGCAAAAAAATATTGCTCAAAGGGCTATTCTGCAACAAAACTGGGTTGAACCTGATGATAATCCTCAACATACAAAGAATGGGGTTTTCTAAAACTTGGAATATCAACTTTAGGAAGACTAAGAGGTTCACTTTTTCTAAAGCTTGGGAAATCATAGTCACAAACCTCTCCTTGAGCAAGACGATTTGGAACTACAGGAGTTGCTTGGGATTCATACCTTTGCACTTCTGACTCTTACTCATAAAAATAGGATTGACAAGCCATTTCTTTTTGTTGTTGATTATACTCATGCTGCTACTTAATCTCCTCCAACTACCTCATGTAGTCAAGCAATGTGCCCTTTATGCTTGCAATCTCCCCCTGGTGTGCATTGTACTTCTCTCATTCTTCAATTTCACTCATCTGCTCCTCATAGTTCAACCTTATATCTCTAAAACTCAAGTCTTGAATATCTTGGGACTGATTTTTATCATATGAGGGTTGAGATAAAAAATGAGCAGGGGTAGCTAGGTGGTAATTATATTGGGAATGTTGGTATGGCTAATATGGAGATGAATAAGTAGGGCTTTCATGATATGACGGATGAGATTCATATTGCCTATAAAATTTTGACATTGTTGTTCATGTAAAAGCTAGAAAATGGAGTGAAAATAGGCCTCTATATTATACCAACACTTAGGTCTTCCTGCAAAACCAATGAACGAAGTCACCAAGTATGTTGCTTTTACCTCCAATAGGCTAAAACTCTGTTGCACATACCAAAACAACAAAGAAAATCTTGAAAAATTCTCTGAAAATTAACTTTCAGAGTCCCACCGGTTATACCAAAAACTGTTATCAATCAGATATGCACCCTTGTTAGATTTTTCACAAATCAAACTATTTGTTGAAATATGGAAACCCTTTTTAGATGTGGGTGATCTATGTGAAAATGGAATCTCTAGAGTGAGCTAGTTATCCAAATGATGAATCATATTCTAAGTGATATTCTGGGAAAAGAGAGAGAAATAAAAAATGGATTTAAACTTATGACTAAAATTATATCATCTAAAATGGTTTAACCAACATCAAGGAGATTCTGACAGTAACTCACTCTCACCACCTCTTTAAAGACCGATTCTCACAACCTCACAACCCATATAATCCAAAATTGATTTGTGCAAAGGTTTTAAAATAAACACAATGCACAACCTAAATAAGCATGTAAATCTTACAAACACCTAACAATAGTAAGACAAGAAGAGGATTCAATAGATTTGAATCACAAGACACATCAAATTACTATTGCAAAGTATAGACAAAAAGTGAGAAAGTAAAATATATTGCTTTATTGAATGGAAGAGTGAAACTCTCAAAATAGCACAAAGTTGTTTACAAAACTCTCTACATGAATAAGAGGAAGAAAAACTTATCTGAACTAGAAAAACACTAAGTTTTTCTCAAGATATATCACTAAAACCCTAATTTGAGCTCCAAGAAAGGCACCTAAAACTGCCCCAAAAAGAATAATTGAAATGGAAAATTCTTACTCTTTGCATGTGCATGTTGAAAACCACCTAAAATAGGTCTTCTTTGCTTTAAAAGCAAAAAAGACACCTTATCTCTCCACCAAGAATCTCAAATCCGACCAACAGGAAATAGTCAAAATCAATCTGCTAAAAATAGCAAAGAAATAAAATAATTTATAAGATATTGCTTTATTCTTGCTTTACAATGATTTGCAGATTTAATACTCTCACAAAATTGACTATTTTTGCAATTAAAGATTTAGAAAAATATTTTGCAAAACAATATAACTTATTAGAACTCCATTTACAATGTTTTATTTTCTTATAAAAAGTCATAAAAATAATACATATTATCCTCTTGTCATAATTGATTTCTATAAAAATCAATAAAAACAATAAAAAAAAACCCAAAGCTCCACTAAACCAAGACATATAATAAAATTAATGCACATAATAAAATGCCTTAGGCATCGATGCATAAGGGAAAACCTAGCATATTTAAAACCCGCCACCATATGATTTTTTGTTTAGGCTTTGATATTTTTCAGAAAAATAAAGCCTAAGACATCGACCACCACTATGTATTGGGACTTAGAGATAAATGTTTTCAAAAATGACTAAGTCATGGCATAAAGGAATTGGCCTCCATGGTATTAAATTAAGACTTAAATCAAAATGCAACTAAAGACCCTAAATTCGAATTAGGGCAAGCATTGACAAAACTAATGAAAAAAAACCTAAACTTATTTCATTTCATACTTTGCAATTTTGAAAGTTTGGCTCTGCCTAGGAGAGCTAGAGCTGCCATGCATGAGCTTTATTTTCAGCTTGAAGTTCTCATATCTCTTTAGATTCTTGGTCGAACCCCCTTTTGCAACTCATGGTAAGCTGCTCATAGTTTTTGTGAGCTCCATTCACTATGTTTTGAGAACAAAAGGCCATTAAGGCCATGACTTTTGCATGCACTCATGGTCTAATTTTTATGTACTTCATTTTATGTGTTTGACTTTGTCTCTCTAGCCACCATGAGAGAGTTCGATCCATGAGTTTGAAAGCTCCTAAGAGTTGGTTGTGCCATCTATGTTTGGTCTTGAGCTTTGACAAGGGTAAGCTCTTCTCTCCATTGTTTATCTGCACTGTATTTTATTTCAATAAAAAAGCTTCTAAAATCTTAAAGTATAAAAGCTATGTTTTTTTTTTTTAATACATGAAATGCAGGCCCAGCTAGTTGTGCCATGTGTATTTCATTCTGGTTTTTTTTTTTCATGAAGAGAACCCTCTTTTCTATCTACTTGTTTCTCTTCTAATTTTGATTGCTACGGGAAGCTCGAAATGGGCTTTTGCATTCTCAATGATTTCCTGTAGCACTAAATTCTTCCACAAATGGGCTCGACTCATTATATATTTCTGCATTTTTGCAAAAAATCCCCATGTGGGTACGCTGGAAATGAAAGAAAACACTTATTTTGTTTTTCCTATAGAAAACCCCATGTGGGTATTCATCATTTTGAATAATTCTGCATTTTTAATAGAAATCCTCACATGGGTATGCTTGAAATCATGGTAAATCTGTATTTTTAATAAAAACCCCATGTAGGTATAAGAGTAAATTTGTATTTGAATTCAAACCCAACATGGCATCTTTCAATATTTTTCTTTCTTGTCAAAATTCTCCTGTAGCTCTCTTCACCTCTTGCACTACTTCTTCATTTTAAGACTTCATGGCTACGTTCTGCATTTTGAATATAACTCTAGCATGAGCATTATCACTTCTTCTATGTATTGGTTCTTCACTTTTCCTATAGCTTTACTTGTGAAAACTTAAAACTACATAATAAGCCCAAATGGGTCCCCTTGAAATTTGAGCATAACCTCAAATTCTGTTGCGAAATGATTCAATGGAATTACATAGTGTGAACTGAAAATGACCTCATTTATTTATAAAACTACTACCAAAATGGCAATACTTTTTTTCATGGAGAAACAATACAGCTCCATCCTCCATTGATGTATGCAATTGTAAATTGAATTTACCGATTCTTAAAAATGCAACACTGTTTCATTATGTGTTCACATATTGGGGCTTCTTAATCTTGGCACTCTTCATACATTTTTATGTTCACTTTATGAAAAAACTTCTCTATGCAATTTCCCTCCTTTCAAATGAAAATTTGAAACTCTTCACATGCTTTCCTTTATTGAACAGTTCTCTTGATGATGAGGCATATGTATGCATGTTCACTATCACATTATGAGCATGAAAACTTACTTGAACAATATGAATAAAAGTGACTAAAACATTATATGGCAGCAAAGATTCAATTGATTTGATGGTATTAAAACTTTCATTTCAGTTTAATTGAATAAATTAGGTTCATTGTTCACCTATAGCTTTCATTTCACTACTCAGACTTGTAAGTTACGAATCAACAATAAATTTAATTTCTTTAATGACTACAATTTTGTTTTACTCCTTTAGTTGTATAGCTTAGATGAGCATGTAATTGTACTTTCCTTCTCAACCCACTTATAACTTTAGAGCTTAGCATGTCGAGCTCTACCCATGTGGGAGCCCTTTTTACCCCACATGCTTTTATGTCTTTAGAAAATAATCAGCTTCATGACTTTTCCTATACCTGCACAGGAAACAAACAATGTTAGCAAAAAATAATACATGATGATGATGTTTCCCTCTTTTAGCTCATGTTTATGCAGTTTTCTTTTAGTTGATTATGTGCATCCCAAGGATTGAAATATATTTTTGTTAGTAGGGCATGTAGTATAGTTCATATCCCTAGCTCTTAATTGACACCTTTCACAATATTTTGCAGATACAGTCAGGAGTGGGAGCAAAATGGAGCAAGCAACTGGGCATAAACTAAAGATCAACTCAGGCAATGATAGATATATTCTATTATTTGTCACTTTCTTTCAGTTGTATATTTCCTTTCTTGTAATGAATAGGACCAGCTAAAACCATGGCTTGTGTGGATCTTTTAATTTATCCTTCTGTTTTCATTCTAAAAATAAATGCACCAGAAATGCAAACTTGTACTGCCATTTTCATTCTTGCAATCAAATGAAATTTGTAGTGTAGCAATGTCATGATATAAATGAAAGCAATGGATGCTTAATCATTTGTATAATTAGCTTGTCTTCATTTTTTCAATAAGAATTAAGGAATACTTCATAAAATTTGTTATCTCAATAATGCATAACTAATACTTAACAGAACAGATGCAATCAATAATTTAAAACGAAGTAGCACTAACTAAATTTCCACTTTTAAGATATAACAAACTTTAATCAACTCCACCAATTGAGTTGTACTGAAAAATTGGTAACCTTTACCTTTATCTTCCATTCTTGCATTCCATAGAAAAACCATTACTCTTATCTCAAATTTTCTCTCGATTACCTTCTTGTCATAAAGATACTTCACTTGAAGTTTTAATTTTTCATTCCTTTTATGAGCCTCTCTTCGAGTCTCATCTAGTTGATTTAAATCTTCCATCGTATGTTGCATCTAATCACACACATCATCATCATACTCTTGAAAAAACTTGTACATTTTCAGTAGATTATTCTATGGTATGTGTGCCTCTATCCCATAGACTAAGTTAAAAGGTGAATATCCAATTTCTTTCTTGATAGTTGTTCTATCGGCCCACAATTCAAACTATAAGTTTGAATCCCAAGCCTTCCATTTTTTATTAACCATTCGCTTGGTGATCTTCATCAAGATTATGTTGCTAGATTTAGCTTGTCCATTTCCTTGGGAGTGATAAGGATAATAATATGAGACATTTATACCATACTAATTACAAAAACCAACAAATTTCTCAGACCTGAAACACATTGTGTTATCCGAGATAATTCTTTCAGGTACCTTAAACCTGCTCAAGATGTTGTTCATCAAAAATTCATTGACCACCTTACTTCTATCTTTTTTGGTTGGGATTGCATCAACCAATTTGGTAAAGTATTTATTTGCCACTAGTATCCATGCATGCCTGCCACTTTATTTTTCAGATATCTCACCTATGAAATCAATGCCCCACTGCTAGAAAGGAGTTGGAGAAGATACTGGCCTTAATGGAAAATTGCCAAAGAACTTCAACTTCCTAGAAAACCTTTGACAAGCATCATACTTCTTAACATATCTATGGGCATATTTGAACATATTAGGCCCCAAAAAACCAGCCCTCAAGATCTTATGAGCAATTGTCTTGGCCATGTAATGACCTCCACAGGCTCCTTTGTGCATTTCTATCAATAGATCTTCAACCTGATCACCATCCACACATCTAAGTATGACACCCTCAGGACTCCTCCACCAAAGCTCACAATGAATGATCACATACTTAATCAATTACAATTTGAGATTCCTTTTCTCATTGAGTGGCATGCCTTTAGGGCACCTCACTATCTGTAAATACTCAACAATTCTCTTATACCAACCATAGGTCTGCATATCACATATGGGTGCAACATTTTCTTACTCTATCCGATTTATCTGATTGGCCTCTAGATTGGTCTCAGCCATCAGCTTGGCCAAACGCTTTCCTCTCACAAGCTTTGTAATATGTATATTGATATTGAGCTCCTAGATCCTATTGATCCATCTACACCGTCTCCCTATGGTCTCCTATTGAGCAAAAATATCTTTAACTGCAGTTGTTGGAACATAAGCGACAACTGCTGCTCCCATCAAATAGGTTCTTAAATTTTTAACAACCTTCACTAGGGAATATGCATGTTTCTCTACTACATCATATATCAAATCCACAACTTGCAATGATTTACTAAAAAATGCAATTGGTTGCTCAAAACCATTATCATTCTTTTGCAACAAAACACTTGCTATAGTATGGAAAGAAGAAAATGTAAACAATTGGAAAGGTTTTGAATAATTGGGGTATTTAAGAATAGGAGCCTCCTTGATAGCGTCCTTAATATCTTGAAAATATTTCGATGGTTCTTCTATCCATGTTACCTTTTCTCCTTTCTTCAACATTTTGGAAATAGGGCAGACAATTTCAATAAACTTTGTAACAAATTTTTGTACAAAGTTAATCTACCCAAAGAAGAACTAGATACCCTTTACATTTCTCAGTTGTGCAATCTTGTCAATAGGGGCTACTCTATCTAGATAAATTTGAACCCCTTCCTTTAAAATAATGTGTCCAAGCAGCTTTCCTTCCTTCACTCCAAAATCACACTTCTTGGGATTCATAGATACCCCATATTCCAAGGCCCTAGCAAATATTTCCTCCAAATGAGAACAATGGTCCTCCACTTTCTTGTTGTGAGTGGTGAGGTCATCTTGATATATTTCAAGAAAAAGGTCAATAAAATCTGCAAAGGCTACATCCATCACTCTTTGAAAAGTTGCACCAGCATTCATCAGGTCGAATGACATCCTTACATAAACATATGTCCCCCAAGGTGTAGTAAATGCAATTTTGAATTGCTCAAAATCTTTGACCATCACCTAGTTATAACCAGAGAACCCATCCATCATGGAGAGTACTTCAAATCATGTAACCTTTTGCAACATAGCTTCCATGTTAGGCAAGGATAGTTGTCTTTCAAGGAAGCAACATTCAAATTCCTGAAGTCAACAGTCTAATATCATCGTTCTTCCTTACAGGCACAACGTTTGAAACCCAGGATGAATGCCTAGTAGGCCTAATAATCCTAGAATCTCTTAATTTAGCAAGCTCCTCTTGAATCTTAGGTTGGATTTATCAACCTCTATTTTTACCTAAATGGCTCCATATTTGGCTTTAATGAAATCTCATGCTGGAAAAAATCCTCTCTATACGCCTTGAGGTCATCATAGGAAGAGACAAAAACATGCCTATACTTTCTAAGTAAAGTAATTAGCATATTTCTAACATGAGTCTTCATATTTTTACCAATGTAGACCTTCCTAGGGGCATTCTTTGTTCCTAAGTTTATCTCTTCTAAATCCTCTTTGTGGGAAGGTGCCTACTTAGTACTTGACCTATCAGGGCCATGAAAAACCCTTTCAAGTGCAACTAAACCTCTGGGAATAGTGTTTGTTTTCAACTAGATTACATCATTCCCAAAAAGGGTCTCTTTTCCATCAAATTCCACCATAAATGAACCAAAATCAATCTCTTGCCTCTCATATTGATCAATACAATGTAGAAATCATAAAATATCAGTTTCACCATCAAACACTTTCTAGTTGTAAATGTTATCCAACACTGCAGGCCTATTTTGTACCTCTATTTGTGAAATACCATCAAATGTAATGGCATCAATTTTAACAACAATATTGGCTAATAGGCCAGACCTAACATTCTGCCCCCTTTCAACCCAATCTATGCCAAAAGCATCAAAGGTCTCAATAGTATCCCAAACTACATTTCTATAGTGCCTAAGCCTTTTGTCCTTAGCTACAAAACGGTGTCTAATTTGGGAGACAACTAATTCAAAATCTCCTAACACCTTCAATGACTTGATATCATGTTTTGAATCCAACTTTAGGCCAAGTAAGAGGGCTTCATACTCAACAACATTATTAGTACAAGAAAATTGTAGCAAGAAAGAGTATTTGAAAGTTTTACCTTGAGGGGAAATAAAAATGAAACCTACTCCTGAACCTTCTCTAGAGCATGATCATAAAAGTACATTGTCCACAAGTCATCATCTGATGATACATTCAACACTTCCCTGGCCAAAAATTCAAACCTTTTCTATCATAATTTCCTTTAGGTACTTGTTAAAAGGAATGTGAAAACTATTTTGGATAGCCTTTTGACCCTTACTAAAAATATTTTAAAATTAAATAGGGTTGTTTTGTATGGAAGAGGGAAAAACAAGGAATTCGTTGACCAAAACCATAGGCTATCACATAATCAAGAATATATATGCTAAATAAAAACCATATCAAACCAAAAGATAGGGATCTAAAACTTTGGGAACATGAAATATATAAAAACATAATTTCTAGTAAAATTTCATGATTTTTCTGGTAATATATGGTGACTAGTCATGCTATACTTTACACTCTTTATTATTATACACTCTTCATGTATCCTCGTTGGGGTCCGAGGCTGGGTCGGGCTATGGGCAACGGTTCAGGGGGAAGCAACCCCTAAAAAAAAATCACCTTTTTTCGCTTCATCATCGTAAAAGAAAAAAGTTGACTTTGTAAACCCCAATCTTTGGAAGCTTCTAAAATCTTGTTATAAGTATTTGGGATGGGGAGTTGTAGCATGGAATTATTCACGATATTGTAATATTTTTTGCATTGGATAATTAAATCATTGGATGGATGCGGTTTTGTGGATGTAATCTAGATCGGGTGAACCACATTAAATTCTATATGCTGTCTTGTTTCTGCTATAATTTTTAGTGTGTTTTATTTCTCTATTTTATTGATCAAATTTTCATTTAACTTGTTTGAAATCTGCCTTCTAACCCTAAAATTTTCACCATACGGATTTCAAGATATGATCAAAACAAGCTGACTAGAAACCCTAGGCAGGGTTTTTGACAGTGTTTACAAAAATTGCTATAAATTTCTCATAAATCTATGAAAATTAATAGAACAAAGAGAAAATGAAAGTAGATCCACTTTCCAACACACTCCAAGTGGTTTTAGTTTGATATGTGGTCCGTACAATTCATACCAAATGAAAGAATAGGTCTAAACATGAGAAAATGCAAAGAAAATACTTATTTTCATTTACCAAATCTTCAACCACAATGCCTTCAACCTTCCAAACACAATGTGGCATACATCCAAATGCATAATATCACAAAATATTTCATCCTTATAATTGCCTATGTGAAACTCAACTTTGCATTGCTCACTTACAGTTACCTAGTTACCTGTTTGAAGCCAATTCATTGAATAGGGTGTGGGGTGTGGTATTCTTTCCAAAAAAAATCTATCTACCATGTATTCAAAAACAATATTATCCATGCAATTACCTAAAATCACAACTTGACAAAATTTACCTTTGGACTTGCAAGTAGTCCAGAATAATCTTTCCTTTTCCATCCTTGCATACCAAGATCTAGAAGGTTTCTTCAATCTATATAATGCATTATTTAATCTATAGACCATATATGGTTGATATGACAACTGAAATCCTTTTGGTTGTTCCATGTATACTTCTTCTTCCAATTAACCATTCAAAAAAGTAGACTTCACATTTGATGGCACTCCCAAATTTTGCAAATTTGAAGTGCCCATTTTGAAAATTTTGCCTTGGCACTTTCAGAAGTGCAATTGATGAATCTACCTAAGTGACCCACTTTAGAGGGTCATAATTTGAATCCTATTGATTTTGGTGCAAAACCCATTTTAAGAACCATTCATGTGTCCTATGTGAGTCGGCATTTTAATTTTTAGCTTCCCATGATAATTTTTACCAGGGTTTTGAAAAGTGAAGCTGGAAGGTTTTGGCACTTTTCTATTGTTTGCAAGCTTTCAGTTTTGCAAAGTAGCCTCCCATTTGAGCTTGCATTTTGCAACCGATTGATCATCAAGAGATAATGATCATTATTTTGCATTATCCATACCAATATGATCTTGTATGTCAGTTTTCAGAGTCTCATTAGTTGATTTACTATTTTTACCAAGTCCAAACCAAATGCAATTTCTTCAGTTTTGCACCTATATTTTAAGGAACCTTTCAGGGAGGTCAAATTTGTACCTGAATATCTGTTGATGAATGATGATTCAAATAAATTCCTCTTGCACATGTGCTCAATGTACCTAAATGATCTATTGTGTCTAGTGGCAGCCTCCCAGGAGTTGATTTTCTATTTTTTCAAAATGGAAACTGGGTGAGATTTTTGGGTCCAAAAGGGTTGGGTAAGATGTACTGGGTGTATATAGTGAAAAATTTGTGGGAAAGCTAGCCAGTTAGTTGTCGTGGGAAGTAATTTATATGGGACATCCTTAATATGTTTTATGTAATGACTGATATTGAGATAAATCTAATTTTTTTAAGACAATTTGCTCTCATGTGTGTGTTATAGATCATGAATGAAATTATCAAGGGTTCTTTCATTTGTCTTCAATAATTTAATTGAATGTATGATTATCTTTATTACTTTAACTTAATGAGTTAATCAAATGCTTGAGATAGAATTATATGCATCTGATAATGTGCTAAGGATTTGGTGAGTGATGTTTTAAAATACCGTGAGGTCTTATCATGTAATGCAATGTGGTAATTTTCACTAATATCAGGCTCAAATTTATTTATAACTGAGTGTCTCATTTATGAATCTTTCCCAATATGATGAGGCACTAGTTAGTTCTTCTTCAAATTTTACTAAAAAACTAAAATCAGGAACTACCCACATGTGGATTCAAGGTCAGAATAGTTTAAATTCAAATTCTATCTTTTTGAGATGCAAATCTCACTTGATACCCATATTCCTAGCTTTAGATAGTTATTTACTCAATGTTATACCAAGCCCTTAGTGAATGGTATCTATTGGCACTAGTAGGATTTTATCTATGTGTGAAGTGTTCTCAAGGCAAGAAATGTTATATGAACACCAATAGGAATACCCTCCTTGGTTTCATAGAGCCTAAAGTGTAGGATTTTTTAGTCTTTGACTGAATCTTATCAGTTGGCCACTAAATTTGAGAATTCTTAAACATAGAGGTTGGCTACCTCTTAGAGAGTTTCAAAGCTTAGCTGGAAAAAATACCAACATAATGGTGACTCTGTTGGGGATGAACTTAAAATTTTTGGTTGTAGACGGTGTTGTTATAGAGTCATTAAAATCTTGAAATATTATTTGTAACCAGAGGTTGAAAATTATTGAATTATTTTTCCCATACGAGTCAACAACAAAATGGTGACTTTGTTGGGGAGAATTTGTGAAAATTTTGATTGCAGAATCTAGCCTTAAGAGTCATTGCATAGAGTCATATCAATTTCCATTCTGAATTTGGTTCAAGTATTGAAGGAATTCAAACCTAGAGAGAAGTTGATGCAGTGAACTGGAAAGTTTTGTAATATGTGGTGCTTTTCTAGTGAAAGGAAATCAAATAAGAAAATTTACATGTCAAAGAACTTCATACCACTTGAAGTTCAGTCCTTGTGAAAAGAGGTGGTGACCCTATTAGAAGAACCTATTGAAGATTTGATGAAAGTTCCATATCTATAATATTTAAGTCAGGAAGACAATTTACAGCAGTTGCAACGTTTCCAGGTATTCTTCACTCTTGGTTTTCAAGAAGTTCATGTATGAAAACCATATTTGAACATATTAGGATAAAACTTTGGTTCCCTATTGAGTAATTAGCACTAACAAAGAGAAATGATAGTAGAATTAGGTTTGTAAACTTTTGAATTATAATTGCAGCCAATGTATTATGTTAGAGAAGTATGTTGATTGTAAAATTGCTCACTAAAGTAGATCTTAGGCTTAGATGCATTTGAATTATACATTTTCATATTCTGAAATCATGATGAAAGATAGAAATAGGGCAATGAATGATCAGTTGTGGGGTTTAAATGTGAAATTTGAAAGAGGAATGTCAAAATGCTTCAATATATGTATCCTATTATGGTTCTGGGTGCAACCATGGTTTGTGATAAATCTCAGTGAGATTGTCAAAGAAATTTCAGAAATAGAAGGTATAGTGCTATCAATTTTAGTGGCATTATTGGTTACCCAAATGAAATTCTAGCTAAATTCATAAATAAGTTACCAAGATTCATTAGTGATAAGTCTGAAGCAACAAATAAGAATCTCCAAGAATTTATTAATTTGATGGAGGATTATGAGATTGACCATGAAGATGTAATCATGAGACTATTTGTTCAACCTCTAAGAGGAGATCCAAGGGATTTGTTCTCTTATTTACCAGCTTCCTCCATTCATTCATGGGAAGAGTTCAAGGTAGTGTTTATGGAGCAATTTGGAGAGAGGATTGACCCTGTTTTGGTAAGGAAAATATTCATGAACATAGAGAAAGGAAAAGATGAGTTAGTTTGATCTTTTAATCTTAGGTTTTCAAAGATCATAAGAGAGATTCTTGAAGAAATAAGACCAAATTATGTTGAATTTTTGGTCATGTATTTAGGAGCCTTTGAAAAGAAAATGAGTTATCTATTAAGAGATAAAGAACCTACAACCCTATATCAAGCATATCAAATTGATATAGATATAGAGAAAAACTTGAGGTATTCAATGATGAAAGGATATAGGGTTGTGAGTGTTGTTCATCCTAAAACACCTCATGTAAATAGAACTCTTTGATTAGATAATACAAATTCTTGTTGGGATGGTAATGTTGCTGCTCTATTTCTCCATCATCACAATCTGTAGATCCTAATGAAATCCATGTTAAATGTCATCAATATTTGAGCAATGTTGAGCAAACATATTTTCTTCAAGTATTGTCTAAAATGAAAAGGTGCAAAGGAGAATCACCACATAATTTTTTCTCAAGGTTTTTGCATGCCCTTTTAAAAGTCCCCATAATTTCCAGACCTAAATATTCAGTGTGCATTGATCTATTTTGTGATATCTATGAGTCTCGACTGAGTACTTTGCCAAAGGGGTTGAAGCCTCAAATTTTGGATCAAGTTCTTGATTCAATAAATGTTATTGAGGGAGCCCGACTTACTTATGCACAAAATGTGGTGTCTCAGAATGAAGGCAGCTATCTTACTAAGAAAAATCAAAATATGACACACAAAGATGAAATGTGTACATTAGAAAATGAAGATCCATATTGTATGGATGAGGAAATTAATTGTGATCAGATTAAAATCAACACATGTGAAGATCCTTGCAGCAGTAATGAAGAAGAAGATGCATGGTATGATGAAAAAATAGATATGCATGAAATTTTTTCTTGCAATATCTTGTGTGATGAAGAAATGAAAGAGATGCAAGACATCATTCCATGTCAAGTTTTGGTTAGTGGAAATATGGCTAATGTTGATGATATCTCCTCACAAATTAGTGATCAAGACATTGAAGATAGGAGTTCAAGCACTTACTCTAAGGAATTTGAGTATGGATTTATGTAGTGATAAGTCTTCTTGTGATGAGGATGCGGGTGACAACCAAACTGATTTCTCTTTTGATGATTATGAATGCTCTTATAAGGATGATATGGAGGCACTTTCTTCACTTAAAGAATATAAAGACATAAATGTTGATAAAGTCACTTGCCTCCAAGTGAATGATCAAATTTCATTTGATGCAAACATAGACTGTAGTTCAGATTTGGCATCAATGGAAAATGCTAATCCTGTGAGTGATGAAGAATTTGGGGATAAGCATATGTGTGTTCAATTTTGAAATCTCACAAGAAACATTCCTTCTTATGACACTAATTTTCCAACTACCCAATCAATGCATTGAATGCATGGTCACATCACTAAATTTTCATAATTTTAAAAGCTTAATTATTCATTATAATTTACCAACAATAGTTGTTAGAAATTGTGAGAATTTTAAAAAACATTCCCCAGGATAAAAATTCTAGAGAAGTGTGGTCAAGAAAATTAATTTCAATATTTGTTACAGAAAATGACATTACTAGAGCAAGAGAATACAAAGGAGAGTGGAATTTCACATGATACTATTACAAAGGTTTAATTTTCTACCAATTTAGGTGTGTAGCTTATGGAACCCTAGTAAAAATTGATAAATTTATTCTAGATATTAAAATTTTAAGAAAAGCTTAAGAAACAATTATAAAAGGTGTGGTAGGCCTAGCTCAATTGGCTACAACATCATGTTGCAAGAAAGAGGTCACAAGGTCTATCTCCCCACCATCCCCATGGTATTGGAGGGCGTGTCACACTAGCGTCATCAACCACATGAATTTTTTTTACTACGCACTATAGTTTATAAGGAGGTAGCTTCCCGATTCTAATTCCTATAGTATATAAAACAAGAAACAATTATGCAAAATGACATTATTATAAAGAAAAATCCAAAACCCATAGCTTAACCTAGCATTAGAAATGTAGAAAAACATAGTTAATAGGAAAAATAAAAAACTAAAGTTAGATTAATCAAATAGTGAATGTAATCAATTCAATAACTCTTAACCAAAACCCTAGATTTGTAAAAATAGTAATGTTAGGAGTTTTATGTCATGAAGTGTAAATGAGTCTAGAAAGGGAAAAGGCATGAAGTACAAAATTCAAAGGGATTTCATTTCTATCCTAGATTACCTTTACACATATGGAGATATCTCTAAAATAGGCCTAGGTTATGTTAGTATTAAATACTTTCACAAGAGAATATAGGATACCAATACAACTAATTTAGTTTAAAATTTTGAGTTAAATAGGTTGGATAAGGCTACAATTTCACTGTACCTATGTAGCATCCTAAATTGGAGATGGAATGCATGAGAAACTACAACAAAAAAAATAAGGAAAGTAATCATGGGAAGAGGGGTCTTTGGAAAATTAAGTGTAGATGACATAAAGATAAAATTTGGCCTCCTTTTCTATACTAAAGTGGGGTTTATTGAATAAGATATTGCAAATAAATGTTTCCATGAAAAGTAGATAAGCATGATAAATATGAAATGGATGATAAACTCTAATAAATATGTGTCCAAATTAAATATGTTTTTATACAAAAGTGAATTTTATAATGAGATTGGGGATATGGTAACATTTCTAAGCATGGTTACTTGGCTTCTTAGTGATTCAATATTCAAACCCTAGTTTCATTTCTACATTGAAGTTGTTCTAAATGGATATATGATACATTGGGTAAATATCATTAGTGGAAACATCCATAAGAAAATAACTACTTCTCAATTCAACCATATATTGTATATGTCACCTTACCTAGTGTATTCCCTGGAAACAAGATCTATATTTGTTGGAATTGAAAGAGTAATAACCCTCAAGACTAGGAATAAATAGAAATTGGTGTATTATTATTATCCATAATTGGAAAATGAAAAAATAAATGAATCAATACATAAGAGTAAATGATTCTTTATCTATGTGGTTGGTCAAAAATGTGGAACATGATAAAGGTAAAATATTATTTGTAGATGTTCGATGCACGATTGGAAATAGGTGAAGTTGGCTTATCTAATTCCCCAAGTCCACCTATAGAATAATTGAAGGATTCTTAGGTAGGTCACTCAAATTAAACTAATATGCTATAGATAAGATGACCCTATTAGAATCAAAAAGGGAAAAAATACTCATAGCCTCATAGAGGAAAAACATAGATAAGGGATAAAATTACCCATTAACATGGGTTGGTATGTATGCAATAGTCTTAGTTGTGTAAATGCATCAGTTTTTTGTTTACAGTTGCATAATCAATAACTCTATGATGAATAAAGAAATAATTATGAGACATATGGAATAATGGAGAAGTATGTTTCCTCTTCCATTAAACATCGGCCAAACAATTAATATTTATAGGAAAATTTCTCTAATGACCATGAGGTAAGGAAGAGGTCTTATCAAATACTTTTAGTGAAAAAATGAGAACTATTGGTACACATGCAATACCCCAATAGATCAAAGATGACAAGAAAGTCTTATGTTTGAGGTAAAATATGAAAAAAAAAATCAATGAGCTAAAAGAAGATCCTAACTAGTCAAAAAGAAGGAATCTTCAATTCAAAATATAACAAACAATATTCTGGATGATTCCATTACTTGGTTGAATTATCATATACAAGCCTTGAAAGTAAGAAGATTTATACTAAAATATATAAAATATACAAACAAAAATATGAAGGATAAATAAGATCTAAATTTATGTGTTCTCTAATTAAATAAGAGGAAGGTTCATGAAACCCAAATAGCTCAACTAGACGAAGGAACTAGCACAATAGAATTTCTTCTTATCACCAACGTTAAAATTGTAACAACACTAGATGGATTTCAAGCTTTATTTCCACTTATCCCTTAAGTGTTATACCAATTACCACTTCAGTTGCACAAAACACTACATCTAATTTTCTCAAAAATAAAAGGAACATCTCCAATAATAACTCAAATAGTTGAAGAGTTACTAGGGAAAAAAAAGGAAGAAGAAGTGAAATACAAAGGTAAGAAATAAGTGACCGTGAATCCCTCCACCTCCCCTCAAGTAGGAAAATATTTTTATCTCCTCCATACATTTCCAATACAGTCAAAATTATAGAATAAATAGAGAGATAAGAGTTATCCAAAAGAGAAGTCACTAGTACCAAAAGAGTGGAATCACCAATTATGCATGAAGTTGAACATGAAAATATTGTACAAGAGGATGGAGGTGAAGATACTTAGAACAATAGAGAGCTTGAAGGGATTTTCCATGTCATCAACACATTGTTGAGGATGTAAATAAAGAAATCCATTCAAGCATTTCTTTAATAATTCAAGAATTAAACTTGGTATTTACCAAGGATTTTTTTTAAGAAGATTCAAGAGACTCATTCCTAAAGGAATAAATGATATTAATAAATAATTTAGAACTCACATTGATAAAGAAATAGAACAAAAATAATTGGTACTATATGAGGTTCACCAAGAAATATATAAGATTGAATAGATAGATGAAGGAAATAAGAAGGTTGATGTCAATGTCCAAATGAAATATTATTAAAATGAAAAGGATTAATCAAGGAAAAACCTAGTACACATGTGAGTAGGGGACAAAGGATAGATTAGATAGAATAATCTCCACATGAAATAGGACTAGATTCCAACAACCCCACATGTCTTACCAAAAATCTACAAATCAAAGGGTAGGTAGAAATAGTTTCCTTTGATTTGAAAAATCTTATGCTAAGGATTGATACTCCTAAGACTAAGAGAAAGTCTAAGGTTTTTCCATCTATCAAAATGGATGCATCAAGAGAGATATTGTGCATGTTGAAGCTCCAACTGTAGCCAAGGATAAAAAAGAGACAACTCCCACATAATACCAAATATCAACCATCAATCTAGGGTATTCAATCAGAGAGAAGGAGATAATAAAATTGAAATCCAATTTCAATGTTGTTGTGGAAAGAATACACAAAGATAAGAAGAAGAAACAATAATTAAAGAAAAATGTTTCCAAATTACATGGATACCTTAAGCATCTCATAGGTCCACTATAATTTGTAGAACAATTTCCCATTATCCATGTTCTTCTTTTGAGGGATGAACTCTCCTTGTTAGACAAGATGAAACATAATGGCACCATAATAGAAGAATGGATTAAAATGGTGATTACAAGAGAAAAATAAAAAATCAATAATGTTATTGAAAAATAGTAAGAGGTCTTATAATGGAAAAATAAATTTTAGAGATTGATTGATTATTGTGAGGCTTAGCTAGAGAAAAATCAAATTGAATTTCTTAAGCTCAAGGCAATAGAAATTATAAGTGAGAAAATTCTATTAAGAGAAAATATTGTCACCAAGGAAAAAAATCCCTCATATCAAAACTTGGATTGAACACCTTATATGGGAGGATCAATTATTAAAAAATGCATTAGTGAAATGAAAGAACTAAAAAAACTACTATAGACCTTAAGCTAAAGGAAATGGTATTCATTAAGAAGATGATAGAGACAAGATTCAATACCCATGAGGCAAAAGATGAATATTTTTCAATATCTAAAATCATAGAAATGTTTGATAATATGTATGATCAAGCAAAAAAAAATTATATTGTGGTAATGAATTGAGCAACCAATGTCATGGTAGTGATGAATAAGTATAAGAGAAAAAAGAGATAGAGTTGCAGGATATGATCAAATCTCCATGACTTAAGGTTCTTATAAGTATAGATAGAAATTTATGAGAGATTATTATAAACGTGATATGAACAAAGCTCTTATTTCTTATGGTGATATTTCTAGGAGGCAAAACCTAAAGGGTGGAGAGTATATTATGGAAGAAAACAATGAAGTGGAGACTTAAAGTTCTTATTCTATAATTTTTTTCCTTCCTATTGGTTTTATGGGATTTTAGCTACCTACCAGTTTTCTAGGATTCTTGCATCCAACTTCCTTCATGCTATGTGAATTTAACTTTAGTTAAGACATGTTTATTTTTCAAAGATGATAATTCTAGAGAACATTCAGCCTTTCAAATTAAATATGTTGATTCTTTTGCTATGTTCTCATTCCTTTTAAATTATAACTATGTATTATCTTGATAAGATTTGGACTATTGAGTTGAAACTACATTTGGTACATTGTTGTCCATAAATGGGCCATGGTTATTCTATTTTGAGGACTAGAAATTGTTGGTAACTATAGATCTACTAATGAATAATTTTAATTAATTAGTTTCCTTCAATGTTTCCTTTCACATAGATCATTGATTGTTTTTCTATACATACACAATTGTAACTATGTTTCCAATTGAGTCATGTCTATTGTAAATTTGTAAATTTCTTATCACTATTTTGAAATATTAAGGTATTGCAGCCTTTTTTGTGTGTATCTTGATCTATTTCTTAATTTGATGAGTTTCCTTTTAATATTTGCATAATTTATGTGTAGTTGTAATTATTGAACTAGAAAATCATAAATCAGTTATAATTTCCACTTGCAAATAAAAAGTGTATTTGTGTAATGTTTCAAAGAAATTATTTTAAATACTTATATTATATAATACATAAGTGCAATATGTATTGAACCTAGAGGTCTAATACCCATTTGTACACACATGCACAATTGGACAAACGCAAAGACGCAAAGGTGCAAGGAAATTATGTAATGGAATATGAGCACATTGCCCAAGGAAAACATATAAAACAAGATGTCAGTGTCATTATATACAACATTGTAATGTAGAAACATGTTTATATTAATCCTCCTAGACTTCCTAAGTGGAAGTGCTAATTCAATAACAACTTGATGCAACTAGAGCAACATATATTAATTGTAAAAATAAATAAATAATAAACCGCAAATTTAATTATACCATTTAACTAAGCATCTAACACTAATTAATTGCCTGTTTATCCTATTTTATAATTAAATTTAAAATGATTAAATATAAGTCATTTCATAATCAAATTTTAAATTGAAATAAATAAATTTTAATGATCATCTAATTAATTTTTTTATAACATAAATAACAACAATAATTAAATTAATTGAAATCAACATTTTATAATATATATTGAGATTATTTTTAAATAAATAAATTAATTAAATTAATTAATAATTATCTTAATACATTATATAATACTCACAAATCTATAAAACAATAATGTCCACACCTAAAATTAAAGCTAACAAATCAATTAACTATTTTATACGAATGTTAAATATGAAATGTGCTGGTCATGGGTTCGAGCTGATCGAGCCTCAGTTGGTGTTGAGAAGTTGGTAAAAATGGCGTCCGGATCATTTCATCAGTGCACGAGGAGCTTGAAAGATTTGAAAAGTTGGTTCAGCATTCATCAAACTTTTGAGAAGTTGGTAAAAATGGCATCCAGATCGATCATTGCAGATGAAAGATTTGGTAACATGATCCATCATCAACAGTTGCTGCAACAGGGACCATGATGACGATGAAGAGGAGGAAGGTGGTGAGCTTGTGCACAGAAGGCGCAGATCTGAAATAGAAGAAGATTTGGTCGACTAGATGGGCTGCTCGACAAGCTCAGGAGATGATCACTACAATGGAAAGACAGGCTTACATGCTGTATCAATGTTAGATTCATCTTTCCCGAGGGAGTCTTCAGCTTCTAGATCAGAGGGTAGAGTTAAAAGGCCTAGTACTCGTGTTTGAGGAGGATCAAAGAGCTGATCGTGAATGAGAGCAAGAATGGCTCACGATGAAGAGGATGAAGGTGGTGAGCAAGTGCACAGAAGAAGATTTGATCACTATAATGGAAAGGCAGAATCGAGAGTCAAAGTTACTAGCTTGTAGCTTCATCTCTCCTCCAGATCTGGAGGGAGTTTGAGGAGGATCAAAGACCTGATCGTGAATGAGAGCTGATATCGGTGGACCAGCAGTGTAAATACTTTGTTGTATCAATCAAATCAACACTGAGGCCCCTGAATTCAACACTTTTGGCAAGTGAATTCAGAGAAAGCTTGGATCAACTGAATAGATCGTATGTACAATGGGCATTATTACAATGTAAGCCTAATCGCACATTCAGTGTACCAATCATAACCTACATCACAACCTACTTGCACATTCCTCTCATGTAATATTTTCGATTTTGTTCTGTGATAAACACCATTTTCCAGATATATTTGTTCCTTTGCACGGATCCTTTGAAAATAGAAGACTGTAAATTGCAACATAGTGAGTCCATAAATAACAATAGTATACATTCTATTGGATAATTATGCTAGGTGTGCAGTGGAAGACAAGAAAAATGATGGCAATATAATTGGAGCTACTCATGTCGAAATTGTAAATTAAATTTTAGTTCTTTTGGTAGTTTGTACGGGATTGTAAATTTGTTGTTTTTTGTGCTTTGGTTGCTTTACAAGTTATGCATGAAAATGTATCTATTTTAGGGGTTCTAATATGTATAAACAGTTACCAATGTTGTTTTATTTTAGAAGCCCGAGGAATACCTCTATATTGAGGTGCATCTTGGTGTAATCCAATTTATGAATAGAATATTTTTTTGTTATCAATTTGTTTTGGAAATTTCAATATGAGGTTTTCTATGTTCTCTAAAAACTACACATTCATTATTATTAATAATTTTGCATGTATGATACTTGAATATAATAGTCTTCTTACTCTACAACATCTCTTATACTTGTTTAACAATGTTCATTTCTAAGAAAAATATGTAAGAGTGTGACTATGAAGGCTTTTGAGGTGGTGTACATCAAGTAGAACATTAACATAAAGTAGTTCAACAATAAAATTTTAAGAATGAAATACAGAGGCATGGATAGAATATGAACCATATATAAAATTCCGCAATAGGACAAAAACATTTATATACAATGCATTACTGTGTAGTAAACATGAAGATTTTGTGGAGATTGAATAACACATTATATTTTTAAACATGATATTTAAAACGTATGACCTCAAAGGTTTTCTCATGTCATTGGTGACATTCAATTATTCCATTTTATTCCTGAAGAGAAACTTGTTATCTATGTATCTATGGTTAGAAATATTTGTTCGATGTGATCAAAGTTAAATTATAATTTGTTCATTTTGTCATGCACAATGTGTTTCAAACTAAAATTTTAAATTTTCAAAGGCCAAATCTAGGTTTGATTCAAATTAGTTTTTGTATACACATGCCAACATGGGAGGGTTTCCTTGGTTATATTTTCTTGTCATGATATACTGTTTGTCTACAAGGAACTTCCATATGTCACACTTAATCCATGTGATATTTGTGCACTTACAAAAATAGTGGTGAGTGCATATGGAAAAAATATTATGTTTTCCATGTGTATGTATTTTATCACCTTAATTATCATACACATTTAAAAACTTTTTTTTTTCCAAGATTATTTGAATGCAGGGTTGGGTACAAGGTAATGTGGTGTTTGTCGGCATGCATGTGTTTGGGATATGATTGATGTTTTCTTAAATACCATACTCCTTTCCATGCAATGGATAGGTAACTTGTGGCTAGAAATGTATAGATTTCCCATGTAGTGATTTGTTATAGTAATAATTTAGGGTATATGTAAAATTTAATGTGTTTTCCATGTGTACGCTATCACCAATTTTTATATGCACTTTAAAAATTCATCAGATGTTGCCCAAATTTACCTAAAGCTACTGTTGGGTACCTATTAGATATGTTAAATAGACCTATTTTACAACTAATCAAACTATGCTTTTCTTATTTGCAAGAATTCTCTCTGTTGTTGTTATCTCAACAACTCATTTTTTTTGCTATGCTCTTCTCCCCTTTTTCAACTATTTTTCTCACCTTTTCTATTTTGAATGAAAAACATAGATGATATTTTTTGTGTTACAGTATCGTTATCTTCTCGCTTCATTCACTTTCTTAGTATTCTCAACCATACTACACTTCCTTTTGATTGATTTATCTATTATTTTATTCACCAAAAAGCATTCTTTCAAACACACAAACTCTTAGACACAAATTCTTGTAAGGACTTATTCTTTAACCCCTTTTAAATTAGATTAAATAAATATTCAGAGATCATGTGCAAACACACAAATGCACATAATACCAGATATACATGGAAAACCCAATAGGGTAAAGACCATGGTAAGAATAGTTGCAAGGATCTACTATCCTAATCCATCCTTACAATAGAACCTCATTGGTTACAAATTTGAAGGGTACCAACCTAAAGAAAACACCAATCCACTGTTTTAAGAGTACCAACTCTAAGGAATCTCCCATTCCCTAACTAAGCACCCACTTAGCTTTCTAATGGTAGGTGAACCAATCAAATTTACAATGAAATCATGGAGAAAAAAATCCTAATTACAATTGAATCAATTGAATCCAATTATATGTTAAATAGACCTATTCTAAAACTACTCAAATTATTCTTTGCTTATTTGCGAGAATTCTCTCTATTGTTGATATCTCAACAACTCATTTCTTTGCTATGCTATTCTCCCATTTTTCAACTATGTTCCACACCTTTGCTATTTTGAATGCAAACCATATATAAATTTTTTTGTGTTACAGTCTTGGTATCTTCTTGCTTCATTCACTTGCTTAGTATTCTCAACCATACTACACTTATTTTTTATTGATTCATCTTATTATTTTCTTCACCAAAAAGCATTCTTACCTCAAACCATGCACCACAAACCTAATTCAATGTATTTTCTGTATTTAGCATACACCAAACCCTAGATTTGATTTTCTTAAAATGTAATTCCTTTCATGAAGAAGCCATATCTAATTTTTTGATCACCTTTTCCTTTGTCCCACCATCTTCACATCTCATCACCAATCATAGCTTGCAGATGGAGTAGTTACAACAATTAATTTCATACTTTATGTCAGTTTCCACCATCTGACTAATTCTTCTAATATTTTACACTACCTCTAGTTGTTGGAAGAATGTAGCTTTAAATTATGGCCATTGATCTCCAACTTTGCTCCATCATCTGATGGTTATCATTTGAAATCTCAACTTTAAAGCATGACTGACATATCAAACAAATTAATAATTAATCAATTAGGCTATTATAATTCTTGGGGTGAATTCAATGCCATAACAAATAGATACAGGATTAAAATCATTTTTTAAAGCATGTATCTTTGGTGAGAAGCTTAATACATAAGTATAAATTCTTTCTATTTTAGGATCATTAATACTCATTTTAACTATCACTATATGGATAGCCATATTAATTAATTATTTCTAATAGAATAACTTTATGGATTAAGGATGGAAATATCTTGCTACAATTTTTGCATGTTGGTACAGGGAAGATCATCTAGTTTCTATAATAATCAACTTCCTTATTCTTGACACATATTGATAACCATTCATCTTTTTACAAAGTATCCTAACAAATTAAGTTTACTAAAGTGGATTAAAGCTACAAAATATAATCATTTACGTGCATAGGTTTGTGCCTCAATTCTTAATGAAAATACGAGTAATGTTTTACCTATGGTTCCAATTTTACTAAAGTGGATTAACACATTACCCTTGGTACCTATTCTAAACCTTGAATAAACCCCTAAGTTGGAAAATCAGTTAGCTAGATTATTGCCCTGTCGATAAATATGGGAGATATGACATCCTATAATTTTTATGGACTATTATAATTTAATATAATCGGGCAAGAACTTATGACCTTGAAGGATTCATTAGTTCTCTGAGACAAAGAATCAACAAAGTAAAGTTCAACCACGTAGTGAATTATTATAGTATGCCTCATAAACATTGATGTAAGTGGAGATTTGTATGGTGTTATACCTCCAATAATATGAGTTCTTTGCATATCAAATCAGAGATATTTTAGTTGAACACCAAGAACTTTGTTTTTCCATCTCTCCCCTTTGCAACAGTCCTTGTCATCAATCTTCATATATTAGTTAAGAGGAGTATGTGAGTAAGTTAGGTAAAATCTTATATACATATTAAAGGGAGAGAAAGAGAAATAAGGGAAAGTATATGTGAATGATGTCAAAGAGCGAGAAAATAATAGAATATATGTTTGCACCCTTTTCCCTTGATATCAAAGGGGGAGAAGACATTGACAAGAGTTGATTCATTTTGCCTTCAATGACAAAGGGGGAGATTGTCATTGATATGTCTATTGGAAACATGAAAAATACTAGGTAATTTTCATCAAATCATCATCAATGTGGTATCTTGCTTACCCTTCTTTACAACCTAGCAAAGTTGATCACCCATCTAAGCATTATTAATATTGTTCCAATTTTCATAAAATATCCATGATTTTAAGCCTGTATGTGCTGACCATATTTACAACTATTATAATTACTATATTTTATTGTTGGCTAAAATATTACTGTTATACCTATTATCATTGTCTATGATGAAAATATTTGTAGTCCAATGGTTTAGGATTGGGAATGACATGAAGATCCACCTACCTGATGGTGATAGGTGTGTACAAAATTAATACCATCATAATTATTAATATAAGGAAGAGTATTTGATCATTTTTATCAAAACAATGTGGATATGAAAATAAATTAGTGACTTGATAAGGCTAGCAAAGCTCCTTAAATAAGGTACATTAGAGGATTTAGTGGAATTTTGATATTTTTTAGTATAATGGATCTATCCTACATGAAGAATAAAAACCTCATCAAATAGTGTATATGGGATAGTTTTCATCCTTTGAACCCAAGACCATCACATGACAATATGATACATAGTATCTTTGTCTATGATGAAAATATTTATACGAATTGTAATGCCCCGCCAAGTAACCCTAAAGGAAGTTGTAATTAATGTCTTAAGCGAACCAATTTTTTTTTTATAAAGTGCATTTAACATACACATTCACTTACTAATTAACAACAACCTCTAAGGCTACAAGGTTAGGATTACTTAAACCCACACATACATATTACATATAACCATAGCCTTATGAACTTTATGAAATAACATCATACATCATAAGAATACCACATAACATAATAAGATAATCAACCAAGATACAATCTCATAAACATTATCTTAATCCAATAGTCACATCACTCATTCCCAGAATGAGGCAATAGTACTCAAGGTTACAATTACAAACTTCCACCTCATAAACATAAGAGGGATAAAATAACTTATACAAGTTAAAATATTACAATGCAAGAATAATAACAAGAACCACGAGCTATCCATCTGGATGTCTCACTACCAAGTATGGAAGATAGATGGGGATCCAACGGTTTTGGTGCATGTTCCACCCTACCAATGTGGTACCCGAAGGCCCACCCCCCATGCTAGGAGATAGTAACAAAGTAACATGGACAAAGATCTACTACCTCTAACCAAAGGCATACTCAAACTGACTCATACTGTTATAACCAACCAAATGAATTAACAAATACGAATCAAGTACAACTCAAGTATAATACAAGTACAAATCAAATACAATATATGTACAAATCAAGTACAATACAAGTACAACTCCAACATCACTGCCATAGGTCACATTGCTTCCAGACATAAAGTAGATCAAGTATGTTCAAATAACCATACACATAAAATAATTAACAACAGTTGTCATAGATAGAGTGTCATCGCAAGGTTTGTCATGAGATCTCCTCTGGGCATTCTTCATAGGCTTCAGCACAAGTAATCCTGGTGGCCTCAACCGAATCCTGGCACTCATACTCACTCATGCGGAATCAACTACCTCTCGCAAGAATAAGATAGTTGATCTTGCCATTCTAGGCCTTCTCACTCATCCCAAGTCTAAACAAGCCCTTGTGTCTATGAGTGAGGATTAAATTATCTTGATTAATGTGAAGTTAATCATAATCTTCTAAGTACATTATTTTAATTATCACTTGTTTAAATCACTCCTGAAGGTTATCCAGTTTACCTCTTTGGGCTCTGGCGCCTAACAGAAGCCACTCTTCTATTCGACAACACACATCCAAACAATCCACCAAGGGAACCACAAGTGCATACCAACTAGGCATCATAATCCACTCCAACACAAGGAGGATACAAATAATAGAAACTCACTCCAAACATCTTGGAGGCAACAATCACATAGTCCACTCCTTTCACAAGAGGCAACAAGATGAAACCACATAACAAGGTCACTCCATGCAAGGAGACATGGATCCCATAATCGGCTCCTAAACCAAGGAGGTGCAAACATCCCCGTTCGTGAAAACCGGGTAAAACTGAAAAGACGCCATGCACTACCCAAGGGAAAACAACTGGATGGCATAAAGATTCAACAACCCTTATCCTCTAAGATCTTCTGGAAGACTTATAATTTAGGACTAACACTAAATCCCAAAACCAACAATGCAACTTGACGACATAGCAACAAAAGCATTCAAGTCATCAATCAAATCTAATATTTGGATTTCCTAAATCCATACTCATTCAATAGGTAGTGTTGACAAAGTCAAAGACATGATAAGTAGATCATCTAAAATAATCATAACCCCTATTTCCCTTTTCATTATTGGAAATCTAAAACAATTAAACTTACTTCCCTTTACTGAATACAAAGAATTAAATCTTTTAAGATAAGCATGAGGAAGATACTACTTTTGGATATACTAAATCCATATCTCTTTCATAATCCAATCACAATGATTCAATTAATCTAAATAGAAATTAATAAATAACATAATTGATTGCCTCATCAATAAAACAACTTCTTAATTTACTTTTAAATCGACACAAATCCATGCAAGTAAACTCTTTCCATTTCCTAACCAAATCTTACATCTCATTCAATTTTCTATTTAACACATTCAATCACTTTAATATAATAACATATTGTTTCTCTATCCATTTTCCATATACACTAATCAATCCAATTTTAAATCTCTATTCAATAATATATTGCATTCTTTAAATCAAATATTTAACTCTTTCAATTAAACTTTAACAAGCCATTTTAAAATAACAATAATTTCTCATATGTTTATAATTTTAATTCCACTAATCTAATATACAAATTTTATTTAAAATAATATAAATAAATATAATACTTTAGTATTATAAATTATAATATAAAATATTATTAAATAATATTTTAATATTATAATAACAATACATAAAATATTAATATTTATAAATATCAATTTATTATTATTTTATTTTCAAAGCAGCCATGGGAAAATAATTTAATAGTAGTCTCATGTTTCAAGCATAACTCAAAAACTATGATCTGGGTATTTTCTATTTTTTGACAGGGATAAGAAAATTCCAAAATGCAAAAACCCTTTAAATTTCCTGACAACCCAGTTTGTAAAAGTGAAGTTATAGGCGACGCAACTAGACCATTTTACCATAAAAATATAACTATACTCCAGATTTTAAAATCCGTTTTTTGATAATAAACAGATAGTTACATTTTCTAAAAACATTCTAAATGCATTGTTCAATCTCTATGTTTGATTTCAATAACAATAAAATCAATTTCTCCAAATAATTTAAATTCAACTAAGGTTTTCACAATTTTCACTCAAGAATTTTCACAAGCAAAGGCTGTAAATTTATTTAATTTTTTTCTTCTAATATCAAGTTTGTTTTCTAAAATAGATTTAACAAACAAATCTTTAATCACTACTATTTAAAAAAAAACAATCAAGAACAATAAAACACAAAGAGGAAAACCTGGTACAAGAAGCTATAGGAAGAGATGAATTTTTGATGCAAGCCTCCTCCAATGAATCCAATCCAAAACCAAACAATGCAAACAATCTTTCCTTCAATCAATTCTACAATCAAACTTTCTTCAAACCCTTGTGCAAATTTTCCAAAATTTCTTCCTTGCTGTAAAAATGTATTTTTTTCTAAATCTCTTTCAGTTGCCCTAAAATTAAAACATGTATTCTTTATAAATCAAAAATACCTAATACAACCCTAATTCACATTATATGCAAATTAAATATTTCAATTTCAATTTCAATTTCAATATTTACAACCCTAATTCACATTACATGCAAATTAGATATTTCAATTTTAATTTCAATTTCACTTTTCAAAAACCCACTTTCAATTTAAAATGCAATTTCAAATAATAAATTAATTTTCAAAGTTGCAACCAATTTCCCAAATAAACATTTAATTACAATTTCTAATTTAATTCCCACACATTGGAATTAAATTCCAAAATTAATTCTAATTCTTTTATTTCCTTTCATTCTCTTGCATCACGTTTAATTAATTAATTTAATTATTTAATAGCTAAATTCAACCCCTTGGATCAAATTTAATTAATTAAATAAACTAAATATAATTAATTAATTTAAGTATAAACTTTTATCCACATTGCATTATTTAAATTAAATAATCATCAACATGATTTAAATGCAATTATTCTAAGTATTTATTTCCAAATCAATAATCCTTCAGAAATAAATAACATTAAAACAAGACAAATTATAACTCGACACACACAACTGACGACACACTAAGGTTAGGGCATAGACTTGACACATGTTACCTAGCTACTATCTCCCGTTCAACTTAACCATTGGATCGACACGCTCAAACCTGTGAAACCAGGTGGAGTCGATGTCATGTACCTGTAATCCTGCAACCAAGTAAACAACATCATACAATATATCCAGCATCTAATACACATCATGAAGAAGAAATTACGGGTTCGTAGGGCACTCGCAAGCGAGTGATGCGAAACCGTCCTCTTCACCAATACACTCATCGAAACTGACACTTCCATTATAATTCCAATAATCTCATAATAACATCTCATGTTAACTCTACAACATCATTAATCCATAATACATGTGAAACAATAATCAGATAACTACATCCCACAATAATGTTGTCGCTCAATAGTAGCAATCAAAACATTATAACAAAATGTATCCAGTGTCAAAGTAATTGCAACCAAACATAGCATAAAGCAACTTGAACAAGAATCAAAACGGAGGGGTATTACACGAATGGATTATAATTGGGAATGATGAAGGCTCGCCTACCTCATGGTAGTAGGTGTGTAAAAAATTAGTACCATCATAATAATTAACATAAGGAAGCGGACCTTGATTGTGTTTATAAAAAAAAAAAACATGAAGATCAAATTAGTGACTTGATAAGGCTAGGAAATTTTGAAATTTTTATTAAAGAAGGTACATGAGAGGATTTAATGGAATATTGATATCCATTAGTATCATGGAACTATTTATGTGAAGAAGAAGAAATGCCTCAAAGAGTCTATATTGGATATATTTCATCCTTTTAACCCAAGGTCATCCCATGATAATGTTATACCTAGTATCCTTGTCTATGATGAAAATATTTATAGGAATGGTTTAGGATTGGGAATATTGTTATTAATTTACATCATGTGTTTAACCTTTGAATATTTTAGAGAGGAAAATACTAAGTTCATGAAAAAAAAAGATGAGTGTGAGGAAATTAAATGGATGGATACAAGGATTATTTTCTTGATCTTACAATTCTTGAGAATGAGGTATTAAAAGATGCATATGAGGTACTACTTTTAGCATAGAGAATAAACCTACATTGAGTGATGAAGTGTACTATATATTTTTTATGCTCCTATCTAATGTGGAGGAACTTTTGGATGTCAATTTTGAGAAGATTTTTTATGTGAAATGCTTTCAAATGTTCCATCCACTAGTTGTAAAAATGTGTGAATAGACCACTTAGGTAACTCATAATACTAGTTTAATATAATTTATTCTAGAATCTTGGGAAATATAATATTTAGTAGAAAATTCCAAGGGATGATTTCACAAATAAATCTTTTATAGGCATTGATGTAGTAATTTGGATCCCCTTCTCTCTTATATATTTTATATATTGAACCACAATTTAAAGCTTTTATATGAACCTTAAAAATAAGAAACACTATTAACATGTGTGGTCAATACTAAAAATTGGTCTCTTTTATGTTTAAAAAATATAGTGGTCACATAATATTAGTTACTCTAGGAAATTCCTCATTTGAGATGATAGAGAGAGTGCATGAGGAATTCAAACATGAAGGAATATTAATTGTTGCTTATAGGACGGGAAGATATAAATAATGAATGAATCATATCCTAGGGCTCCATGGGATCACTTTGGATCAATCTCTAAGTATAGATAGTAGAATTGGTGTATGAGCATATGGGTGAGCATGGAAGGATATTTACAAATTTTGGTGACCTTTAGGTTCTACAATTGAATGGAAATTTTATCTTTTGGGTGTTGGGATAAGTAAAATTGGATGATTTTGGTGACCTTTAGGTTCTACAATTGAGTGGAAATTTATCTTTTGGGTGTTGGGATGAGTAAAGATGGATAATTTTGGTGATAATACTATTATAAAGGATATGTGAAACAATAGTTTTCTTTAGATACATGTTTATCATCCCTCATTCCTTGCTAGAAGGGGACAAAAAAGTGACCATATTCTATACATGTCATAGACCTTGTTAGATTTAAACCCTTTAAGGGATAGAGAGAAATTGAGACTATATTTGTAGGCTTTCCTATCTATTGCATAAGGTTTTACGAATAGATTATAAGAAATTAGGATTTTATTAGGAATATTTTCCAAAACAATAGCTAGGTTGTTCACATTACAGTTTAGAGAGCTAAGAGGAAATCCCAACATATTCCTTATAGTAACTATAGAGGGTGAATATTTACACTAGTTCCAAGAATAATCTTAAATTTTATGATGTGGGATATGAAATCAAATAGTTTAGAGCAAGTGATAACAAGTTCCAAGTAGAGGTGCACCACAAAAATAGGGAATTTGGAAAAATGGGAGGTTCAAACTCTATCATCATAACTATTGGGTGAACTTAAAAGATGTTTCTCAAAAGTAACCTTCTAGAAAAAAATGAGTTGTGCCAAATGAAGTGGAATAGTTAGAAAGGCATACCTCACATATTTTTTCAACTTGACCATTTACTAACTCTCAACTAAAAAAATGTGAGTAGGGTATAGTGTTACCTAATTTGGATAATTTCTCTTTAGGCTACATGGTAGTGAAGGAGGCATATTATAGGTGAATATTTGGGATATATTTCTCCTTTTCAATAGAGGGAGTTAAGATTATGATTTCGACTTTTTTCTTCTTATCTTACCTTTTATTCTAAAACTATTTCTAGATACATAGTTAATAAGATGTTTAAATGATCCATTTTTTTCCTAGGAATTATTAAAAGAGTCAAATAGACTACATCTTAATGAAACCCTAAATTATATTTTTTTTAAAATATACCAAAAATATAATACCTATTAACCTCAAACCCTAAACCCTAAATATTAAAAATTTCAATAAAATCTTGAAGAACCTACCTAAAGCACTCATAACTGACAATGTGGGGGGAGGAGATCTATAACTAAGTATTGGGTAGGGTCACAATAGTGGGTACCCATTATGAGGAGTCGTCCAAAATCCACTCTTGTTGTGTATGCAAGTGAAAATAAGCTCGCATAGCTTTAAAAAATGCTTTATGAGTACTCTTATAAAATGGATATGCATTCATGGTTGGTAATTTTTTAGGCATAAGAGCCCAAAGCATAATCGGTACCCATTCATTGTGGGTATTCTATTACGATTGGGGCCCTATTTTTAAATGAGTATCTATTTTTTTCAATATTATTTTCAAGCTTGACGCTCCCACTAAAAGTGAGAATATCAGTACATAATTATCATTTTATAATAACCAGATTTATTTACTCTTGGTAAAGAATCATGTTCAAACATCTAGTAATAAAAATAGAAGTTTATGGATTACAATTCAAAGAAGAAATTTATATCGTAACTTTTTCTCCAATTATATTAGATTGATTATCAATAGTAGATATAATATGGCCAAGGATAATTGGATATGAATATTAGTACTCACAAAGGAATTATCTATGTAGTACAATACCAATATTTCTAAATTTATATCAATGCTTTGTATGAAGGAACTACTATTAAGAGGGAGTGTGCATGAAAATGACACCTCCTAGTGGCTAATTTTGCATGCAATATCTAAGGCCACTTGTAAGCCTTACAAGCATTAATGAGACCAAAAGGAACATACAAGAGATATGATCATTGTATGCAATATGTATGATATTTTTTCAAGCTAGATTATATAATTCATTTGGACATATTGTAATTATTTTATCAATATTATTCCACTTATAAATACTTATATTATTTAATACATAAGTGCAATTTGTATTGAACCAAGAGGTCTAATGCCCATTTGTACACACATAAAGAATTGCACAAACACAAAGACACAAAGAAAATGTGTAAATGAATATGAGCATATTATTCAAGTAAAACAATATTAAACGAGGTGTCAATGTTATTATTTACAACATTGTAATGTAAAAACATGTTTATATTAATCCTCCTAAACTTCCTAAATAGAAGTGATAATTCAATATCAACTTGATGCAACTAGAGAAATAAATAAATAATAAATCTCAAATTTAATTATACCATTTAAATTTACAAATAAAACATTAATGTCCACATCTAAAACAATTAAATCACATGTAAATTAATGCTAAGAAATCAGTGGTCGACCATGATGATGATGAAGAGGAGGAAGGTGATGAGCATGTGCATAGAAGGCGCAGATCTGAAATAGAAGAAGATTTGATAGACTCCTCTGCTGCAAGAAGACATCAATCAAGGATCTTGACTAGATGGGCTGCATGACAAGCTCGAGAGTCGATCATTACAATGGAAAGACAGAATGGAGAGGGAGGAATATGAAAGAGTTGATTGTGCTAGCGAAAGAATGAGAGCAAGAATGGCTCACTCAGAGATTGCAGAAACCCAAAGAGAGCTGATATAGGTGGAAGGGAGCATACTTTGTTGGATCAACCAAATCAGCAAATGAATGGTTCGCAGGGTGGTAATGACCAAAATGAGAATGAGGATCCTGAAGTTGGACACAGGCATGAGGAATATAGAGATTGGGATGAAAGACAGTTGGATTCAGAGAATGTCAGTAGGGAACAATCTCCTGAACTTAGAGAGGGTGAGGCAAATTGTAAGGGGATGGATGACTGCAAATGGCATCACTGAAAATTCATCTAACTTGACTCATGGCAGCAGCCACAGGATAGAGTTGCTTAGTAAAAATGAAAGAGAGAGAGTAAGATTAGCCAGAGAGTGGGTACGCACAGCAAGCCAGCAGAGAGATGTTTGTGGTAGCAGGCGGGAACAATCTCACAGGCATGATGTTCAGCCTGGTCTAGTACGTAGACAACGCGAAGTTACTTATAGTGGATTGGTTGCTGAGATGGAGGAGAGTGAGGCAGAGCATGTGAAGAGGGATGCACTAAGATTGCGAGGAAGGCAAGCTTTTATGGATGCACACCGCAACCAGATACAGTCGTTACACCACAACCTGGAACTGAGGAAGAGAGGCCACCTTCAACAGCTGCAAGGGAGTTGGGCCAGTTAAGACAACGCAAGACTGTATCTGGACTACAATTGAAAACTACTGTTCGTGGTCAAGCTGTTAACCATTCTGATGCAGCTGGAAGCAACATTTCCAATAATTTCAATACTTGAAGAAATGATCAGAACACTTTACAAGATCAGAGCACGATGCAAGAAAGTAATCAAGCTGGAAATGGGTAGGATCTTAGAAGAGAGATGAGGGAGGTTGAAGGAGGTATTGGTGAAGTGAGAAGGGATGCACGAGAAATTGGTATGGAAGGTGTAGATGGAGACTCACAGGAAGCTACTATACAAGATGATTCAGAGAATGCAGATAGGGACTGGCAAGGAGATGATACTATTCAAGATGTTGGAGGCTTGTATGGATATGCAGTTGGAGCTACAACGATCTGTCAGGCAAGAAGTATCTGAAATGGGAAAATGCTCAATTGTGGAGATGAATCATCTGTTGTGACATGTGTACGTGTCTGAAATGGGAAAATGCTCAATTTTGGAGGTGATCTGAGCCTACTGTGTGTTGTGAATATGGGGCCTATTTGAGATAGGGTAATATGAAAGGAGTACCTTGTAACACCCCTCCGTTTTGCTTTATGGACTGGACAGTGTGTCCTTGTTTTGCATTGATTTATACTTTTGGATATTCAAATACTCTATCTTGTGTGTGTATTGGATCGCCATTTATCGTGTGACAGACTATTCTATGTGATGTGATTTGAGTTATCTAATGATTTATGTTACATGTTTTATTGTTGTAATAATGATGTTAGTGCATATGAGAATATTTGATGTATTAGGGAAGTGTCAGTTTTGATGAGTGTATTGGTGAAGGGGACGGATTTGCATCACTCGCTTGCGAGTGCCCTGCGATTCCGTGATTTCCTCTTCACGGTGTGTATTATATGATGTTTATATTTTATGATGTTGGTTACTATGTTTCAGGTTTGCAGGTACATGACACCAACTCCACCTGGTTTCACAAGTCTGAGTGTGTCGATCCAACGGTTAAGTTGAAGGGAGATAGTAGCTAAGTAACATGTGTCAAGTCTACACCCTAACCATAGTGTGTCGTTAGTCATCTGTGTTGAGTCGTAGTTTGCCTTACTTTTATGTTATTTAATTCTAAAATATTCTTGATTTGGGAATAGATGTTTAGAATAATTGCATTATATCATGTTGATGATTATTTGATTTAAATTATGCAATGTGGATAAAAGTTTAGATTTAAATTGATTAATTATATTTAATTTATTTAACTAATTAAATTTAATCCAAGGGGTTGAATCTAATTATTAAATAATTAAATTAATTAATTAATGTGTTGCAAGAAAATTAAATGAAATAAAAGAATTAAAATTAATTTGGAATTTAATTTCATTTTGTGAAATTTGATTATTTTGGAATTTCATTTCAATTAAGTTGAAGTTAATTTAGAAATTGAAATTGGTTTTTAAAAGCAAAGTTGGTTTTCAATTTTGGAGATAATTGATAGTTAGATATTTTAAGTTTCAGTTTTGCATGCAAAATCAGATTTAGTTGTGCATGGTATTTTCAATTAGGTCTGCATGTGTGAGTGGAATTTGAGGAATGAAGGTTGATTGCAAAATTCATGTATTGAGGGGATTTAGAAGAGGAAAAACTTCTTCTGGTGTGAGAAGATAAATTTCAAGAAAAAGCTTGAGAAGATAATTTTTTGGAAAATTGCATAGAGAAGAATTTTGGAATAAATTTTATGTTGTGGATTTGAATTGAGGAAAAATTGTTTTACATTGGTTGAGAATTATCTGGATTGGTTGCACCTATGAAGATATTTCAAAAGTTCTTTGGAGAAGAATTTTATCAGAATTAATCTTTTCCAGAAGCTTCAAAATTCAGGTTTTGATCTTGTTTCTTGTTCTTGATTATTTTAAAATAAATTTGGAGATTGTTAATTAATCTTGTTTGTGAAATCGTAAGAATTGTAGAGCTGGATTATTGGAATTAGAATTGAAATTTATCTGTAATTTGGGGAGGAATGAATAGATCTACTATAGGATTTAATTTTGTAAATTGAGGAAATTGAAGAAATTATGGTTAGATTTAAACTTTAGATTGTTGAGGAAATTTATTCCTTTGGAAAAACAATCAGATTTGTTTCAGAATTCAAAACCTCTGTAGAAAATTTTAATTCTCCAATAGATTTCTTATTATTTAATTCGGTGGAATTCGTGAAAATGGTATAAAAGAATTCATTTTAAGCTTCTGTGAAATATTATTGTTCTCTGAAATAATTTGCACAATTTCTTTTGTAGGTGAATATTTACACAAAATTTTCTCCAATTTATCTATTGTTGAAATTCGTTTTTATATATATATGTATTATATATATATATATATATAATGCATATATATACATATTCATTTTGATAAAATATTTATTAAATCTTGAATCACCGTCTCTACGGCGAGCGAAATTCTGAACATTGTTATGGGTATGAAACTTTTGGATTTTTCTTTTGTTAAAATTGTGTTTTGCATGTTAAAAGCAAATATTGTTATTTCGCTATTAGTGTACGGGGGTTTTAAGCCATGGTTTGGGAGGCGTCACTGCCATTGGCAACGCCCTCCACACACAGTATGGAGGGAGCACTGCCAAGGGTAGCACCGCCCCTCACTCCTTGCGGCTGCCCTCACCACAGTCAACCGCCCCTCACCACTTGCGGCCGCGCCCTGTGGTTTCGCCTCCCCTCATACACTTAAATGCAAATGCGAATGGGTGCATCCACCGATTGTGCAGGAAATGGGATGAGGGTTCGGCCATAGCCGACCCCTCCCTGAGCCTTCTGGTTTTTTTTCTTTTCTCCAGCAATGGCAACTACCATTTCATAGGGTTTCGGGTATAGTGATTAGTTTTATAAAATTTTGGTATTTGACATTTAAGTTCAATGCAAATTAAATATCATTTAATATATAAATAGATATTGTTTAAAAGATTTTAAATAAGATATATTTGGGGGAAATTTTTATATGGATATATATATATATATATATATATATATATATATATATCTAATGAATGTAGATATATGGAAGGTGCATGATTATATATGAATATATATATATATATATATATATATATATTATATGCATATTTGTTTTTGTAGATTAATAATAAAGATTTATGTTATTTTAAATTAGCAATTAAATATTTTGTGAATATCAATAAATATATATATATTTAATGTATATATATACAAGGTATATATATAGTTAAATATATTATTATACAATTAATGTATATTTTACATGAGAAGTTTTTATTGGGAGTAGATGCAATATTTTATGATTGTTTTGATTTAGAGATTGTGTATAGTTGGAAAATTAAAAGAGATAGAGAATTTGATTTAAATTGTTTAAATTAAAATTTCTTATATTTGTAGATTGAAGGCGCGTATTTATTTATTCCAATTATTTTGAAAGAGAAATAGATTTTTATTATTGTGAATGGAGATTTTAAAAGAAAAGGTTGAATGCATGGGAGATTAGATAAGGAAAATATATTGTATAAATGACATGTGTTTAAATGGAAAGTTAAGAGCTATAAGATTTAGATGGGAAATTGAAAATATTATTTGTAATACTTTTTATGTTGTTTTAAAAGCAAACTTAGGAAATGACTATATTAAAAAGGCAGTTAAATATTGTAACATATTTATTTCCATTAGTGCGATTAATTATTGTGAATGAAATTATGAATGAGATATGGACTCAGAATATCCGAATATAGTAATACCCTTGTGATTGTCTTTTATAATTGTTTTCCTCGTATATTGCAAAAGGGGTTGTGAGTTTAAATAGTTTAAATTCCCTATTATGAAAATGGAAAAAGAGTATATGGTTATTTGAGTAAACTTTGTTATTGTGCCTTTGTCTTGTAAACGTTAACTATTGCTTGAGTATGGATTTAGGAAATCCAAAGACATAAGATTTGATTCATGACTTGATTGCTTTTGTAGCTATGTCGTCATTTGGGATAAGGGATTATGTGTTAGTCCAATTTATAAGTCTTCCAGAGAACCTTAGAGGATCTAAGAGGGTTGTCGATTCATGATGTCAACCAGTGTTGTCCCTTGGGTAGTGCATGGTGTCTTATCAGTAGTTACCCGGTTTCCACGAACGGGGTTATGTTGTTTTGTACCTCCTGTGAAAGGAGTGGACTACATGTTTAGGTTGCCTCCATTTGTTGGAGTGGATTTCGTTATTTTGTTTCCTCATTGTGATGGAGTGGTCTTGATACCTTGGTTGTATGCACTTGTGAGTCCCTTGGTGATAGTTTGTTTATGTGTTGTCGAATAGAAGAGTGGCTTCCATTAGGGGCCAGCGCTCGTAAGAGTTTGGATTTGGGTAACCTATGGAAGTGAGTTTAATCAAGTGATAACTAAAATTGGAATGAATATTGGGAAGTACTACACACTAAAAAGATAAGTTCTAGCTTCACTCATAGTCAAGTGCTAGTTATGGCTTGGAATGAGTGGAAAGGCCTAGAATGGTAGTCATCTATCTTGTCTGTACGAGAGGTATTTGATACCGCACTAGTAAGTATGAGGGCCGAGGATCGGTAGAGGCCACCAGGATTACTGGAGCCTAGGAAGATCTGCTGAGGGTAACTTACTATGAGCTATGCAATGACACTCTGTCTAGGACAACTGTCTATTTGTTGGTATTTGTTTATGTGTATGGTTCTTTGAACATACTTGATCTATTTTATGTCTAGAAGCAATGTGACTTATGTCAGTGATGTGAGAGTTGTACTTGTATTATAATTGTTGTACTTATGTTGTATTTGCATTTGGTTGTGTCAATATGAGTTTGCCTATGGTTAGAGGATGTTTATCTTTGTCCATGTTATTTGGTTACTATCTCCTAGCATGGGGGGTGGTCTTTCGGGTACCACATGGTTGGGTGGAACATGCACCAAAACTGTTGGGTCCCCTTTGTTCTTCAGTTCGTGGAAGCGAGACATCCAGTTGGACAGCTCGTGGATCTTGTTATTCTTTTCAAGCACTGTTGTAATTCTACTTGTTATGAGTTGTATTTACCCCTCTTGTTGTTATGAGGTGGATCTTGTAATTATTATACCTATGTAATTTGACTCATTTTGGGAATGAGGATTGTAATCCTGTAATGGATTTATGTAATGGATATTCTACTCTTATCTTTTATTTCTTTATGTTGAATGAATGTTATTCTTGAGTTATTTAATGCTATGTAATTTAGATGATGTATGTTAATGGGAAATTAAGTAATCTCAGTTACGTAGCCTTAGGGGAGGTTGTCAATTATAGGTGAACATGTATGTGTACTTCACTTTTATAAAAAAAAAATAGTACGCTTTTATAGTGAATTGAAACTTCCTCTAGGGTTGCGTGGCGGCGCATTACATACCTTCACCTATAATTTTCTTTCTCCCTTCGTCACCAAGGGAACATAGCCACAAAGTTCTTACATTAGATGGCCTTTGGATTGGTATTTGAATAATTTGTGCCAATTGATGTGGCAGTGGATGCCTAAATTCTTTATCTTCGTTAATATGTTAATATACTAATGTGGACAAGTAGAATTTTTTTTAATCTATTTTTAGTTGCAATTTCTATTTACAGCAAAGGATAGGTAGTATTAGATTAGGATTGAATTCCATGTATAATATTTAAAAATAAAAAATAAATAAAATTTATTTTATAGAGATTTGGATTCACACTATTATAATAATAGAATAAAACTTAAATTAAAGTACACTTCTAAATTATCATATGAGATAATCTTTCCTATTTTATAGGGATTTGATTTCACACAATAAAAATAAAAATAGAAACTAAATATTAAACTATTTGATTACAAATTTACAAGCATTACCCCTTATTCGAATTTTCTAAATTTAATTAACTTCCAAAATAAACAAATACATACATTTATAATAATTAAATAAAAATAACTAAAATTATTTAACAAATAAAAAATTTCCAATTTACAACACAATGAAAAAGCCTCAAATTAAGGATCAATTAGGTGAATAAGGAAACTTTCCCTGTACTCTAATTAAATTAAAATATAATTTTAGTTCACAATTTAAAAGTATATAAAACCTCTTTTCCTTTTCAAACTATTTATTTTCAGAAAAGTTTTCTTGTATTTCTCTATTCTTTTATTTGTTTGTTTGCATGGAGATGATGAGGGTTTACAACTTCACAGAGAATCCATGGATTGAATTCCAACCCTCTACATTTTTGAGTTTATACAAGTCTATTCTCCAGTCTAATTTTGAATTTCCTTGATTCCAAATTCTCTTATCCTCTTTTTTTTTTTCCTATTGCAGATCCAAAGAGGAGTTAAAACTGAAAAAGCTTCAAGAAGGAGGAATTTTCATCTTCCTCTACCCCTTTTATTTTTTCTCTCTCTTCTTTATGTATTTAAACAAAGATTATTCTATTTCCTATTTCATTTTCTTATTAGTTTAATAAATTAAAATCCTAGCCTATATTTTTTTATTTCTTTGTAGATCTAAATATTTTTTGTTTTACATGATTCCATTTTTTTATAGATTCGGCACTACGAACCCTCAATCGATTTTACTTTTCTATGCATTCAGATTATCAAATAGATGAAGGAAGAATGATTTCTTTGTCTTGTGTTTGTAGGAAAAAGGAAGAATGATTTATTTGTCTTGTGTTTGTAAGAAGAAAGGAGAGTTTTCTTTCCAAAATCCTCTATGTCAAGACCAAATTACTTTTAAAAGAATGGGTTAATATGCATTTCCTTCTAATTTTTCAGAGACTATACTTAAATAATGAATACATGTGCATTTGTAACTTCATTGAGAATTCATGGTTTGATTTGATTATTGATTTGATAAATTCAAAACCCTATCCTATATATATTTTTATTTCTTTACAAATCTGAATATTTTTTTGTTTGCATGATTCTATTTTTTGTAGATTGGGCACTACAAACCCTCCATTGATTTTACTCTTCTTTGCATTCAGGTTACTAAGGAAATGAAGGAAGTAGGATTTTGTGTTTTATGTTTTTAGATTTGCAAGAGAGGGTCCAAACCTTTCTTAACCCTAATACATGGATAGATATTAACTCAAAATGGAAGATCCATACCCAATAACCTTCATACTTAAAAGTGAAAAAATCAAATAAAATTAACACATAACAAAAAAATTCAACACATAAAAATAGTGTTCAGAAAAAATCAGAAGCTGACTATTATCACTATAAAAAAGCATTAAAACATTCCAAAATAGACTCAAATGTCTACCTGTGTGCTTCAACCAAGTTCGATGAAGCCTTGATCCCAAATTCTTTAACCTTCCCTCCTCTCTAAGATACCAAGCCCTTTCTCCTAATTTTGAAAAATTGAAATCATCCCAAAAATATAAAGGTAACCCCTTAATATAACTTCAAGAAAAATATAAATAAAAAAAATTGTCCAAATTCATTGAGCCTAGGGAATAGGTGTTGAATTTTTTTCTCCAAATTAGATTTTATTTTCCAAATTCATCACAAATCTTCTAGGTCACTTTTCAAGGCCATAGAAAACTTCAAAACACATAATATACATTCCCACATGAAACCAACTCATAGTTTATCACAATAGGTGCTTAATTTTACCAAAACCGATTGTCTAAGTTCATTGAGCCTAGGGAATAGGTGTTGAATTTATTGCTCCAATTTAGATTTTATTTTCCAAATTCGTCACAAATCGTCTAAGTCACTTTTCAAGGCTCTAGAAAAATTTAAAACACTTAATATGCATTCCCACATGAAACCAACTCATAGGTTACCATAATAGAGGTTTACTTTTACCAAAAACAATTGTCTAAATTCATTTAGCCTAGGGAATAGGTGTTGAATTTGTTTCTCCAAATTAGATTTTATCTTCCAAATTCGTCACAAATCTTCTAGGTAACTTTTCAAGGCCCTAGAAAACTTTAAAACAGATAATATGCATTCCCACATGAAACCAACTCATATGTTATCACAATAGAGGTTTAATTTTAACAAATAATGAAGAAATTCCCAATAAAATGCACCTAAATTATCCACTTAAGTTCAAATCTGATTTTTTTCACTAAAGATAACCTAACCAAATATCACTTAAAAAAAAAGATAAAATAATATTACACAATAATCAAGACAAATTTGCATGTGTATTAACACAAAAAGATTAACCCTCTCATAGTACCGGCCAAGGTATACTAGAAAATGAATTCAAGTTAATATACTAGGTATACTAGTACATTTCCACAAGAAACTATCTCATAGGTTATCACAATATAGGTTTAATTTTACCAAAAACAATTGTCTAATTCATTGAGCCTAGGGAATAGGTGTTGAATTTGTTTCTCCAAATTAGATTTTATTTTCCAAATTCATCACAAATCTTCTAAGTCACCTTTCAAGGCCCTAGAAAACTTTAAAACACATAATATACATTCCCACATGAAACCAACTCATAGGTTATCACAATAGAGGTTTAATTTTACCAAATAATGAAGAAATTCCCAATAAAAGACCCCTAAATTATCCACTTAAGTTCAAATCTGAATTTTTTCACTAAAGATAACCTAACCAAATATCAAATTTCAAAAAATATATATAAAATAATATTACACAATAATCAACACAAATTTGCATATGTGTATTTTCATAAGAAGACCTTAACCCTCTCATAGTATCGGACAAGGTATACTAGAAAATAAACTAAAGTTAATATACTAGGTATACTAGTACATTCCCACATGAAACCAACTCATAGGTTATCACAATAGACGTTTAATTTTACCAAAAATAATTGTCTAAATTCATTGAGCCTAGGGAATAGGTATTGAGTTTGTTTCTCCAAATTAGATTTTATTTTCCAAATTCATCACAAATCTTCCAGGTCACTTTTCAAGGCCCTAGAAAACTTTAAAACACATAATATACATTCTCACATGAAACCAACTCATAGGTTAACACAATAGAGGTTTAGTTTTACCAAATAATGAAGAAATTCCCAATAAAAGACCCGTAAATTATCCATTTAAGTCCAAATCTGAATTTCTTCACTAAAGATAACCTAACCAAATATCACTTTAAAAAATATATATTAAATGATATTACACAATAATCAACACAAATTTGCATATGTATATTTACACAAGAAGACCTTAACCCTCTCATAGTATCAGCCAAGATATACTACAAAATCACAACAATGGTTTATTGATAACCTCCACCAATTTACATTTTTCATGGAATTGTAACCTACACACTTCCACTCATGCATCAATATATATAAGGAAAATAGTTGAAGAAACATTTATAATGAATATGCAAGCAAGGAACAATGATAGTGACATAGTTTTTTATTTCTCCTATTAACCACCCATAGTTGTATATACGGTTGTTAAGTCTTTAAGTATTTTTCAAACTTATATTTTCATGCATAGCAAATTATGCAAGAATAGTAGTAGATATATGTATTTTGTTAATCTTTAGTGGCTATTAGTTCATCAAAAATATGTTTAGCTAGTGCAACAGATACAATTATTTTGAATATTTTGTAGTTCTTGTATAAGTGCATAATTTAATCAATATAATTATAGGCCTTGTGCCTTTTACTGAAAAAAAAATGACTATTAATTAATATACACAACATAGACATAATATGTCAATAGTGGCATAATATGATAGTTAAGTTTTTGTGATGTTATCTTTCCATCAAGGTTCAAACTCTACTTGGGTGTAATTGTTGAATGTTGAAACTTGGGATGAGGTCCCCTATTAGTGACGGGTAAATGCACAAATTTAGGTCCACGAAACGTGGACATTTTTGCCTTAGCCGAAAAAATGAAATCAGTTAAGCAAAAATGGGATCCCGAGCCTGAATCACAAACGGGATCCCGCTTTTTGAAAAACAGGATTTCATTTGCTAGAGGGTCCCAAACCCTTAGAGAGGAAATGGGATTCCATTTCGTAAGACTATTCTTTTTTTTAAATGAAGAAATCTTCATTTTCACCTGTGCGCACAAGATCCCAGTTTGAGAGCAACATGACTCCCAGAAGACCTCTAGGTACCCAAACTCTTCCTCTTTTTTTTGCATTTTTACATTCAAAATTGAAATTGTTGATAAATTTACTCTTTCTATCATGTTTATTTCAATTTTTATTTACATTTTAAGAATTTTATTTCATGTTATTTTTGAAATGAGAAATTGTAGAAATAGATTAAAAAAATACATCAAGGTATGTGCAGGATCATGATGGGCCAAAAAGTGGCGATATGTAAGCTATATGATGGCCCATGTGGCTGACAACTTTTTTTTACCCAAAATTGATGAAACGAAAAGAGTTTTTAAAGGATATTCTTGACTTTCCACCAATATAAATTATTCTTTACTTTGAATTTAATAAATAATTATTATTATTTTTTTATTTGAATTACGATTAAAGTCTTGATTGATAGGTTGATTGAAAAACATCTGTAGATTTCAAACGGTGTCACATTTTTTGAATCTAAAACATGCATCACATTCTATGCTTTGCATACTATAGGATTAAAAAAATAAATTTTGAATTTCACGAAATTTTGACCAAGTTAAAGTGGTTAGACGTATGAGTTTTTATATTTTTAAAAAGTTATAATAAAAAAATCATAATTAATTATTTAGTTGGAAACAAATTACAAAAAAATATGCATCACATCAAGACATGAGTCCTCTACTTATATCTAAAATTTTATAAAAAAATATTAACATTTTATTATGGTTAGGGTGGTCAGATAGACACCTACTTCTTATTTTTTACCTAAAATTTAAGTACTACTGCATTGAAATTTCAAATTTTCACCAAATAGATTTGTTTTTTTTTTAAATAAACCTAGTAGTTTAGAAAATATATTTAATTTTCTACAGATTCTATTCTTACATATTTTTGAAATAATATAGATAACTTATTCAAATTTTTACATCAAGTTCCCTAACTCTGATTTTATGAATTTTCATTGCCACTTAAGGGCCTATTTTTTCCATGATGATCCTGCACATACCCATAAAATTGTGAATATTTTCAATAGAACCAAAAAAAAAACTTGAATTTTATTTTAGAAACAAAATTTAACTTTTGAAAATTGAATTGTTTGATGAAACAAAAAAAAAAGAATTTCAAAACCCTAATTGAAATGAAACAAAAAAATTGCATTTCAAAACCCTAGAAATTGAAATAAATTGTAAAATTGCATTTAGAAACCCTAATTAAGCTTTTTGAAATCTCAAATTCAAATCAATGCAAAAAAAAAAAGAATTTCAAAACTCTAGTTTGAATTGAAACTAAAAAAATGTATTAAAAACCCTAATTGCTTAGAAATTGAAACCTTGAATTGAATTGAAACAATAAAAATTGCTAAAACCCTAAATTGAAATCGAACAAATAATTTTGATTTAGAAAACCCTAATATTCAAGCTCAAGAAAATTCTTTTGCATTGCTTAAATTTTTTAAATCTGATTTGCATTGTATGGATAGATTGATATGTTAAATTTTAGTTTCAATGTTAAATTATAATTAGATTAGAAAAAAAATTCCATTTTTTATGAAATGAGTACATTATTGCTATATGAATTTTCATTTAGAACTATCTTTTCTATGAATTTTGATAATTAATTTTAGGTCAAATAATGATTATTAAAAAGATGAAATAAAAATAAAACAAAAATAAAAACACATGCTAAATTCTAAATCTAGCTTCATCTAAGGTTTATTCAAAACCTTAAGTGAGGATTAAATTCAAAATCTAGCTTCATCTAGGGATCTAGGGTTCTTGAATTGAAGTTGAACTACTTAAGAAGAAATGTGGTATTTTGATGAAATGTAAATTAAATTAGGGATGGTAAATAAATCAACTCTCTTTAAAAAATATAGATGTCTATTCTATTAGAGAAAAAATGAGGATTTTGAACAATTAATTATTAGAAATTAAGATTTAAGTTATAATCTATTTTGAAGAAAATAATAGTTTTTAAATACATTTTTGAGAAAAATAATGGTAAGAAATATATAAATTAATTTAAAATAATAGAGTTTAGGACATATGCATAATATTGATTTTTTGTGAAATTAAATGAGAGGGTTGCTTGACACATAGAAATTAGTTCTATTAGAAATGAAGATTTAAGTTATTAAGTAGTGGCATTTAAAAACACCTAGGGGTGAGTGTTGGATCTCAATTGTCATGTTCTCATAGGTTAGCCCTCATTGTAAGATCAAGTTCATGATTATGGAAATGATTGAGGAGAATAGTATTCAAACTTGGAAATGGTGATGCATAATTAGATTAAATTTAGGTCCTCCTATTGAAGTGTTCCTAGCATATAGTACTTTCAAAAATTTAAATGATTTGTGAATAATGATCAAGTGTAATTAAATGATAAAATAAAGACAATTGAATGCCTTTGAATAGTAAGCAAGTTTAGTTGGCTCATAATGTATTATTAAATGTGTAAGGGATGGAAAATTTTGAATTTAAATTTTAATGATTAAATCCATGGTTTAGGATTTACCATATATATGTACTTAGAGTATTGGTCTAGGATTTAAATTTTTGCACTAGTTACCTAGACACTAAATAATCTAAATATTTTTGTTTTCTAAGTTCTTTAGGTTCTTTCAATTACAAACAATCTAAAATAAAATACTTTAAATTCTAAATTAACTAATTTTATATTATACATGTTTTATATCATAAAATTTATTTAAGTGAGTTTAATATTAATGAAAAAAATATTAAATAAAATAATCTTATATTAAATTAAAAAACATCCAGTTAAAATATACATCAAACGCAATCTTAATCACACATAATTATAAGTTTCTATTATAGAAATAGTCAATCTATTCATAAAATAAAAAAAATTCATAAACTAGGCACTAACTTGCAAGTCCATTATTCCAAGGGCCACCCAAACTTCACCCTAAGTTCATTAAACCCTAAGCCCTGAACTCTAAAATCTAAACCCTCAACATTAAAGCATCCATTTTGTCTTAGGACCTTATAATCAAATTTGGTTGCCTTAGGCAACTCCACCAAATTTGATTCCCTTAGGCCATGCCATTTTGTCATAGAACCTTACTACAAAGATCCCCTTAAGCCAAATTTGATTCTGTTAAGCCATGCCATTTTGTAGTAGAACCTTACTACAAAGATCCCCTTAAGCCGTTGTATTACCGTAAACCCTAAACAGGCTAGAGACATCATTTTTTAACAAAATTTTATTCACTTGAGCCATGTCATTTTGTCCTAGGACCTCACTAGACATAGATCTCCTTAAGCCATCCTATCACCCTAAATCATAAATCAATGTCTTAAGGGGTCCTAACACGACATTTCTTAATGTGATCAAAGTTTTTAAAATTTTGGTGAAGTTGCCCAAGGCAACCAAATTTAACAATAACAAGATTGTGCAAGATTATAATATGAATGATATTTGAAACAAGACCTATCTCAATCAACTATTCCACAACAAAATGTTCTTCACTAAAGCATTCATTTTGTCTTGGGAACTTAATCAACTATTCCACAAGAATCCTATAGGGTACTCCCATGAATCCTATCCTATAGACCTATCTCAATCAACTATTTAGGTTGATAGGATGGCTTAAGGGGATGTAATGCCCTGCCACACAACCCTAGAGGAAGTTTCAATTCACTACAAAAGCGTACTAATTTTTTTTTTAATTAAAGTAAATTAAACATACGTGTTCACCTAAAAATTGACAACCTCCCCTAAGGCTACGTAACCTAGATTACATAAATTCCCATTAACATACATCATCTAAATTACATTGCATTAAATAACTCAAGAAATGACATTCATTCAACATAAGTAAATACAAGATAAGAATAGATTATCCATCAATCCATTACATAAACCATTACAAGATTACAATCCTCATTCCCAGAATGAGTCAAAATACATAGGTATAATAATTACAAGATCCACCTCATAACAACAAGAGGGGTAAATACAACTCATAACAAGTAGAATTACAACAGTGCTAGAAAAGAATAACAAGATCCACGAGCTATCCAACTAAATGTCTTGCTTCCACAAACTGAAGAACAAGGGGGACCCAATGGTTTTGGTGCATGTTCCACCCAACCCAGTGGTACCCGAAGACCCACCCCCCATGCTAGGAGATAGTAAAAATGCAACAAGGACAAGAAATCTACTACCTCTAACCAAAGGCAGACTCATACTGACACATACTGACTCAATCAAACATATGCACAATATAAATCTAACACTAACATGGTTACATTGCTTCCAGACATAATAAAATCAAGTGTGCTAAAGAAACCATACACACAACATATACTCAAGGTTATCCTAGATAGAGTGTCATCGCAAGGTGCGTCATGAGATCTCCTCTAGGCATTCTTCATAGGCTCCGGTAATCCTGGTGACCTCAACTGAATCCCGGCCCTCATACTCACTCAAGCGGAATCAACTACCTTTCGTATGGACAAGCTAATTGACTTTGCCATTCCAGGCCTTCTCACTCACCCCAAGTCTAAACAAGCCCTTGTGTCTACGAGTGAGGTTAATTTTGTCTTGGTTAATGTGAATGCATCCTAGTCATCTAAGTACTTTACTTTAATTATCACTTATTAAAAAAACTTCTGAAGGTTACCCGGTTTACCTCTTTGGGCTCCGGCCCCTAACAAAAGCCACTCCTCTAATGGATAACTTGCTACTCCAATCTAGAATCCAAGGGTAACTCAAGTACTATAGAATTGAACAACTCAATCTCTCCTAATCTAGGAGACGACAATACAGAATCCCTCTCACACACTATGAGGAAAACAAACTCATTTAACACTACCCAAGGAAACGAACATCAACTAACATGGGAATGACCCACATTCACTTGAAGACTTCTCAATGTTTAACATGATTACCCATTCCCAAAGCATTCACTAAAAAGGAAAATAATATAATAATGCATTGATAAAGAACAACACTATGTTTGGATATCTTAAATCCATATTTCTACTTAATGCTTCTCGCAAAAAATAAAATATTATCTTTATAAATCTTCACTAAAACACAATAACTTCATAATTAAAATAAATACTTTCACATTGTAAACCTATCATGCTTGACGAGAATTTGAATTTAATTTAATTGTCTAAAAACATGCATGAGTTAATGTGTCAAAACTGATCATCAAATACACATATATATATACTCTTAAATATATTTATAAAGTAATTTTCCACAAATTAAACATATATTCACGTAATTTAATTATACACTTAATATTAAAATCATGCTTGCAACTTTTACAATTGGAAAAAAATAAAAATAAAAACTCTGTTAAAGAAAAATTACCAGTCTAAGTAAAAATCTAATTCTGGAAAAAAAATCTATTAATTCTAAAAATACTAATACCTATAAATATATATATATATATATATATATATATATATATATATATATATATAAATACCTATATAAACTATATAATATCTATATATACATTTATATAGTATTCATATATATATAATTTTAAATATTAAAACTTTACCCATGACTCGATTTCCGAGCTGCCTCGGACGACGTATAAATACTCAATCGCCCGTACGCAAATCAAAATTTACTTAAAATATATAATAAAATTAACAAGTAAAAAAAATAAAAATAAAAAAAAAGAGGAGGGCCGGATTTCCCTGTACCCACAAATGAAAAGTATTGTGGGGCGTCGGCAGTACCTTGTACCTGTCGGTCGCACCCACAGTGGTTGCAGTGGGGGTCGGCGTTGTCATTTGGCAGTGCATCCCCCAAAGGGTGGGCATGCTGTCCCACGACAGATTCCATCCACTAGTACATGTGGGCAGTGGGGTCATAGCCAACGTCCACTTAGGATTTAATTTTTTATTTTTTTTTATTTTTTAATATATATTTTTTTTTTATAAAAACACAGATACCAACAAAAAAACAGTACCTTCCGCCATTAGTATAGTGTGGAATTTGAGAATGAGAATTTCGATAGAACCTTGGCATTTAAATCATAGATTTATCATATATATATATTATATGCAACTTCATATAATATATATAAATATATATATATATATATACCAGAATTTCCATGACTGGTAAAATTGAGAAAAGTATTAAAAAAAACAGAAATAAAGAAATTAATTAAATTTTCTAGAATTTCATCCCAAAATTCAAAAGATGTAATTTTATTTTTCAGACTTTGAAAAATTTAAACAAATAACTTTGTACAAAACTAAATTTTGTTTGATTTTCAATGTTGATTTTCTACGGGGTTTGAATTTGAAATATAGATCTGATTATTTTCAAAAGTAGAATTTCCATATTAAATCCTAATTTTTTGAAGCACAACATAAATTGAATTTCAACAATGGATCTACGAGTTTTTGTTTACTAATAATTTCCTACAGTAAGTTTATCAAATTTTCACAAACCCTTAAATTGAAAATTGAAATAAACAACAAGTACAAAACCTGGAATATGAAGCTACAGAAGAAGATGAAATTTATTTGATAGAAGCCTCCTCCAAGATTTTCCTCAACATGCAACGAATCCAATTCCAAAATCCAAAAATTGTTTCAAACCCTTCTTGTGCAAATTCTTCAAATTTTCCCCAATCCTCCCAAAACTTCTCTCTCCAAAAAAATTGAAAACATGCATTCACATAAAACTAAAATATCTAATCCAACCCTAATTCCCTTTTGCATGCAAAGTAGAGAATTAGATATTTATTTTCTTTTCTAATTTTTGAAAACCCAAAATTGAATTTAAAATACAATTTCCTTTCAATTTCTCATGATTTAATTTAATTTAATTTAATCTAATAAACTTAATTAATCAATTTTAATTATTTAATAACTAAATTTAACACTTTTGAGATTAAAATTTAATTAAATTAAATTTCATTATAAACTTTTAAACAAACATCAAAGCATAATTTTAATTTAATATTAAAAATTGATCACTATTCTATCCAATGCAATTATTCTAAACATTAATCAAATGATAATGCATCTAATAAAATCATATGACATTAAATCAAGAAAACATGACTCTCTAATCAGGACTAATGACACACCAAGGATAGGGCGTAGACCTGACACATGTTACCTATCTACTATCTCCCTTTCAACTTAACCGTTGGATCAACATGCTCAAACCTATGAAACTAGGTGGAGTCGATGTCATGTACCTGCAACCTGAAACCAAGTAAACAACATAATATAGTATATCCAACATATATTACACACCATGAAGAAGAAATCACGGATTTGCAGGGCGCTCGCAAGCGAGTGATGTGAAACCATCCTCTTCACTAATCCAATCATCAAAGACTGACATTACATCATAATCAATAATCACATAATAATAATATCTCAAGCTAACTCTACTAACCTCAATAATCCATAATGTATGTGAAACAATAATCAGATAAACACATCTCACAATCATCATTGTCGCTCAATAGTAGCAATCAAAACACAACAACAAGGTGTGTCTAGTATAATAGTAGCTGCATCCCAAACATATCATAAAGCAAAACAAACAAGAAGCAAAACGGAGGGGTATTACATCCTCCCCCCCAAAGACCAGGCTTACTCCTAGAAGCCTGCAAACAAGTAGCGATATAACTCCCTCATCCTAACTACATCCTCCCAAGTGGATGAAGCATCATCCCTAGGATCCCACTGCACTCAAACCTGATCAATATCTCACCCTCGAAGAGCGAGCGTTCTGTGCTCCATTATGGCCACGGGCTCCAAAGCCAGCTACCCATCCTCTACCTGTAAGGAATTCCAATCAAGGACGTGAGTAACATCTGGATGATAAGGTCGAAGAACTAAAACATGGAAAACGTCATGTATACATGCAAGACTGGGTGGAAAAGCAAGTCGATAAGCAAGTGAACCAATCTTTTCGAGTATCTCGAAAGGTCTGACAAAGCGAGGTGCCAACTTAGAAACCTTTCCATATTGTATAGGACTCTTTCGTGGATGCACCTGCAAGAATACTTTGTCGTCGACAGAAAACTAATGATCCACTGTATGCGCATTCGCATACTTCTTCTACCTATCCTGTGCTGCCACCAAGTGCTCTCTAATCCGATCCACCTACTACTCCATATCCTGCAACATCTCAGGTCCCAATAACACTCTGTCCTCTAATCAATCCCAACTAAGAGGAGTACGATAAGGACGTCCATACAATGCCTAAAAAGGTGCCATGCCAATGGAACTCTAGTAACTATTATTATAATCAAACTCCACTAGATAAAGATATTCCTCCCATCATGTTTGCTAATCCATGACATACATGTGTAACATATCTTCGAGGATTTGATTAACCCTCTCTATCTATCCATCTATCTCAGGGTGATATGTTGAACTAAAGTTCAACTATGTCCCCATAGCATGTTGTAATGATGTCCACAAAGCTAAAGTAAACACTGGATCCCTGTCAGAAATAATCTGACATGGAATATCGTGCAACCACACAAATCCTCCATGAACACTCTAGCAATTGGTGATGCATTATAGGAAGCACGCATAGGTGAGAAGTGTGCTACCTTTGTCAACCTATCGACCATCACCATAATGGCATCATGTCATCGTGAGGAGCTGGGTAAACCAACAATGAAGTCCAATGAGATAATATCCCACTTCCACTCAGGTAAAAGGTGTAGTTGTAGAAGCCCTGCTGGATGTTGGTGTTTAGTCTTCACTCGTTGACACTCCACACATCGCGCTACAAAATCTGCAATGTCCCTCTTCATCCCTAGCCAGAAATACAACTGGCATAGATCTGCACGCATCTTCTTCACCCCAAGATGGGCTGAATAAGGCGCACAATGAGCCTCGGTCAAAACCAAAGATCGAAGGTCACCTACTGAAGGAACATAAATATGCTTTGAATGCCTAAGTAACCCATCTGACTCAAGTGAATAACCTATAAATCTGCCCTCAAGAGGTCTACCTGCCTCAATCTTTGCTCTAACATCCTAGTACCAACTATCTGCTAGAAGAGTAGCAAGAATCCGACTCTGTAAATTTACCATAAGAGTCATCTCAGAAATCTCATGCCTACATCTGCTGAGTGCATCATCTACAATGTTCTTTTTTCCTTGAATATACTTCACCTTGAATTCATACTCACGAAGAAACTCCATCCAACGCCTTTGTCTAGAATTAAGGTTCGGCTGAGTGAAAATATACTGCAGACTCTTGTGATCACTATGTAGCTCAAACTTGTGCCCAAGTAAAAAGTGTCTCCATCTAGTCAATGCATGGACTACTACCACTAACTCAAGGTCATGTGTGGGATAATTAAGTTCATGATCCTTAATCTTACGTGACTTATAAGCTATCACTCGTCCCTCCTACATCAGGACTACACCTAAGCCCTCTAAAGATGCATCTGTACAAACCACAAAGTCTCTTGTGGGATCACGTATCACCAAAATCAATGCACTAGTCAGCTTATCCTTAAGAATCTGAAAAGCTGACTCACATTGCTCTGACCATCCAAACCTCTTCCCTTTCCTCTGAAGAGAAGTGATAGGATGACCTATCCTAGAAAAACTCTGCACAAACCTCTTATAATATCCTGCAAGCCCCATGAAACTACGGATCTCTGCCACATTCATGGGTGTAGGCCAATCTAGAATAGCTTGAATCTTTGAAGGATCCACAGATATTCCCTCTCCTGAGATCACATGATCAAGATACTTGATCTCAGACTTAAAGAACTCACATTTTGACAAGTTGGCATAAAGTTGGTTTTATCGCAAACACTGCATAACCTGTCGCAAATGCTCCTCATGTTCCTCTACTATCCTAGAATATATCAATATATCATCAAGAAACACAAGAACAAACCTATCAAGGTACGTGCGGAATACTCCATTCATCAAACTCATGAACACATATGGCGCATTCGTCAACTCGAATGGTACCACAGTGAACTCGTAGTGACCATACCGCGTTCGAAACACCGTCTTATGTATATCTCCGTCAAAAATATGAAGCTGATGGTATCGTGACTTAAGGTCTATCTTTGAAAAGATGGTAGCACCTTTGACTTGGTCAAACAAGTCATCAATCCTAGGAAGTGGATAACGATTCTTGATCGTTACCTTGTTCAACTGTCGGTAATTAATGCACAACCAAAGTGAACCATCCTTCTTCTTCATGAAGATGACAGGTGCTCCCCAAGGAGAAACACTAGGATGAATAAATCCCTTCTCTAATAACTCCTCCAACTGCAAGCGAAGCTCTTTCAGCTCCTGGGTAGTAATACAGTAAGGTGCTCATCAAATAGGGTTCGCTCCAGGTACTAAATCAATCTTAAAATCTATATCTCTCCTCGGTGGTATCCCTGGAATGTCATCAGGAAAGACATCAGTGAACTCCTAAAGAACAGGATGACTATCAAGAGTTACCTTCTCCTCTCCATCTCCTAAACCCAAATCCTCAACTATAACTGCAAACAACTGACATCCATGACGAACACATCTCCTCAACTGCATAGCTGAGATGATCCTCAAAAATATCGGTCTCTGAACTCCTATAATATCCACCTCTCCACCAAATGCATTAATGCACTTATGTCAACAATCAATAACTGCTCAGTGAGCCTCTAACCAATCCATACCTATAACAACATCATAGGATCCCAATGGTATAACTTGAAGATCTAAGGTAGTGAAAAGTGGTCCAATCTCCAACCTACAGTTAGGTACTACAGAATGTGATGCAACCTTCACACCAGATGCTAACTCTACCTTCCACCTATTGGCTTGCCTTACGACTCCCAATCTACAACATGACATGATCGATGAAGAAATGAAAGAATCAGATGCTCCTGAATCGAAAATAATAGTAACAGGGTTACCCAGTAACATACCATAGGTCTCTACTATGGTACCCTGATGCTCTGCTTGGCGGTTATCAACCACTACGAACACATGATGGCCTCTATCAGCATCTCCCACTGTCGGCTCTGACATTGCTGGTCTTTGTGTAAATCTTGACATGCCCTTATTGGGACACATCCTTGCAATATGGCCCTACTGACCACAAGAGAAGCAACCTGTGCCTCTACCATAACCTCTGCCTCCTGCTGGTGCACTAGACTACTGTACACTACCTCCAAAAGTGGATTGGGCACTCTGAGCGGGTTGCTCAATGTTGAAACACTTCATGCGCCTCCAGTTCCTACTACCCTGTCCCTGCTGGAAACCTTTTTGTTTCCACTAAAATGACTGCTATTGATTGCCCTATACTGATACCTATTGAGTCTTAGGAGGCACAAATCCCTATGTATGTCCCCCTTGAGCACTAGTCCCAGCTCTTGTACCACTACCAATACTAACACCTATATGACCTCCCAGTGCCATAGTTAGGTTCTCCTCCACCAGCCGTGCTTTCTCCACAGCTATCTCCATAGACTTGGGTTCAAAGACCCGAACACCACCATTGATATGGGCATTTAAACCCCTGATGAAATGCTGCACTAACATTCCCTCATCATCCCCTATTCCTATGAACTGTTTAAGTTTGTAGAATCGCCTCTCATACTGATCAACTGTCATGGCTAGCTGACATATGGCATGGAAATCGTCGCCTCTACACTGACGCCAATGATCGGAGAGAAAGTGAGCTCTGAATCGCTCAAGAAAGATCTCCCAAGATACTGTAATCATGTCTATATGGAGTTTCTGCTCCTCTAGCTTCCACCAAGTGGCTGGGAAACCCCGGGGATGAATAACAGCGCATGCGCTTTGGTGTTACTATCAAACGGGTGCATGGAAAAACATCGGTCAAGACCTATCAACCAAGTTTCAGCCTCAAGACCAGTACCTACTCCATCAAATCGAGGTGATTGTGATCGAATCAATCCCCTCATATAGTTCACTACTAACATATCAGACTGAGCTATAATTGTCCCAACCATAAGGTTAGCCACAGGTGCTTCCCATCACGGACCCAATAATGCCATAGCCTCATCGAAGGCTCTACATGCAGCTTCGACCCTAAGAGGATCTAACTGTCCACCACCACCTCTTGGATCATTTTGTGAAGCCTGATGCTCCTCCTACTTTGGTATAAGTGGCACATGAGGTGGCAAGTCATGCTGACTCTCCCCTCAACTGTCTACCTAGCCACGTCCACGTCCTCTCCCTCATCCGCGTCTAGGAGGCATACTCCTACACAAACACAAAAGGGTATTAGATAAGGTACACTTAAAAACCTACGAAACTAAGCTTAATGGGTACATCATAATCCCAGAGCACCCAATGTTTAAACCTTGGCTCTGATACCATGTGTAATGCCCCGCCACGCAACCCTAGAGGAAGTTTCAATTCACTACAAAAGCATACTAAAGTTTATTTTATTAAAGTAAATTAAACATACATGTTCACCTAAAAATTGACAACCTCCCCTAAGGCTACGTAACCTAGATTACATAAATTCCCATTAACATACATCATCTAAATTACATTGCATTAAATAACTCAAGAAATGACATTCATTCAACATAAGTAAATACAAGATAAGAATAGATTATTGGTCAAATAATTCCATTACATAAACCATTACAAGATTACAATCCTCATTCCTAGAATGAGTCAAAATACATAGGTATAATAATTACAAGATCCACCTCATAACAACAAGAGGGGTAAATACAACTCATAACAAGTAGAATTACAACAGTGCTAGAAAAGAATAACAAGATCCGTGAGCTGTCCAATTGAATGTATCGCTTCCACAAGCTGAAGAACAAGGGGGACCCAATGGTTTTGGTGCATGTTCCACCCAACCTAGTGGTACATGAAGGCCCACCCCCCATGCTAGGAGATAGTAAAAATGCAACAAGGACAAGAAATCTACTACCTCTAACCAAAGGCAGACTCATACTGACACATACTGACTCAATCAAACATATGCACAATATAAATCTAACACTAACATGGTTACATTGCTTCCAGACATAATAAAATCAAGTGTGCTAAAGAAACCATACACACAACATATACTCAAGGTTATCCTAGATAGAGTGTCATCGCAAGGTGTGTCATGAGATCTCCTCTAGGCATTCTTCATAGGCTTTGGTAATCCTGGTGACCTCAACCGAATCTCAGCCCTCATACTCACTCAAGCAGAATCAACTACCTTTCGTATGGACAAGCTAATTGAATTTTCCATTTCAGGCCTTCTCACTCACCCCAAGTCTAAACAAGCCCTTGTGTCTGCAAGTGAGGTTAATTTTATCTTGGTTAATGTGAATGCATCCTAGTCATCTAAGTACTTTACTTTAATTATCACTTTCTAAAAACACTTCTGAAGGTTACCCGATTTACCTCTTTGGGCTCCGGCCCCTAACAAAAGCCACTCCTCTAATGGATAACTCGCTACTCCAATCTAGACTCCAAGGGTAACTCAAGTACTATAGAACTGAACAACTCAATCTCTGCTAATCTAGGAGATGACAATATAGAATCCCACTCCAACACTTGGAGGAAAACAAACTCATTTTACACTACCCAAGGAAACAAACATCAACTAACATTGGAATGACCCACATTCCCTAGAAGACTTCTCAATGTTTAACATGATTACCTGTTCCCAAAGAATTCACTAAAAGGGAAAATAATATAATAATGCATTGATAAAGAACAACACTATGTTTGGATATCTTAAATCCATATTTCTACTTAATGCTTCTCGTAGAAAATAAAATATTATCTTTATAAATCTTCACTAAAACACAATATCTTCATCATTAAAATAAATACTTTCACATTGTAAACCTATCATGTTTGACGAGAATTTGAATTTAATTTAATTGTCTAAAAACATGCATGAGTTAATGTGTCAAAATTGATCATCAAATACATATATATATACTCTTAAATATATTTATAAAGTAATGTTCCATCAAATTAAACATATATTCACATAATTTAATTATACACCTAATATTAAAATCATGCTTGCAACTTTTACAATTGGAAAAAAATAAAAATAAAAACTTTGTTAAAGAAAAATTACCAGTCTGAGTAAAAATCTAATTCTGGAAAAAAAATCTATTAATTCTAAAAATACTAATACCTATAAATATATATATATATAAATACCTATATAAACTATATAATATCTATATATACATTTATATAGTATTCATATATATATAATTTTAAATATTAAAACTTTACCCATCACTCGATTTCTGTGCTACGTCGGACGACATATAAATATTCAATCACCCCTACGCAAATCAAAATTTACTTAAAATATATAATAAAATTAACAAGTAAAAAAAAAAAAAAGGAGGGCCGATTTCCTATACCCACAAATGCAAGGTATTGTGGGGCACTAGTGGTACCTTGTACCTGCTGGTCGCACACAGTGGTGCAGTGGTGATGTTGTCATTTGACAGTGCATCCCCCAAAGGGGGCATGTTGTCCCATGATAGTGTCCCTCCACTAGTACATGTGTGGTGGGGTCAGCCATTGTCCACTTTAGGATTTTTTTTTTTTTTATTTTTAATTTTTATATTTTTAATATAATTTTTTTTATAAAAACACAGATACCAACAAAAATAGTACCTTCCACCATTAGTATAGTGTGGAATTGAGAATGAGAATTTTCATAGAACCTTGGCATTTAAATCATAGATTTATCATATAATATATATATATATATATATATATATATACCAGAATTTCCATGACTGGTAAAATTGAGAAAAGTATTAAAAAAATAGTAATAAAGAAATTAATTAAATTTTCCAGAATTTCATCCCAAAATTCAAAAGATGCAATTTTATTTTCCCTCAATCTATTCCTTCAGATTTTGAAAAATTTAAACAAATAACTTTGTATAGAACTAAATTTTGTTTGATTTTCAATGTAGATTTTCTACAGGGTTTGAATTTGAAATACAAATCTGATTATTTTTAAAAGTAGAATTTCCATATTAAATCCTAATTGTTTGAAGCACAACATAAATTGAATTTCAACAATGGATCTACCGGTTTTTGTTTACTAATAATTTCCTACAATAAGTTTATCAAATTTTCACAAACCCTTAAATTGAAAATTGAAATAAACAAGTACAAAACCTGGAATATGAAGCTATAGAAGAAGATGAAATTTATTTGATAGAAGCCTCCTCCAAGATTTTCCTCAACGTGCAACGAATCCAATTCCAAAATCCAAAAATTGTTTCAAACCCTTCTTGTGCAAATTCTTCAAAATTTCCCCAATCCTCTGAAAAATATCAATCCTCCCAAAGCTTCTCTCTCCAAAAAAATTGAAAACATGCATTCACATAAAACTAAAATATCTAATCCAACCCTAATTCCCTTTTGCATGCAAAGTAGAGAATTAGATATTTATTTTCTTTTCTAATTTTCAAAAACCCAAAATTGAATTTAAAATACAATTTCAATTTCCTTTCAATTTCTCATGATTTAAATTAATTTAATTTAATCTAATAAACTTAATTAATCAATTTTAATTATTTAATAACTAAATTTAACAATTTTGAGATTAAAATTTAATTAATTAAATAAATTGAAATTTAATTAAATTAAATTTCATTATAAAATTTTAAACAAACATTAAAGCATAATTTTAATTTAATATTAAAAATGATCACTATTCTATCCAATGCAATTATTTTAAACATTAATCAAATAATAATGCATCTAATAAAATCATATAACGTTAAATCAAGAAAACATGACTCTCTAATCAGGACTAATGACACACTAAGGCTAGGGCATAGACCTGACACATGTTACCTAGCTACTATCTCCCTTTCAACTTAACTATTGGATCGACACACTCAAACCTGTGAAACCAGGTGGAGTCGATGTCATGTACCTGCAACCTAAAACCAAGTAAACAACATAATACAGTATATCCAGCATGTAATATACACTGTGAAGAAGAAATCATGGATTCGCAGGGCGCTCGCAAGCGAGTGATGCGAAACCGTCCTCTTCACTAATCCACTCATCAAAGACTAACATTACATCATAATCAATAATCACATAATAATAATATCTCAAGCTAACTCTACTAACCTCAATAATCCATAATGCATGTGAAACAATAATCAAATAACCACATCTTACAATCATCATTGTCACTCAATAGTAGCGATCAAAACACAACAACAAGGTGTGTCCAATATAATAGTAGCTACATCCCAAACATAGCATAAAGCAAAACAAACAAGAAGCAAAACGGAGGGGTATTACAAGGGATCTATGTTAAACTCTAAACCATAAACCCTATAACATTCATAAATTATCTTATATTAATATTTAATTATATTTTCATTCAAGTAACATGCCTTAGACATAAATGAGGCTTAAAATTTTATTTTATCATATGTATTCAATTAGGCCATTTATATTGAATGGTTTAAGGGTATAAATGGGTATGTGTTGGATCATGATGGGCCAAAAAGTGATGATATCTAAGTGATATGATGGCCCATGTGAATGATGATTTTTTTATTATCCAAAATTGATGAAATGAAAAGGGTTTTTAAAGAAGATTCTTAGCTTTCCACCAATATAAATTATTCTTTACTTTTAATTTAATAAATAATTATTATTCATTTTCTAATTGAATTTTGAATAAAGTCCTGATTGATAGGCTGATTGAATTTTTTTTATAGATTTCAAATAGTATCACATTTTTTGAATTAAAAACATGCATCACATTCTATGCTTCACATACTATAGGATTAAAAAAAAAAATGAATTTCATGAAGTTTTGACCAAGTTAAGGTGGTTAGACATATGAGTTTTTTATATTTAAAAAAAAAATTAATAAAAAAATCATAAGTAATTATTTACTTGGAAAATAATTACAAATATGCATCACATCAGGACATGAGTCCCCTACTTATATCTAAAATATTATAAAAAGATATAATCATTTTATTGTGGTTACGGTGGTCAGAGAGGTCAGTTTTTCCCTAAAATTTAAGTACTACTGCAGGGTAAGTGCACCAATCTGTGACACAATTTAGGTGCCAAATTGAAAAAATGATTAAAAAAAAAACCCGAAACAAGGCCTTTGGTGCACGCCAAATTTGGCATGCACCAAATGTGTTTCTAGACATAAAAACAAAAATCGGGTTTGGAACCCTCATTTTGTGTTCAACCTGCGACTTGAGGAGGAGGATTTCAGGTCTGCAACTCACACTCGCCAAATCTCTTCCATTCTTTGCATCCTTAGCTTTCCATTTTCCACGAGGATGCCGCCAACACGTCGGAGAGGTTGAAGATTGCAAAGAGGTGTGTATTTCTATTCTATTTATTTAGAATTTGATTTGGAATGCAACGTTAAATAGATTTTTATAATAAAACTTTGTTTTAATTCTTAGGGAATGAATCTCCACCTCAAAACATTGAGAATGCACAATCACCCCCTCATGAAGAGCCTCCTATACAAGAACAACCTGAAACCCCTCCATCAATTCATAGGCATCCTCAAGAAACACAAGAAAATATTCAAAATCAAATTGAAGACAATAAAAGAGACCCTTAACAATTAATTGCAAGATTAATAGAGCATGCCAAAACCCACCCTTATAGGAGAGGGATTGTTGAATCATTGAAGTCAATTTTAACTCATGTAGGAGAAATGAGCAAGCAAATGAATTTTTGGTAGACTAAGAGAGATGAGATGAGGCAATTTTATGCTAATGGTTTGTCATATGCAGATGTCAAAAAACTAAAAATTAGCAAAGCCAAGTTGTGTGCCTTATTTAAAGACCTAAAAACCAATGAACCTTTGTCCCATGCATGCAGGAGGTTCCCCATCCATTGGTGCCATGATGATTTAATTAAAAAAAAAAAATTGGGAGTGGTGGTGGATGGTATTTGACCAACCTCCATGCAATAACTATGAGGTACCGCAATACTTTTTGAGGAAACTCTATTGCAAGTTTGTCCTCGATAAAATGCCAAACTAATTTGATATATTAGACTTTCAGGGTAGAGGTGGGGGCTCCACACACAATAGACCTGTTGCAGAACGTAATCCACAGTTGGCACTGAGAGCCTTGGGCAGACTCATGGTGGATCATGTCATTATTCCTTCCATTGTTAAGGACAGTATAGAGGTGGGCACAATGAAGTCGATTGGCTCACTTACCCAGACCATTTTACAGTGTGTGAGTCCTCTAGTAGAGCCTGGTGTGGAGGAGACGTGTAGGCCTCGAGCTCCACCCCACCATTGTGGCGCTTGTGGTGCTATTTGCACGTACGATTATCAGGGTCCTCATGATGCTCCTACATAGGCTACGCCAGTTGCAGAGGTGATGGATTTCATAGATGATACATTCGACATTGACACTCAGGTAAAATTTAGCAAGTTATTTTAATGTTGTTTATTAAAATATATTTTGAAATTTAAGAATAACTAAATTAGTAGAATTTTTATATGAGGAAATTTTAGGGTTGCACTGTTCATGAGGGATGCTCTATTCCTACAGACCCTTATACATTCTCAACGACAAGTTCATAGGTATGCAACTATTATTAAAGATATTATTATTGTATTTGAACAGTTGAATGTTATATTTGAATTTTTGTCTTATAACATGCTTCAAATTTCAAACAATTTCCTGGTGCACCTTCTTCCTCCACACCTTGCAATTCATATCCTCAAACAATGTACACTGAGTTAGCCTTTATTCATTAATAGTGTTGTAAATCTATGTTAGCTAGTTTTCATAATTTTGTGTATATACAAATCTAAAAAATTGATGAGAAACACAAACATTGCATTCAATTATTCCTTGATCATGTCACATTATGTTCTCCTATATCAACATGATACCTGAGATATTGTTTCATTTGTGGATATTGATAAATGATAGCCCTAGTGATGTTGGTGGCACGATGGACCATGGAGTTTCTGCATCAATAGCCTATTCTTATCCATTGAGAGAGGTATGGAATAGATTAATTAATTTTACATTATATTTTCTCTTTTATGGTCTATTATAGAAAATTTTCACGATATTTTTATGTAGTTTAATTTATATCTTCATGGTTGCTATAGGTGGTTGTCACTCTAGATCGTGGACATGGTGATGCTTTAAATGTGCATGATGACTAGATGTATGTGGTAAGTGATTATATTTTGTTATATGCCATTCCATAATTCAATTTCTATGTTTTAACATGTTTACTTTTAATTGTATCAGTTGAAGGTCCAGAGTTAAGAGAGGAGGAGTAGCGGGCATGTTCAAAAGACAAGACAAGCAACAGTCACTCCATCCAACTGAATTTTGAAGGCAACACGGGATCTATTTCCTTCCCTTTGAGGGAAATGACTATGTATTAGTGTTGTTTGTTGTATGCCTATGTGGCATTTTGGAACATATGTTTTGTACTATTGATATATATACGTGATATTTTATGTCTAAATTGCTCCTTTGTACCTAGCCTATATGGTTTTTTTAGATATATTTATATTCTTTTATCAATATATATCATTATATAGCCTTTCAAAATTTTTATTAAAGAAACTCTTATTTTGCTCCTGCCATTCTTGAATGATGTTATCATGCATATCATGTAATTTGTATGCTTGAATGTTGTAGGCATGGATTTTTCTTACATCTAATTCTTAATTAATTACTGTTGAATGCTCAATAAGCCCCATCTAAAGCATATTGTATAAATAAGCTCCATTCATGGTGGTTTGTATCCTTTGGAATGCTTCAATTACTTGTGCCTCACCGATGCAGAGGCAAGGAGGCTCAAACCCAGTCAGTCTAACAACCTACCTTCAAGGGGCTCCTAACAAGATTAATAAAGCCTATTTTAAGCAATCTACACAACCTCAAAGCCCCATCAAACCAAACTCTTCATTCAACACCTTACCCAACAATCCACCCTTGTAGCACTCTAATGCAAAGCCAAGGTGGAGAAGACTCACAACAATGGAAATGTCAATTCTCAATCAAGAACTCTTCTTCATAATGATTCAACCTAATAGGCATCAACCCACCCTCAAGGGTCTCAACTCCTCAACCTTGCAAATGAAAAACAAGACTCCAGCAAGGCCCTATAAAGACCATCAAAATTCATACAATTAAAATTGAATCAATTGATAACAATCCCTAAGTCAGATTCATCAAGGTTTCCAAAACTCACATTTGTGACTGGTTATTCTTGTAATACTCAAAACTCAGTTTTAGCCAGATTTCTCCCAACCTTTCCAAAACACTAGAAAATTACAAAATGGATTGAGATACCCTTTTCAGGGCTACACAACATACCAAAGAATTAGTAGTCTTTCTTTTGGACTGACATAGACTTTTAGCACACCTACTTCAATTTTGGCTTCACAATTAGCCATTTTTTTCCAAATGGACCACCCTTCTAATTTTAGGTATCTATCCAAATGCCTTGGACAGTCTTAGGTCATGGTGCCTATTGGTTCTCAAAAATTCAAGTTTTAACCATAATAGTTTTTCGGGCCCTTACAACATTCTTGGACAACATACAAGGTCAATTACATAATTAAACCTTCTACTCTTTAGGTTCTACAAGACCTAGGTGGGTGAACCTATGTGAAACATGGAGATTTGAAATGAATTTCTTGCTAAATAGTCTACCCACAATGGCAATTGGGAATGGATAGACAAAAGGATAATACAACTAATCCTACTACACAAATGAAAGGTTCTGAATATATTGCTTTTAGGAATTCTATCCTTTGGGATATGTCAGATCAGTGACTTCTATTTGTTGGACAACGGAGTCAAAATAACAAGGATTCAAGGTGCTTCCCTATCCAACTTAGTTCAACTTGTTAAGCATATTTAAGGTATGAAATTCTCTGACCAACATATCATTTCACCCAATTTATGGCTTGCATAAATTACTCTTGAATATCTTCCTACCAAGTTCTTCTTTAAACACCCAACCAAAATTCTAAAATCACTATGATTTGCTTAAGAGAATTTAATTCTGACTTTGTAGACACATATTAATCAAACACACAAAGTGAAAATTGCACCATGACAAACCAGATATATACTTGTTATCCTGATTTATATGATTTAAGAATTTTCAATTGAAAGCAACCTGATATGAAATTCACCAATTATGTCATCTTAACAAACAAACTCAAAAAAATTGAACCAGTTAAAGAATGTTTACTCCATTACATCCAGTTTCAAGAAGGACCTTCACTGCTATTTTCCAGTTTAGTTATTACAATGGAAAAATCCCCCCGATTCTCAAACCCCCATGACTGATTTTTTTGAAACATTTTATCCAACACAGTTCCTTAGTCATGACTCTTCAATTTACTATTACAATCATTTTACATTCTGACTACAGAGATTAAAATATTTAAATATGTTACTTCTCGACAAATTAAATATTTCATACAACAGTTCTACCTTTGATTTCTTCCCTTTTTACATTTCCTGCTCTGTGAATTTCTTTTATTTTTTTACCACTTTGACTTTGACTAGTCCCACCACTAACTGTCATGGCTTCCATCTTCTCCTACCACCACCACAACGGTCTCCTCCTTACCCTCCCATGGTACTACGGTGATCATTTTTCAAACCACTAACCGTTCTCCCCATTGTTAACTTATCGCCTATCCTTATCCACCGCACTATCGTGGTCACTGGCTTGACTACCAGTGGTACCGCGGCAGCCGCTTCACTGTTTACCTCTCGTTCACCGCCTTACCATGGTTACCAATTTTGACAGCTACGGTATGGCAGTAACCACCACTGCAGCCTGCTAACGGTTACCTTTGTCACCTCCACCACTCATATGACCACTTTTGCCCACCGCTACCTATTTATTATGGCCACTACAGTCTATGGTTTAAATGCGCACTGTACCGCGGTGAAAATGTTCCCAACCGCTATGTTCACCATCTGCTACTTGCTGACGGTTTACCGCGCATGGTAGCATGGTAAAAACTTCATGCCTACTCCCTTAGCCACTACCGCCATACTGTGAGCCCATTGTGGGAGGTCATGGTAAGGTAGTAAAGACCATGAATATAGCCACGGTAGAAATATATGAGTCAAATTGGCTTTTTTAAATGGCGGTAAAGGTATTTGAATATTAAGGATGGAGAAAATGAATTTTAAGGAGAAGATAGTGAATGTGTTAGGCTCAAATGAGAATAAAACCTTAGATTTTTATGGATTTTTATGGAAATTTGTAGGAAAACCTTAGGGCTTTAGATGAAAATTTTTAGTTCTAACAGTGGCTCCTATTAGGGATGAGTGATTTTGCAAATCACTGCAAGAATCAAGAATATCTTTGGAAGATCAGACCAAGTAAAGGACAGGAAATGAAGATGAAGGCAATTGGAAAAAGGAGGGAATGAAAAAGTGAAGGAGATGGAAGATGGAAAGTGGAGCATGGAGAATGGAAGGTGAAAGTGACCCTAATCTAATTTACATGGAAAGAATGCAAAGCTTTCAAAAAGGGAGTTCCTGAGAATGTCCATGTACTGGCAAACCTAGACCCTTCAAAATTTCCTAAACTACTCTACATGGAAAAGTATTTAAAAAGGGTTATTAAGAATTGTCCATCACTAGCAATCCTTGACCCTCTGCTGACCCCCAAGAGAAGAAATGATTCAGTAACTGCCCATGTACACACAACTCCTACTCCTCTCTAGACATGTTCAGTAGGAAATATGAATCTTCACCTCCTTTACCAATTATCATAAAAGGCCCAAGCCATAAAGCTTCAAACTTGCCATGCTTCCCCTTATCCTGACACCAAGCATTCCACATCAACACCAAGTCATCCTTTTCAAATTTTCTCTTCTTGGCTTTTTTATCAAAAAGGTACTTCATTTGTGATTGCAATTTCACATACTACTTTTGGGCCACTCTTCTCACTTCATCAAGCTTTGCAAGTTGCTCCATTCTTTCCTCCATTGGATCAAAAATATCCAAGTCTTCTTGCAAGATAAAGTTATATACTGGAAAAAGATTCTGCAATTGCATCCTAGCTTGTGTCCCATACACGAATTCAAATGGAGACTTTCTAGTTTCCTTCTTCACTATAATCCTATATGCCCATATAGCCAATCTTAACTTCAAATCCCATGCCTTTTTATTTGTATCTAGCATCCTCCTTATTATCTTCAAAATATTTTTATTACTTGACTTTGCTTGGCCATTGGCTTGTGGATGGTATGGGGTAGAATAAGAATTATTAATCCCATATGTTTTGCAAAAATCTTTAAATTCATCTGATCTAAAACACATCCCATTATTTGTGATCAATTTGATTGGAGTACCAAATCTGGTCATAACATTCTCCATCAAAAAATTCACTACCACTTTGCTTGTTGATTGCCTAGTTGGGACAACCTCCACCCACTTAGTAAAATAATTTGTGGCCACTAATATCCACCTATGTCCTCTTCTTGATCCTTCCTATATTTTTCCAATGAAATCAATTCCCCATTGTCGAAAAGGTGCTTCTACCTACAAAGGTCTAAGTGGGAATGCTCCCTGGTATTTCAACTTTCCTGAAAACTTCTGACAAGCCTCACACTTCCTCCCAAATGCAAAGGAATGATTGAACACCCTAGGCCAATAATAACGAGCCCTAAGAATTTTGTGTGGAGTATTCTTAGCAAAATAATGGCCTCCACACACCCCTTCATGCATCTCTCTCAAAACATATTTTTCCTAGGATTCATCTAAACACAATAGCAATATACCATCCCTATTTTTCTAGAATAAATCCCCTTCTATAAAAACATATTTAGAAGCCTACAACTTCAAGGATCTCCTTTGATTATCATTCAACGCATCAAGGCACTTCATATGTTTTAGATAATACATTATATTAGTATACCATCGGGTATGCTCAATACTTGCTATGACTTCATCCTTACCTTCTACATTGCAGATCTAGTTTTCTTTGATATTTGTTTATGCCATCAGCCTAGCCAGACCTTAACCTCTTACCAATTTGGTAATCTAAATCTCCATGTTGAATTCTTGAATCTTGTTAATCCACCTGCATCTTTTCCCTGTCACTTTTGTCTACATTAGGATATCCTTCATAGCCGCATGTGGGACATAAGCAATTACCTTAGCTCCAACAAGGTAAGGCTTGAAAGCCTTTGCTGCCTTGACAAGTGCATAAGACTATTTTTCCATAATATCATACTTCAATTCTGACCCCTGTAAAGATTTACTAAAAAAACAAACAGGCTTCTCATGACCTTCATCATTTTTTTGTAACATGACAACAGCTATGGTATGGAATGAAGCAAAAGAAAAAATATGAAACGGCTTAGTAAAATCAAGGGACTTTAAGATAGGGGCTTCTTTGACAGCTCTTTTTATAGATATAAAGGCATCCATAGCTTCAGCAGTCCAATCCAATTTTTCTCCTTTTTTTAACATCTTAGATATAGGTTTAACAATCTTAGAAAAATTGGACACAAACCTCCTAAAAAAATTTATTTGGCCAAAGAATGATTGGATTGCTTTGACAGTTTTAGGAATGGGAATCTTATCTATGGCCTCTACTCTTTCAGGATCTATCCTAATCCCATATTTTGACACAATATGCCCCAAAAGTTTACCTTTGTGAAAGGAAAATTACATTGTTTAGGATTAAGACTTACACCATATTCCAAGGCCTTGATAAAAAATTTCTCCAAATCAACAACATGATCCTCTGCCCTTTTGGAATAAGCACCATTATAGCATTAATCAAATCTGCAAATGCTACATCCATGGCCCTTTGAAAGGTAGCTCCTAAATTTGTGAGACCAAATGGCATTCTTATATAGACATAAGTTCCCCATGGTGTAGTGAATGTTGTCTTGTATTGCTTAGATTCTTTGACTTTGACCTGGTTATATCTATAGAATCCATCCATCATTGACAATAGCTCACACACTATTACTTTGGGCAATATTTCCTCCATGTTTGGAAGAGGATAATTATCTTTTAGGGAAGCAACATTCAAATTCTTAAAGTCAACACCTAGTCTTGTATCCCCATTTTTCTTTCTGATTGGAACCAAATTTGAGACCCATGTTGAATGTCTAATGGGTTTAATGATACCTCCATCTCTGAGCTTTGCTAGCTCCTCTTGCATCTTAGGTTCTAACGTTGGTTTAATAGGCCTCTGCTTCTGTCTAAATGGATTAGTGTCCGGCTTAAGTGGAATCTCATGCTGAAAAATATCTTCTCTATACGCCTTCAAATCCTCATAAGACCAAGAAAACACATGCTTGTATTTTCTTAACAATGTAATCAGCATTCTTCTGATGGTTGGGCTTATCTTCTTTCCAATGTAAACCTTTTTTGGTGCTAATTCAGTTCCCAAATTTATTTCTTCAATATCTTCTTTCTTAACAGGTGTCTACTTCATGAGAGAATGATCACTCCCCTCATACACTCTTTCCAATGCCACAAGCCCTTTGGGAAGCTTGTTAGTTTTAAGCTGCAAAACTTCTTTCCTAAAAACGGTTTGTTTCCCATTCATTTCTTCCACAAAAGCATTAAAATCCATCTCCTATGCCTCATACTGATCTCTACAATGAAGAAACTTCAAAGGGTTAGTATCATCATCAAAAACTTGCCAACTATATATATTGTCAGGGACTGCTGGTCTTGTTTTAAATTCAACCTGAGACATTCTTGCCAAAGTGATATCATCTTTCTTCAAGGCCACATTAGCCAAAAACTCATCCATCAAATTTTCAGATCTATCTATCCATTCAATTGAAAATGCATCAAATAGTTCAACTGTATCCCACACAACATTTCTATATTGTTTAATCCTCTTGTTCTTTGTAGCATAATTTGATCTAATTTGTGACACAACTAACTCAGAATCTCCCAAAATAGACAACAACTTAATCTTATTTTTGACAGCCATGTTCAAACCAATCAACAAAGCTTCATACGAGCAGCCACATTATTTGTACACTCAAAAGCCAACAAAAATGAATATTTAAATGTTGTACCTTCAGGTGATATGAAAATTACCCTAACTCCATTACCTTCTTGACTGCATGCCCCATCAAATTACATTTTCCACACACCTTGCTGATTTCTAGAGACAAGCTTATCAATTGGGTCAGTATTCACTAGTTATGGCTGAGATAATTCTACTCTAAAACTCCCCAAATCTACATCACATAAGCAATTAAGTTGTTCTTGAGGAACACACTCAAAAATTTGATTCACCCTTGGTTCTCTACATAGGTTTACCTCTTCACCATCAACTAGTATTGTGGCATATGATAAGTCAAATTGTACATTACCTCCAACTGTTGTAGTCCACTATCTTGACAAAAGCGTTCCAAATTGAGGAGGTGTATCAATCACAGTTATATCAATGTTATAAGCTGCTTGTGGGTAGGCTGCTAATTTTATTTCTACATCTTTCATAATCCCCACTACTAGGACAAGCCTACTATCCATGGCATAACACTTACCACCCTCAATATCTATCCACATACCAAGTTGTTTCATTACCCCTACTGGCATAATATTCACGGAAGCCCCTAAATCTATCATGCAATTTCTTACAAATTTACCATTTATGAGTAGGGTAGTAAAAAATGGATCAATTTATGGTGTGTTCATCAATGCATCATTCAAACCAACTTCTGAAACTTTTATCTTTCCTTTCTTATCAAAAATTCCAGGATTCTCATTTTGTTCAAAATTTACAATTTGATTCCTCCCACCATACATCAGTTGAATAGCACTTTCCCTATACTCTATATTTTTCATCATTTCAAGTAATGGGACATATATTTTTACCTGGGATAAAGCTTGTACAAAATCAAAAGATGCACCTTCAGCTCTTATCAACTTCTTTTTCTCTATTGGTTCACCTTTGTATCCTCCTTCTCCCTCTTTGATGTCTGATCCAGTTTTTATTTATCCTTGGGGAATTCTTTATCTTATTCTTTGGGAACATTCTTTTGTATGAGGGCACTCATCATTTGTCCTTTATGATATTTCATGGGACAACTTTTTATCTTTCAAGAATATTCCTTTTGGAACACCTTCATTTTCATTCACTGTTTTATTCCTCAGCCGATACTTTCTTTTGGCCAGCTCAACCACTGCAATAGTCAATCTTTTAATTTCTTCCTCAGTTGGTCTCTTCATATTTCCCCTATTAGTTTGATATGATGCAGCAGGGAAACCTTGTTCATCATCACTTTCTTCATAATAAAAAAAAACTTGTTGTTTTTCCATGTGAACATTATATTTCTAATGATCATCATCATATTCATATCCTCCTTCCTCTGAAGATGAATATCCTTGCTCTGCTAAGTGAAGAATATGAGAAGTCAAATAATTGTTATTGTCTTCTTCATTATTATTTTCTATCATGTATCTTCCTGACACTGACTAAGCTACTACACAATGTTCTAACAACTGTGGCATGTCACATACTGAACACTAAGGACTTGTTAGAATAAAATAAAATTCCATGAAATCCCTAAGGTTTTTCTCCATTTAAATCCATCATTTGCCTATCTTTTTATAAAAAAAAAATTCATTGTAATCCCCGTCCACTTCATTATCCATTTTAGTCCTTACCGCTCTCTGAATTTGCATTCAATAAGCTTTTACCGCCTTACCGTGGTCTCCTAAAATTAAACTGCAGTATGGCAGTAGTGGTTAGCAGGCTAGCATTAAGTGTTTACCGTGCTACCACATGCGGTCTAAGCATAAACCGTGGTATTGTGGTAAAAGCTAAGGGAGCCGCTAAGGGAACAGTCAATGAAGTAGTCGGTGGCCAAGGCAAATAGGTAGTAGTTACCACGCAACCACACACGGTTAGTATGGTCACCATGATAGCACGGTGGACGATCGATGAGAGGTAGCGACGTCGTAGTCAACAGTCAACAACGAAGGCAACGAAGTGGCAGATGGTTAGCACTTATCATGATACCGTAGCCGCTAAAATAATGACTGTGGTAGTGTGGTAAACCATTAGCGGGAAGCAGTGGTGGTTACCACCATACCGTAACTGGCCAGAGCACAAATTGCGGTAACTGCAGTGGATAGGAATAGACGGTGAGGGAGTAGTAATGGCCAGTCACCGCACAACCATGGGTGGAAAATTCAAACCCGCAGTGGAGCGATAAAAATAGTAAAAGCCATGGGGAGCGAAATATTGAAGGCCGGTAAGGTATTGGATTAAAATCAAATGCAGAACTATGGAAAAGTATTTAATTTTCCGATAAGGCAATTAATTAAATATTTTATATCATTGTTATGAAATTCAAATGGTTTTACCAGGAATGTGAAAGGTTGCAATGATTGGAATGTAATGTATATATGATTTGAAAATTCAATTGTAAAGGGTTAGAGGTGAGAGTAGAAAACTTTTTTCTAACTGGGAATGAAAATAATGTAAAACCCTCTGGAAACAGTTTAATGGAGATGATTTTTAACCGAATTCCTTCCTGATTTTTGTTGTGGTGATGCTATAACTATCAATTCTTTTTTTTTTCAGTTCTCTCCAATTTGGAATCTTTCACTCATTTGAGCTTAAATAAATAACTGTGTGTTTTTCATTTACTGGTATCTGCAAGTTAGAGTTAAATTCCTTTAAGTGAGTCACCATGGTTGTGAGATTTCTTTTGGATAGATAAAGGAGAGCTAAGTAAGAAAATATTTTAACACTATTTATGCCAGTCATGAATTGATGAACTCATATGCCAGTCACTAAAACTTCATCTCATAGAGTGTCTAACAACTTAAATTATGTCAGGGAGGAATATCTATAAGTAATCTATAAAATTTTCAACTTCGTTACCCAGTAGAAAGAAGGCACTGATCTACCATATCCTAGGGTAAATAATTTATTACAAACAAATTATTCAAAACCTTTATTTGTGTAGTAGAGGTAATTGTAGTATTCTTTTGTCTATCCATTCCTAATTGCTATTGTGGGTAGATTGTTTAGTAGGAAATTCATTCCAAATCTGCATATTTCATATAGGTTCACCCACCTAGGTCTAGCAGAACCTAAAGAGTAGAAGGTTTGATTCTATAATTGGCCTTGTATGTTGTCCAAGAATGTTGTAAGATTTTGGCATACTCTTGATGTTAAAACCTTCATTTTTGAGTACCAACAATTTGGTGACTCCGCTGGGGATATAATCTGAAAGTGAGCCTTTTTATAGAGTCAATATGTGTAGAGGACTCCGCTGGGAATAAAGAATTGCAGACTTTCTCACTTTTGGAAAGTGAGTGGGGACTCTAAATGAACAAATATATTGAGACTGATAAATTGAAGTATATATCAAAAATAAATCTTCCTAGAGTTTAGACTATCACAATTGCTCCCAAAATGCAAGGAAGAAGGTCTTTGTACAAATATGGTGATGATCTTAATGCCAAAAATAAATGGACAGAGAAGAATGATAAAGGTAAAAAGGTGACCGATGACATGGGACCATCATACAAAAAAAAAACATCAAAAGCATCACTGGAGATACATAATTCATATGGCACATTAGAAAATGAAGACTACCCTTCCAGAGAACCTCACACTCCTGAGGAATAGAGGAATCCCTTTTATCAACCAGATCCTAAGAAGGTTGAAGAATTCATGGCTGAATGTGAAGCCGAAAGAGAAAGAAGACAACACGAATATGATCAAAAAATGGCATTTCTTGAAGAAAATCAGGTTAGACTTGGCTATGAAGCAACCTCTAAGGAGAATTATGAAATTTTGGCCAAGGATGAAATAAATGCAAGACTGGAACATGAGAGACAAGAAGTGGAAAGGGAAAGAATAGAATATGAGCAGAGGCTCCAGGAAATTAGAGAACTTGAAGAATTGAAATTGAGGAAAGTGTAGATCAGCACTCAAATGGCTAATCTGCAAAAATATGTGCCACCTCATAGGCAAGGGAACACTAATGCAAGCCCATTAAATTCCTCGCAGGCCTACCAAAATCAGCCATGAAATAAAGTTAGATATCGAAATGTTCCACCACAAAATCAAGGTGTTCAGCCACCTCTTAATCAGGAGCATATACCCCCACAAGGTTAGCAATATGTGGAAAATAATAATCCATTGTACCAGTGTCAGTAATACCCAAATACTCCTCCACAATATACAACCATGATTAGGCAGTTTGATTTGGCTAGACTACAAATATGCCCTTACCCTATGGATAACAGTTGAAGAAGTTTGGTCCCAAAATTCATAGGGAGCAGTGCTACTACAGCTGAGGATAATTTAAGGAGTTTTAATGCTTTATGCAAGATTTAGATATGCAGTATGAAGATATACAAATAATATTATTTATGATGTCACTAATTGAAGATGTCAGAGATTGGTTTAATATTCTACCAACAGCTTCTATTAATTCTATTCATGTGTTTTATGAACAATTTCTTTAGCAGTATGGGAATCGATATGCAACTGATTTTGCATTGCATGAGTTGGTCACCATTCAGAAACACCAAAATGAGTCAGCCTATGAATTCAACCAAAGGTTTTCTAAATTTCACAATAAGATACCTCTTGGATCTAAATTGGCTGATCCTGCTCCTTTGAGTATTTATTTAAAAGATTTTGATCCTAAGACAAGTTATGAGTTGAGGAATAGGGGTCCCAGAAATTTGGTTGAAGCTCAAATGATAGCACTCACCATTGAAAACAATAGGAAAGCTGCGGGGATGGTTGCCAAGAGGGATAACCCAAGGATTCCCCAATATGCTCCTCCAAATAAACAAGAAGGCACATATAGGAATGAAAGGCCTAGACTACATGATATGCCCTATAATATGAATTGGAGAAATGAATAGCCAATAATAGATGGGCCTAGAAATAGAGAGACACCTAATCCTTTGAAGAATAAAGGGACTTACATGGTTGATAAAAATCCTTGGTGTTCAGTTTTTGACTTGCCACATTCTTCAGAACATTGTGTTGTAGCTCATTCAGTACCAGGAAAAGACACGGCAGAAAACAATAATGAAGAAGACAATAACATTTATTTGACTTCTCATATTCTCCACTCAATAGAGCAAGGATATTAATCTTCAAAAGAGGGAGGATATGAATATGACGTTGGTCATCATAAATATAATGTTCACATGGCAGAACAAATTTTTTTTTCTGATTATGAAGAAAGTGATGATGAACAAGCTCCTCCTGCCACAACATATCACCCTGATAGGGGAAATAGGAGGAGCCCAACTGATCAGGAAATTAAAAGATTGACTATTGCAGTAGTTGAGCTGGCTAAAAGAAAGTATCGGCTGAGAAATAGAACAATGAATGAGGATGAAGATGTTCCAAGAGGAATACTCTTGAAAGATAAAAAGATGCCCCATGAAATATCAAAAGGGACAAATGATGAGCACCCTTATAAAAAGGAACAGAAGTATATCCCTATAGAAGAGAATAAAGAATTCTCCAAAGACAAACAAAAGGTGGATTAGACATCGAAGAGGGACAAAGAGGAAAACAAAGGTGAATCAGTAGAACAAAAGAAGGTGATAAAAGCTGAAGGTGCATCTTTTGATTTTGTACAAGCTTTATCCCAGGTAAAAATATCTATCCCATTACTTGAAATGATGAAAATTAAAGAGTATAGGGAGAGTGCTATTCAATTGATGTCCGGTGGGAGGAATCAAGTTGTGAACTTTGAACAAAATGAGAATCTTGCAATTGTTGATAAGAAAGGAAAGATAAAAATTTCAGAAATTGGCTTAAATGATGCATCGATGAACACACCACAAATTGATCCATTTTTCACTACCCTACTCATAAATGGTAAGTTTGTAAGAAATTGCATGATAGATTCAAGTGCTTCTATGAATATTATGCCAATGGGGGTAATGAAACAACTTGGCATGTGGATAGATATTGAAGGTGGTAAATGTTATGCTATGGATAGTAGGCTTGTTCCAGTAGTGGGGATTATGAAATATGTAGAAGTAAGACTAGCAGCCTACCCACAAGCTACTTATAACATTGATATAACTTTTATTGATACATCTCCTCAGTTTGGAATGCTTCTATCAAGACAATGGACTGCAACAGTTGGAGGTAATGTCCAATTTGACTTATCATATGCCACAATACTAGTTAATGGCGAAGAGGTGAAATTATATAGAGAACCAAGGATGAATCAGATTGTTGAGTGTGTTCCTCAAGAACAACTTAATTTCTTCTATGATGTAGATTTGGGGAGTTTCAGAGTTGAATTATCTCAGCCAGAACTAGTGAGTACTGACCCAATTGGTAGACTTGTTTCTAGAAATCAGCAGGGTGTGTGGAAAATGTACTTTGATGGGGCTTGCAGTCAAGAAGGTAATGGAGCTGGGGTAATTTTCATATCACCTGAAGGTACAACATTTAAATATTCATTTTTATTGGCTTTTGAATGTACAAATAATGTGGCCGAGTATGAAGCTTTGTTGATTGGTTTGAACATGGCCGTCAAACACAAGATTAAGTTGTTGTCTATTTTGGGAGATTCTGAATTAGTTGTGTCACAAATTAGATCAAATTATGTTGCAAGGAACAAGAGGTTGAAACAATATAGGAATGTTGTATGGGATACAGTGGAACTATTTGATGCATTTTCAATTGATTGGGTAGATAGATCTGAAAACTTGATGGCTGATATTTTAGCTAATGTAGCCTTGAAGAAAGATGATATGACTTTGGCAGGAGTGTCTCGGATTGAGTTTAAAACAAGACCAGCAGTCCCTAACAATATATATAGTTGGAAATTTTTTGATGATGATACTGACCTTTTGAAGTTTCTTCATTGTATAGATCAGTATGAAGCACAAGAGATTGATTTCAATGCTTTTGTGGAAGAAATGGATGGGAAGCAGAGTGTGTTTGGGAAGGAGGTTTTGTAGCTTAAGGGTGTGTGGCATTGGAGAGGGTGTATGATGGGAGTGATCATTCCCTCATAAAGCATACACCAGTTAAGAAAAAGGATATTGAAGAAATAAATTTGAGAACTGAATTAGCACCAAAGAGGGTTTATATTGGAAAGAAAATAAGCCCAACTATCAGGAGAATTCTAATCACATTGCTGAGAAAATATAAGAATGTGTTTGCTTGGTCTTATGAGGATCTGAAGGCATATAGAGAGGATATTTTTCAGCATGAGATTCCACTTAAGCCAGACACGAAGCCATTCAGATAGAAGCAAAGGCCTATTAACCCCACTCTTGAACCTAAAATGCAAGAGGAGCTAGCAAAGCTTAGAGATGGAGGTATCATAAAACCCATTAGGCATTCAATGTGGGTCTCAAATTTGCTTCCAATGAGGAAGAAAAATGGGGACATAAGACTATGTGTAGATTTCAAAATTTGAATGTGGCTTCCCTAAAAGATAATTATCCTCTTCCAAACATGGAGGAAATATTGCACAAAGTAACGGGGTGTGAGCTATTATCAATGATGGATGGATTTTCTGGTTATAACCAGGTCAAAGTGAAAGAGTTTGAATAGTACAAGACAACATTCACTACACACCATGGGGAACGTATGTCTATATAAGAATGCCATTTGGTCTCACAAATGCAGGAGCTACCTTTCAAAGAGCCATGGATGTGGCATTTGTAGATCCTATAAATGCTATAATGGTGGTATATTAGGATGACCTCAGTGCTTATTCCAAAAGGGTAGAGGATGATGTTGCTGATTTGGAGAAGATCTTCATCAAAGCCTTGGAGTACGGTATAAGTCTTAATCCTAAAAAATATCATTTTGTTGTTACAGAGGGTAAAATTTTTGGGCATATTATATCAAAGGATGGGGTTAGGATAGATCCTGAAAGGGTGGAGGCTATTGATAAAATTCCCATTCCTAAAACTATCAAAGCAATCCAATCATTCTTTGGCCAAATTAATATTTTTAGGAGGTTTGTGTCCAATTTTGTTGAGATTGTTAAACCTATATCTAAGATGTTGAAAAAAGGAGAGTGATTGGACGAGACTGTTGAATCTATGGATGCCTTCATATCTATAAAAAGAGCTATCAAGGAAGCCCCTATCCTAAAATCCCCTGATTTTACTAAGCCATTTCAGATTTTTTCTTTTGCTTCATTCCATACCATAGATGTTGTCATGTTACAAAAGAATGATGAAGGTTATGAGCAGCTTGTTTCTTTTTTCATTAAATCTTTGTAGAGGTCAGAATTGAAATATGACATTATGGAAAAACAGGCTTATGCACTAGTCAAAGCAACAAAGGCTTTCAGACCTTACCTTGTTGGAGTTAAGGTAATTCCTTATGTACCACATGCAGCTGTGAAGGATATCCTAGTACAAACAAAAGTGACAGGGAAGCGATGCAAATGGATTAAAAAAATTCAAGAATTTAACATGGAGATTCAGATTACCAAATTGGTAAGAGGGCAGGGACTAGCCAGGCTAATGGCAGAAACAAACATTGAAGCAAACCAGATTTGCAATGTGGAAGGTAAGGGTGAAATCATAGCAAGTATTGAGCATACTCCATAGTATACAAATATAATGCATTATCTGAAACACATGAAGTGCCCTGAAGGGTTGAATGATAATCAAAGGAGGACTTTAAAGTTGCAGGCTTCTAAATATGTTTCTATCAAAGGGGATTTATTCTCGAAAAATAGGGATGGTATATTGTTGTTATGCTTAGATGAATCCTAAGCAAAATATGTTTTGAAAGAAATGCATGAAGGGATGTGCATAGGCCATTATTATACTAAGAATACTACACACAAGATTCTCAGGGCTGGTTATTATTGGCCTACGATATTCAATGATTTCTTTACGTATGTGAGAAAGTGTGAAGCTTGTTAGAATTTTTCAGGAAAACTGAGGTATCAGGGAGCATTGCCACTTAGACTTGTGTAGGTAGAAGCACCTTTTCACCAATGGGGAGTTGATTTCAATGGAGAAATATAGGATAGATCAAGTGGAGGGCACAAATGGATACTAGTGGCCACTGATTACTTTACTAAGTGGGTAGAGGTTGTTCCAACTAGAAAAGTAATGAGCAAAGTGGTAGTGAATATTTTGATGGAGAATATTATGACTACGTTTGGCACTCCTGTCAAATTGATCACAGATAATGGTATGTGTTTTAGATCAGATGAATTTAAAGATTTTTGCAAAATATATGGAATTAGTATTTCTTATTCTGCTCCATACCATCCACAAGCAAACAACTAGGCAGAGTCAACTAATAAAAATCTTTTGAAGATAGTAAGGAGGATACTAGATACTAACAAAAAGGCATGGGATTTGAAGTTAAGATTGGCTATGTGGGCAGACAAAATTATAGTAAAGAAGGCGACTAGAAAATCTCCATTTGAATTGGTGTATGAGACACAATCTAGGATGCCATTGCAAAATCTTTTTCCAGTTTATAATTTTATTTTGCAAGAAGACTTGGATATTTCTGATCCAATGGAGGAAAGAATGGAATAGCTTGTAGAGCTTGATGAAGTGACAAGAGTTTCTCAGAAGCATAATGTGAATTTGTAGTCACAAATGAAGTATCTTTTTGATAAAAAGGCCAAGAAGAGAAAATTTGAAAAGGATGACTTGGTTTTGATGTGGAATGCTTGGTGTCAGGATAAGGGGAACCATGGTAAGTTTGAAGCTTTATGGCTGGGTCCTTTTGTGATAACTGGTAAAGGAGGTGAGAATTCATATTTCTTGTAGAACATGTCTGGAGAGGAGTAGGAGTTGCCTATACATGGGTAGTTCCTGAAGCTTTTCTTTTCTTAAGGATCAAGAGAGGCTCAAGGATTGCCAGTGCATGGACAATTCTTAATAACCCTCCTTAAATTTTATTTCCATGCACAGTAATTTAAGAAATTTTGAAGGGTCTGGGTTTGCAAGTACATGGACATTCTCAGGAGTTCCCATTCTAAAAGCATTGCTTTCCTTTCCATGTATAGTATTTTAGGATCACTTGCTCCATCTTTCATACCATTTATCTGTTCATTCCCTTCGTTTGCCATGGTTTTCATTTTTCATCATTTGCTTGGTCTACTCTCCCAGTTGATTTTTTGGATTCTTGTAGTGCTTGCACAACCACTCATCCCCAACAGGAGCCACTATTAGAATAAAAAAGAAATCCATGAAAGCCCTAAGGTTTTTCTCCAATTTAATCCATCATTTTCCTACCTTTTTATAATAAAAAATATTCATTGTAATCCTCATCCACTTCATTATCCATTTTAGTCCTTACCGCCCTCTAAATTTGCATTCTGTAAGCTTTTATTGCCTTACCACGGTCTCCCAAAATTAAACCATGGTATGGTGGTGGCAGTTAGTAGGTTGGTGTTAAGTGTTTACCGCGTTACCACACACAGTCTAAGCATAAACCATGGTATTGCGGTAAAAGGTAAGGGAGCGGCTAAGGGAACAATCAATGAAGCAGTTGGTGGCCAAGGAAAATAGGTAGCAGTTACTGTGCAACCGCAAGCAGTTAATATGGTCACCAGGGTAGCGCGGTGGACGGTCAATGAGCGGTAGCAATGACATATTCAATAGTCAACAACGAAGGTAGGGAAGTGGCGGATGGGTAGCAATTATCGTGATACCGTAGCCACTAAAACAATGACCACGGTAGTTAGGTAAACCATTAGCGAGTAGCAGTGGCGGTTACCTCCATACCGTAACCGTCTAGAGCACAAAATGTGGTAACTGTAGTGGATAGGAATAGATGGTGAGGGAGCAGTAATGGCCAGTCACTGCGCAACTGTGGGTGGAAAATTCAAACCCGTGGTGGAGCGGTAAAAATAGTGAAAGCCATGAGGAGCGAAATATTGAAGGTTAATAAGGTATTGGATTAAAATCAAATGAAGAACTATGGAAAAGTATTTAATTTGCTAATAAGGCAATTAATTAAATATTTAATATCATTGATATGAAATTCAAATGGTTTTACTAGGAATGTGAAAGGTTGCAATGATTGGAATGTAATGTATAAATGATTTGAAAATTTAGTTGTAAAGGGTTAGAGGTGAGAGTAGAAAACTTTTTTTTGACTGGGAATGAAAATAATGTAAAACCACTGGAAACAGTGCAATGGAGATGATTTTTAATTGAATTCCTCCCTAATTTTTGTTGTGGTGATTTTATAACTGTCAATTCTTTTTTTCTTTTAGTTCTCTCCAATTTGGAATCTTTCGGTCATTTGAGCTTAAATACATAATTGTGTGTTTTCATTTACTGGTATTTGCAAGTTAGAGTTAGATTCCTTTAAGTGAGTCACCATGGTTGTAGGATTTCTTTTGGATAGATAAAGGAGAGCTAAGTAAGAAAATATTTGAACACTATTTATGCCAGTCATGAATTGATGAACTCATATGCCATTCATTAAAACTTCATCCCATAGAGTGTCTAACAACTTAAATTATGTCAGGGAGGAATATTTATAAGTAATCTATAACATTTTTAACTCCATTTCCCAGTAGAAAGAAGGCATGTATCTGCCATATCCTAGGGTAAAGAATTTATTACAAACAAATTATTCAAAACCTTTATTTGTGTAGTAGAGGTAATTGTAGTATTCTTTTATCTATCCATTCCTAATTGCTATTGTGGGTAGACTATTTAGTAGGAAATTCATTCCAAATCTGCATATTTCATATAGGTTCACCCACCTAGGTCTAGCAGAACCTAAAGAGTAGAAGGTTTGATTGTATAATTGGCCTTGTATGTTGTCCAAGAATGTTGTAAGATTCTGGCATACTCTTGAAGTTAAAACCTGCATTTTTGGGTACCAACAAGACTATTATCAACCATGTAAGTCCCTTTCTTCTTCAAAGGATCAGGTGTCTCTTTATTTTTGGGCCCATCCATCACTGGCTTTCCATTTCTCCAATTTGTATTATAAGAAATTTCATGTACTCTTGGCCTCTCATTCCTATATGTGTTCTCTTTTTTATTTGGGGGAGCATATTGGGGAACCCTTGGGTTATCCTTCTTGGCAATCATCTTTGCAGATTTGCTATTATTTTCAATTGTAAGTGTTATCCTTTGAGCTTTAGCCAAATTTCTAGGACCTCTGTTCCTAGGCTCATACCCTGTCTTAGGATCAAAAGCCTTTAAATAAATGCTTAATGCAACAGGATCAACTAATTTAGATCCAAGAGGTATCTTATTATGCAATTTGGAAAACCTCTGGTTGAAATCATAGAATGACTCATTTTGATGCTTCTGAATGGTTACAAACTCATGCAATGCAAATTCAGGTGCCTATTGATTGCCATATTGCTCGAGGAATTTTTCATAGAACACATGGATAGATTCAATAGATGTTGTTGGCAAACTATTAAACCAATATCTGGCATCTTCAACTAGTGACATCATAAACAACCTCATTTGTATATATTCATACTGCATATCTAAATCTTGCAAAAAGGCATTAAAGCTTCTTAAATTTTCTTCAACCACAGTAGTACTGCTCCCTGTGAATTTTGGGACCAAGCTTCTCCAACTATTGTCCATAGGGTAAGGGCATATTTGTAATCCAGCCAAGTCAAACTGCCTAATCATAGTTTCATATTATGGAGGAGGATTTTGGTAATAATGACGCTGGTACAATGGATTTTTATTCACCACATATTGCTGACCTTGTGGGGGTATATGTTGTTGATAAGGAGGTGGCAGAACACCTTGATTTTATGGTGGAACATTTTGATATCTACCTTGATTCCTTGGATGATTTTGGTAGACCTGTGAGGAATTTGATGGGCTTGCATTATTGTTCTCTTGCCTATGAGGTGGCACATATTTTTGCAAATTAGTCATTTGAGTATTGATTTGCACCTTCCTCAACTTCAACTCTTCAAGTTCTTCAATTGCTTGGAGCCTCTTCTTATATTCTATTCTTTCTCTCTCCACTTCTTGTCTCTCATGTTCCAATCTTGCATTTATTTCATCCCTGGCCATAAGTTCATAATTCTCCTCAAAGGCTGCTTCATAGCCAAGTCCAACCTAATTTTCTTCAAGAAATGCCATTTTTTGATCATATTCATGTTGTCTTCTTTCTCTTTCATCTTCACATTCAGCCATGAATTCTTCAACCTTCTTAGGATCTGGTTGATAAAATGGATTCCTCTGTTCCTCAAGAGTGTGAGGTTCTCTTGAAGGGTTGTCTTCATTTGCTAATGTATCATACGAATTGTGTATCTCCAATGATTCTTTTGATGTTTTGTTTTTGCTTGATGGCCCCATGTCATTAGTCACCTTCTTACCTTTATCATTCTTCTCTGTCCGTTTATTTTTGGCATTAGGGCCATCACCATCTTTCTAAAAAGACCCTCTTCCTTGCATTTTGGGAGCAATTGTGATGGTCTGAACTCTAGGAAGATTTCTCTCTGATATATACTTCACTTTATCAGTCTAAATATATTTGTTCATTCAAAGTCGCCACTCACTTTCCAAAAGTGAGAAAATCTGCAATTCTTTATTCCCAGCAGAGTCTTCTACAAGATACTAACTCTGTGAAAAGTCTTATTTTCAGATTATGCTCCCCAGGAGAGTCGCCAAACTGTTGGTTCTCAAAAATGCAGGTTTTAACCATAATAGTTTGTCGGGCTCTTACAACATTCTTGGACAACATACAAGGTCAATTAGATAATTAAACCTTCTACTCTTTAGGTTCTACAAGACCTAGGTGGGTGAACCTATGTGAAACATGGAGATTTGAAATGAATTTCCTGCTAAACAGTCTACCCACAATGGCAATTGGGAATGGATAGACAAAAGGATAATACAACTAATCCTACTACCCAAATGAAAGTTTTTGAATATATTGCTTGTTAGGAATTCTATCCTTTGGGATATGGAAGATCAGTACCTTCTATTTGTTGGGCAATGGAGTCAAAATAACAAGGATTCAAGGTGCTTCCCTATCCAACTTAGTTCAAATTGTTAAGCATATTTAAGGTATGAAATTCTATGACTAGCATATCATTTCACCCAATTTATGGCTTGCATAAATTACTCTTGAATATCTTCCTAACAAGTTCTTCTTTAAACAACTAACCAAAATTCTAAAATCACTATGATTTTCTTAAGAGAATTTAATTTTGACTTTGCATAAACCTATTAATCAAACACACAAAGTGAAAATTGCACCATGACAAACCAGATATATACTTGTTATCCTGATTTATATGATTTTAGAATTTTCAATTGGAAGCAACCTGATATGAAATTCACCAATTATGTCATCTTAACAAACAAACTCAGAAAAATTGCACCAGTTAAAGAATGTTTACTCCATTACATCTAGTTTCAAGAAGGACCTTCACTGTTGTTTTCTAGTTCAATTATTACAGTGGAAAAAATCCCCCGCTTCTCGAACTCCCATGACTGATTTTTTTGAAACATTTTATCCAACACAGTTCCTCAGTCATGACTCTTCAATTTATTGTTACAACCATTTGACATTCTGAATACAGAGATTAAAATATTTAAATATGTTGCCTCTCAACAAATTAAATATTTCATACAATAGTTCTACCTTTGATTTCTTCCCTTTTTACATTTCCCACTTCGTGCATTTCTTTATTTCTTTTACCGCTTTGAATTTGATGGGTCCCAACACTGACTATCATGACTTCCATCTTCTCCTACCACCACCACCATGGTCTACTCCTTACCCTCCCGCGGTACTGTGGTGGCCTTTCTTCAAACCTAAAACCGTTCTCCCCTTTGTTAACTCATCGCCCATCCTTATCCACCATGTTGTCGCGGTCACTAGCTTGACTGCCAATGGTACCATGGTAGTTGCTTCGTTGTTTACCTCTCATTCACCACCTTACCATGGTTACATGTTTTGATGGCTACGGTATGGCGGTAACTGCCACTGCAGCCCGCCAATGGTTACCTTTCTCGCCTCCACCACTTATATGACAGCTTTTTCCCACCGCTACCTGTTTACTATGGCCACCATGGTCTATGGTTTGACCATGCATAGTACCACAGTGAAACTATTCTTGACTGCTACGTTCACCATCCGCTACTTGCCAATGGTTTACCACGCTATTGCGGTCAATGAATCGACCACATGCGGTAAACACTTCATGTCTGCTCCCTTAGCCGCTACCGCCATACCGTGACCCCATTGTGGGAGGCCACAGTAAGGTGGTAAAGACCATGAATATAGCCACGGTAGAAATATATGAGTCACATTGGCTTTTTAAATGGCGATAAAGGTATTTGAATATTAAGGATGGAAAAAATGAATTTTAAGGAGAAGATAGTGAAAATGCTAGGCTCAAATGAGAATAAAACATTAGGGTTGTATGGATTTTTATGGAAATTTGTGGGAAAACCTTAGGGTTTTAGATGAAAATTTTCAGTTCTAATAGTGCCAAACCTCAAATTTTGTCATTATTTTGTGTCTACAAAGCCTCTAACTCACAAAACCCAAGAAACCCTCCTAAACCTTCACAAAATCAAGGGTTTTAAAGAAACATACAACTCCGAACCTCTCTCAACACTTCCAAAGCCCCAAACACCTCAAAATACTTCTGAACAGACTCATCAGACCCTCACATAAACCTTAGAGGTATTAATTCATAAAAACCTCTCTTTGGTTCCTCACTTCCATGTTGGAAAACCCTTGTTCAATCTTAGAACAGTCACAAAAACACCACATAATTATGACTCCTTATTCCAAAATGAGTTGACACACTTATTATAACATGTTTTCAATCAATCCATCGAGATATAGTAGCAAACAATAGGTGGATTGATTGTTACATCACAAATTTCCCCTCAAACCCTTGATTCAGCAACACTAGGATAGTCACTATTTGTGTTGGTTCTCTCTACAAATAAATAGTTAAGACACAAAATAACAAATAAATGAATTATAAAACATATAGACACATCCTCTAAAATTATTAGACCATGAAGAATCTGTATGTGCCCGTACAACACTCAAAAAGATCAAGAAAACAATATTTTTCTAGAAAATTGCTCAAAACTATAGTGTTTATTGTGTAAAATTGTTACAAAAATTCTTCCACTCTCTAATTCGAGCCTTGGTAAGGATTTTTAAATAATTTTACAACAACCATCTTCTCCCCAACACCCATAACCAACCTTGGGATTAGTTGGACCCTTAATTACATTTGTTTGTGTTAAAGTTGCCTTGTCAGCATTTTACAACTTATATGATTTCTAATTGACTTCTAAGACACAAAACACCCTTTATTTGCATTATTCTTGATCTCTCAAAGCTTATTAGACAATAAACCTAAATAAACTAACATTTCCCTATTGATGTATTCAAATAAAAAAAATTGATGATCTGGTGTAGGTGCTCCTGCACCAAACTCAAAACCCATTCCAAGCCTAATTTCTCCCAACCTTTCCAAAACCCCTGACCATTTAAAGGTGGATTAAGATACCCTTTTCAGGGTTACACAACATATGCCAAAACCAATAGTAACTCTTTTGGACCAACATGAACTTTCAATACACCTCCCTCACTCTAGGCTTCATAATTAGGACTAATTTCCAAAGGAACCCCCTCACAAACTCACCTCCAAACCAAGGAAACTTGAAACAATCTTAGGGATGCTCACCAAACTCAAGATTCTCCCATTTTAAGAGCCTCGAGAAGTTGTTCTTTTCCTCTACTCACAAAACATCCTAAACCTTCACAAAAACAAGGGTTTTAAGGAAACTCATAACTCCAGACCTCCCCCAATCCTTCCAAAGGTACAAACACCCCAAAATAACTCTTCCCTAACTTAAAGACACTCACAATCCCATTTATTTCAGTATTTATCATATTCAGTACTTGAGTTCCCTACTTTCATGGTGGAAACACCCCCGAACAACATTATAACTTCACACCCCATTGAGTTTATTCATTCTCTCGGCCTCCAAAGTATTCATACACAAAACTAATCATGGTATAGGCCAATCCACTGTGCAATAGGGTTAGAACATTAGATGGATTGGCTAATGTGTCATGGTGTTGCCCTCAAAACCCCTAACATAGAAAACATAGCAATAACCAAGTTTTCTGATCCCACACACACCAACAGTGGATTTAAATCTTTAGAACAGATGCAAAGAGAGTAAACACAGATGCAATCAAGTATACAAAGCCTCAAGTCATGATAGGCTTGTATGGTCCTATGCAAGGCAACAAAAATTCAGGAAAACAAAGAAAACCAGTGATCAGCATTTTCAAGTATATTTTCTTATTAGAAATTGAACAAAATCAACCCTCAACTCGGGGTATTACAAAAATATATCTTGATACCACCTTCCAACTACCCCTTGAGCCAATCAACCACCATAACCACCCTTTGTTAGACTTCTGAGATGGCAATTTGCCAATTTTTCTCTTAATAACCATTCATTCACAACTTGATTTGCAAATACCACCTGACCTATTAAGCCTTTTAAATACAATTGCAAGGTATTTACATAGCATATAGAAATATAGAGAGAAAATACAATAAATATTTTAACTAATGAATTGTAAAAAATGGATTTTTGTACTTTATATTCATGTCATTGATTACATTGCATTGCACATCTTTCAAAGTCAACGCATTACTTCACTTTGCATAACTAATAGGTAGATGTTGATAGATGCCAAAAATTTAATTAAAATATAGTTTGAACAAATTCAACCTAAGCAATTATGCAATTTATTCACATTGCATAACTAATAACTAGGAGCAGCAGCCAATTGCATTTTCTTATCGTGGCATTCTATGAGACCAAATTTCTTTGAGATATTTTTTCAAATAGTTCCCTATCTTGTCTATGTTACCACATTTTTCATACATGTCTACCAAAGCATCTTCTCAAATAGTTCACTGCCTTGTTGTGATGGCTAAAAGCCTAAAACAAGTGATTTTGAACAAGCTATGGATGCTTCAAAAAAATATATCAAAAGCATAATAGTAAACAATAGCATAGAGAAGGTAGTGAATTGTTTGAAAAAATGCCTCAAAAAAATTTATTTCAAATGATAAATTTAGTTGTTCTTTCACTCTTCTTTAACATTGTATATCTGCTCCTTTTTATAAAAGAGACAAAAAAATATAAAAATTGTATAACAAGAGATAAAAACTATCTTTTTTGAAATCGAAAGGCATTTCCATAGCATAGAGATATAGAGAGAATAAAATAAAGAGTTTAACTAATGAAATGTAGAAAATAGATTTTTGTAGTTTTTATTCATGCATTGCACATCTTTCAAACTCAAAGCATCACTTCACATTGCATAACGAATAACTAGATGTTGATAGATGACAAAACTTCAATTACAATATAGCTTTTTACAAATTCAACCTAAGAAGTTATGCAATTACTTCACATTGCGAACTAATAACTAGGAGTAGCTGCCAATTGCTTTAGCTTGTCTTGGCATTCCATGAGACCACATTTCTTTGAGGAATTTTTTCAAATAGTTCATTCCCTTGTCTATGCTATGACATTTTTCATATATTTCTACCAAATAATTTTATCAAATAGTTCATTGCCTTCTTGCTATGGCTAAAAGCCTAAAACAGATGCTTTCGAACAAGCTATGGATGCTTGGAAAAAATTTATGAAAGCATAATAGTAAACAATAGCATAGACAAGCCATTGAACTTTTTGAAAAAATGCCTCAAAGAAAAGTGGTCTCATGGTGATGAAATGCCATGACAAACCATAGACAAGGTAGTGAATTGTTTGAAAATATGCCTCAACTACTTGCATTTGACAACTTTTTCCTCGAGTGAAAATTCGCCACCATAGGAAAAAGCCTCCGAGATAGAAAAAACCAAGCAAGGTTATTGTAGAGGGGCCCAATGTGATCCCATAGGATTAGATGAGAAGTTTCTAAGCATCATGATGTCCGAGTAATAGCATGCTGAAGTTTGTAGCCATTTTGTAGTTTGGACCCTTAACGGATCGATCCGGTTGAACGTAGCTCAGAGCGATTCTGCATGTTTAGGTGCAAAAGAGGACCATGCCTAGTGTAAACATACCGATTTGGATGTGTTGGAACAGTCTGTTTGGTCACACGAGCTGCAGAACAAAAGTTGCACCACTTTGCAACTTTCAACTACTTGCATTTGACAACTTTTTTCCCAAGTGAAAATTTGCCAGCATAGGAAAATGCCTTCGAGATAGTGAAAAATGAGAGAGGTTATTGTTGGTGTAATTAAATGTTTTGTACCTTGTCCTACATCATAATTACACCTTAGTTAAGTTTACTTAGAGACCACATAGGAGTTGTTGGAGAATTTCCACCTTTGGTGGACTTATCATGTTATCACTCTATCACCTCCACCTTTCATGGACATATCATGTGATTAGGTTTCCACCTTTTGTGGTAGATCCACTATTTGTGGTGGTTATCACATTATCACCTTTCCACTTTAGGTGGAGTGATAGCTTTTCATTGTTGTCTCATGTCATAATATTACGACATTTGTCATAATCTTATGCACTCCCATGTTCTCACCTTGGCTATATAACCAAGGGGTCTCTCATTGTAAAATCAAGCAATTCCATTATCATTGACATTGAATATAGTTTATTCTTGTCAAATTATTTTCTCTCTTCTTTGTGCTTTCTATTTGGTCGATAGATCTTGGCATCCATAGTCAATTCTAACATGGTATCAGAGCGGGTTGGGTGCCATTGGAGAGTCTATTTCTGAAGAGAGGTACTAGATTTGGAGAGGTTCTATTTTTGGCTCTTTATTGCAGGTTTATATCAGAGGTTGCAAATGCAAATCTAAGCTCACTATTGCATCCAGAAGCTTTGAAAAAGTCAAATTTTCCTTTTGTTTCATCCAAATCAGACATATGAGGCCAAATCTATCAGGGTTTGAAGTTGCATTGTGGTTGCCAGATCTAGAAGGTAGCTGCATTTTTGGAGCATTTTGGGTCAAATCCGACCTTGCCATCGCTTCCAGAAAGGCCAAAAACCTTAAGATCAACTATCCATTTGTCCATTTTGGAGCAAGTCATCTGGTGAGGCAAAAAAAATTTGCCTGAAGAGTCGTACGACCCCCCAGGTCACCATCATTGTGTCAACAGTACGATTTTATTTTTGAAAAAATTCAAATTTTTTTTTACAAAAAATCCTTTTTGAAAAAAAAAAATTATGGAAAAATTTGATTTGGAAAAATTTTGTCAAAAAAAATAATTTTTTTTTGAAGTTCTGCGAACGCAGACTATATTTGCATAGTGCAGTACTCGAGGGTACTCGCAGGGGTACCATGGCCCCTGCAGCGCTACCAAGTGGTAGCCTCTAGTTCGGTCGGCGTACCAACCTCCACAAACCCATGGTCAACGTTGCCACGTGGCGGCTCCTCTGCCCTCCATGGCCCCATTCACCCGCCAGCAGCAGTCAAACATTCACCGAAAGCAATCAGAATATTCTGATTCTACAAGATTCCATGGCAGTGTCATTTTTCGGCACAGGAGAATATTTCATCAGCATTTCTTGACAATGTCAAGTTTTCTAGTGATGGGCCGCAGGCCATCATTTTTAAGCCACTATTTTGCTGAAATCATCACTACATCAACGCCATCTCAGCAGGGTCTTAAGAATTTTTCCTACCCCTTCCCATTCACATTTTCATTTTGAAAGGCGAACTTCAAATGCCCATAACTCAGTCATTTTGGCTCCTTTTTTCAAGCAATTTTTTTTATTTGGGCTAATTTTTCATGCTCTTCATAGTGGTGCAATCATTTTTTTATTTTGGCTTCTAGTTTTTCCAGAAATTTTATATTCTCATAGGTGTTGCTACTCCGTCCTCATTTTGGGAACTTTGGGAGCCCATAACTTGCTCATACAGTAACATTTTTGGGTGCCATTTTTTTTGAAAGTGCATGATATTTTGTGTACTTTCCAGTAGTGTGATCAGATTTATCTCATCTACTGTACTTTTTCACTATGATTTTGTGGCCTCTTTTGGCAATTTGCATGTACCAAAATAAAAGTCCACTTTGCTATTTTTGGCAGTGGCGCTTGTAAATGCACTAAATATAAAGTGCCAAATAAGATATTGCTTGGGAGGTATCTTGATTGAGTGAATTTGAGGGGGTAATCTTTTTCCTTTGTTGGTTTATGTCTCTTGTTTGGTCGATTGTGTGACTAAAGTTGAGGAGTTTAAATATGGGAATCAAAATACATCGTGCTGTAATAAGGTTAAATCGATGGAACTTTAAGTCTTGGCAAGATGGAATCCTAACACATTGTAGGTGGCTTAATCTTTTGCCATATCTCTATGGGCTAATTCCTAAACCTTCATCAAAATGGAAGAGAATTGTGTGGGGCTTTAAAACAACACATATCTTGGGATTAATTCATTATAATTGTGATATTGATACACTAATGGTCATTAATGATATTGAGATCCCTCGTGATCTTATGACCAAACTTTGGGAGATGTATGGAGACTCGAATGAACCTCCATTTCTAGAGGATCCTGTTGTAGATTGTCTTGTTCCACTTGCAAAGTTTCGACCTATTGATGATAAATAGCTAAAACAATTGCTGATTAGGAAATTTATGGTAGTTTTGATGACACAAAACTTTCTCCTTCTCCTCCTATAGAGACATCTATTGAGACTTCAGTTTCTATGGCTCCTAATCCAAATTTAGAGGGTTCATCTTCTTCATCTATGAGTCAACATCTTGAGGCTGAGGATTCTTGTGATCTAGCATTGGCAGAATTATCTATTGTTGCATTTGATGATGCTTGTGACTCCATAGTTTGGGTTCCTTGTGATTCGGTGCAACAAGATATACATTGTCTTCCAGATATGGCTACTTTGGATGGCTTCTTGACAGGTATTTTAGACTTGTTTGTGGAGTCTCATCTTGCAGATTTGGGGGACACCATTGATGAAATTCATCTTCTCTTTGATGAAGATGCTCCTTCTTCAGTTGTTGTGAGGGAACACTCTGACCCTTTTGTTCATTCTCTACATGATCATTCTTTGCAGTTTGGCGTGAGTGTGGATACTTTTGGACAACATTTGGAGGAGGCTTCTTTTTCTTTAGAGGGGATATCGTTCTCTTTGGATCATGTTCTACATTCTTCTCTACTAGATGTTGGATTGTACTCTTCAGCAATGTGGCCTAGAATGCCTGTTTGGACTGTATCAAATTTTGACATCAACATGGAGACACTTGAACATCATTTAGAGACATCATTCATCCTGCATACATTCTTGGTTTTGTTTCTTCCTAAAGGGAGGAATGTTGTTGGGCGAAATTGGATCATCTTCAGCATTCAATGTCGAGCTTCTACCATCATTGCAGGAGACTCAACATGGAGGGGGGGCTGCCTTGTCTCTCTTCTACTTCTCTCTTATGGGGGGTCTTTTTCCTCACATGGGGTTTTTACCTTCTCATGCATCATTGAGAGCATTTCATTTATTGTATTTCATCTCTCTTTTGGGGAGGAGTTTTGTTCCACTGGGTTTTCTCCTTTTCTCCATTTGTGAGATATTGCATTGCATTTGTACATGGTTACCTAACATGGCCTAGTAGTCAGGACCCATCTTGCATTGTTTGATTCTCCCTCAGTTGCACTTAACGGGGGGTGTTGGTGTAATTAAATGTTTTTTACCTTGTCCTAGGTGATAATTACACCTTAGTTAAGTTTACTTAGAGACCACATAGGAGTTGTTGGAGAATTTCCACCTTTGGTGGACTTATCATGTTATCACTCTATCACCTCCACCTTTCATGGACATATCATGTGATTAGGTTTCCACCTTTTGTGGTAGATCCACTATTTGTGGTGGTTATCACATTATCACCTTTCCACTTTAGGTGGAGTGATATATTTTCATTGTTGTCTCATGTCATAAGATTACAACACTTGTCATAATCTTATGCACTCCTATGTTCTCACCTTGGCTATATAACCAAGGGGTCTCTCATTGTAAAATCAAGCAATTCCATTATCATTGACATTGAATATAGTTTATTCTTGTCAAATTATTTTCTCTCTTCTTTGTGCTTTCTATTTGGTCGATAGATCTTGGAATCCATAGCCAATTCTAATAGCTATTGTAGATGGGCCCAACTTGATCTTGTAGGATCAAATGAGAATTTTCTAAGTGTCACGATGTCCGAGTAATAGCATCCTGAATTTTGCAGCCATTTTGCACTTTGGACCCTTAAGGGATCGATCCGGTTGAACGTAGCTCAAAGCAATTCCACGTGTTTAGGTGCAAAAGAGGACCATGTATAGCGTAAAAATACCCACCAAGATGCATTGGAACAGTTTTTTGATCACATGAGCTACAGAATGAAAGTTGCACCACTTTGCAACTTTCAACTACTTGCATTTGACAACTTTTTCCTCGAGTGAAAATTTGCCACCATAGGAAAAAACCTCTGAGATAGAAAAAACCAAGAAAGGTTATTTTAGAGGGGGCCAACATGATCTCATAGGATCAGATGAGAAGTTTCTAAGCATCACGATGTTTGAGTAATAGCATGTTGAAGTTCGCAGCCATTTTTTACTGTGGACCCTTAAGGGATCCATCCGATTGAACGTAGCTCAGCGTGATTCTATGTGTTCGAGTGAAAAAGAGGACCATGCCTAGTGTAAATGTACCCACCCGGATGTGTTGGAACAGTCTGTTTGGTCACATGAGCTGCAGAACAAAATTTGCACCACTTTGCAACTTTCAACTACTTGCATTTGACAACTTTTTCCCCAAGTGAAAATTCGCCAGCAAAGGAAAATGCCTCTGAGAGAGGTTATTGTAGATGGGCCAAACATGATCTTGTAGGATCATATGAGAAGTTTCTAAGCGTCATGCTATCTGAGTAATAACATGTTGAATTTCATAGCCATTTTGCACTTTGAACCCTTAAGGGATTGATCCAGTTGAACGTAGCTCAGAGCAATTCTGTGTGTTTGGGTGGGAAAGAGGATGGTGCCTAATAGAAAAGTACCCACTTGGATATGTTGGAATAGTCTATTTGGTCACACAAGTTGTAGAACGAAAGTTGCACCACTTTGCAACTTTCAACTACTTGCATTTGACAACTTTTTCCCCGAGTGAAAATTCGCCAACACAGGAAAATGCCTTCGAGATAGCAAAAACCGATAGAGGTTATTGTAGATGGGCCCAACATGATCTTTTAGGATCAAACGAGAAGTTTCTAAGAATCACAGTGTTTGATTAATAGCATGATTAATTTTGCAGACATTTTGCACTTTGGACCCTTAAGGGATTGATCCAATTGAACGTAGCTCAGAGCGATTCTGCGTGTTTAGGTGCAAAAGAGGACCATTTCTAGCATAAACGTACCCACCCAGATGCGTTGGAGTATTTTTTTTTGTCACATGAGCTATAGAACAAAATTTGCACCACTTTGCAACTTTCAACTACTTGCATTTGACAACTCTTTCCCCAAGTGAAAATTCACCACCATAGGAAAATGCCTCTGAGATAGCAATAACCAAGAGAGGTTATTGTAGAGGGACCCTACATGATCTTTTATGTTTAGATAGAGATTTTGTAATCACCATAGTTTACGAGTAATACCCTATCAAATATTGTTGCCCTTTTGCACTTTGCACCCTTAAGGCATCGAGTCGATTGAACCATAGTAGTTGTTTTGTTGAATGTCATACCCTAAGGTATGTTAGAGATGACCTAGGTTGCATCAATTTCTCTGAGGCATACACTACCCCTACCTTGTCAACCCTAAGGAATATGATTTTAGGGGTACTCTCGATGTTAGGAGTAACGTATAATGAACCATACCCAAGCCCTTGATATTTTTGTCATTTCTCTAGAAAAACAAGTTATCTTATTCCTTGTTGATGTAGACCAAGGCTACCATGTCATGTGAATTCCCCATGTTCTTAATGAATTGGAAACCCTTACCACATTGATCTATTGGTAGGGTTGCTTTCTCTTTCTCATATTGGTACAAAAATTTGGAGATGTCTACATCGATAACCTCTTTGTTTAGCTCTACCCACTTGGAGAAAACCATGGGTTCAAATTTGATGATAGTGTTAGCAATTAGATATGCACCCTTTCAGATTTGTAGAAAATCCTGACTATCTGTTGCAACATTGAAACTCTTTCTAGACATGGGTGGTCTATAAGGAAAGAGAATATCTAGAGTGAGTTGGTTGTCCGTATAATTATCCTATTCTAAAATCTTCTGGGAAAAGAGAAAGAAAATAGAACTTAAAAAAAATTATGATCTTGCAATGAATTTTTAATATTGAATGATGAAAACTGACTCTTCTAGACTTCCCTCACAAATAGTGCTCAGAAAAACTAACAATGATATCACAACCTCTCACAAAACAAACTTGCATAAGTACTTTGCATGAAGGTTTATTCCAAACACAAACATGCAACCTGTAATTTGCACTTTTCTACATCAAATTACAGCCTAGGACATAACAAGGATCTCAAACTAAAAATCACAAGTATAACATCAACTGAACTGTAATGGACACAAAATAAGATAGGTATGAATGTTGCTCTTCTATTCACCATAGGATTATGCCAAAAAAAAATAATCTATCTAAGTACAAAAAATAGTTTCAGCTCAAAAATGTGTAAGAGCCAAAATAGACTGCACTCCTCCTCAAAACACTAAGTTTTCTCCAAAGAGATATTCCTCAAACCCTAATCCGAGCTCCAAAAAAAAGCTCAAGGAAAAAGTCCCAAAAACTGTGCAACAAGTCAGCATAAATGTGGAAAGTCGCACTTTTTGCATGCTTCAACTGTCTAGCCTCTAAGAAAAACAAAATGCTGCTTTTAAAGGAACGAAAACACCTTATCTCTCCAACTGAAAACTCAATTTCGACCAAGGAAAAAAGCTCAAACTTAACTGCTAAAAATAGCAAGAAAACAAAGCAATTTGTAAAGCATTGCTTTGCTTCTGCTTTACATGATGCAATTTTATAATTACTCTACTTTTGCAATTAAAGATTTCAAAATCTTTTGCAAAAAAGAATCATAAGGCTTTCTCCATTGTTTGAAAAGCAATATTGGTAACATTAAGGTCGTGGCTTATGCATGTATTATCTTTGATTTCCTTGCATGTTTCATTCTTCTGTATTGCTTCATTTGCACAAAATCATTGTCTCCAGACTAGTGAAAATATATCCCAAACTATGAACTAGGTCAGTAAAATATTTAAAGGGTTTTTTTTCATGATGTTTTCTAAATTCTGTACAAAATCCTCACAAACCCAGATTGTAATTTTTGAGATATGATGAAAACTCGACTGCTCCCACTGAAAAAATCTGTATTTTGTGTTTTGAAACAAACCCCCATGGGTATCTCCATTATCTGAAAGAACATGCTTATTTACACATTTTTTTTATTATATTTGGAATTAATGGAAAGACCAGTTGCAAATTTGAATGTTCGCTCATGTACTTCTGGGAACCTTTATAAAATGTGTGAAGTTAGCTCAAATTTGAAACAGGCTTCACGTGTCTGCATTTCTTTCTGTAAAATTCCTGTAGCTGCATGATTATTGCATCTTTGGAAATTGGTTCACCTCTCATTGTTTGTTCATTATGCCATGGGATGCTCTAGCAGAGCTGTATTATGTTGCATGAAGTTAGAAAGTTTGTTGCAGGAAGCTTTAAACAGAGATTTATTATGTTGTAGGAAGTTAGAAAGTTTGTTGCAGGAAGCTTTAAATAGAGATTTATTATGCTACAGGAAACTTGGATAGTTTAGATGAGCATGATAATCATACTTCTTTCTCAGCCCACTTGTAAAATTAAGGGGCAGCATGTCGGGCTCTACCCTTGTTGGAGCCCATTTTCCCCACATGCTTGGTCTTGTACTTCATTTGACTGTAAAGAATTTAATAACAAGTTCTAAAACTTTGATTCCTCTTTTCAAAGCATAATTGTCACTTAATGAACTAAAACGGAGTGCAAAATAACACTTAGGCATATTCAGAAATAACTGCAGTTCACTTTTAAATATAACAACATTTAAATTAGCTCCACCATTTGAGGTATAGCGAAAAATTTGTAACAAATAGAAGATGATTTTTTCTATTTGTTATGGTTTTCCATATGTCTTAGGAGAAGATGGGAGTTGTCCTACATAAAAATACCCTTTAAGACTATAGTCTCTACAACCCTTGTCTTGTCTTGTATTTGGACCTTGATATTTGGAAAGGATTTATGTGAGGTGGATGATGAGGCTAAAGTGGATGGATCAATATAGGATGATGAATGTGTGGCAATATCATTGTTAGGCACTTGGAGTATTTTTTGATATTTTTCTTCAAAGTCATGATAATAATGGAAAGGCCAAGGGTGAAGGGCAGACAATCAACTGAGAGGGGGGATGAATTGGTAGATCCAAACAATTACAATTGTTAGTTTATGTTCAATCCTTTAGGGTCAAAACAACCTTTTATTTTAAAGTTTTTAAGAGGTTAGTCTCTAATGCCTTGAATGAGTCAAATTCACATTCATGAGTAGGTTGTTTTGTTATGATTGAATTTAATAACGATTGAGTTGAGATGTTAGGGTTTTGTTACCTTTTAGGTCTCTTCTACCAGCTTTTCTAGCTTTCATGGTAGTCAAATTTGCTACAAGATTTGAAATGGAAGACTACAAAGAAGTTAATATCAGTTCTCGTAGGAGTGAAGTGATGGCATATGACAGTTAATTGGAAAAAGATAGCAGCAACATATCAAATCATTAAGAGATAACACAGATTGAAGAAACCCTAGATGTTCAGATAGAGGGACCATTCAGGATTTCAAGGAAGATCACTGCTAATAGTTGGTTAGGGTATCTGAAATTCCATCAGAAGGTTTTTTGAATGAGGTTAGATAGTCTTTAGATGAACATAATACTTTCTTTTGTGGCTTTTGGGTTAGATAATCTAGTGTTTCTTGCTAGTCTTCTCCACTTTCAAGGAATAAAACTAGAGCCAAGGATTAATAAATCGTGGTCATCATTTAGCAAGGATGGTGCAGCAGTAAATGGTGTAGTTTCTATAAGTGGTAATGAAGATGATGCTCTTTTTCGATATCCTTTCTTTGAGGTCGGTCACTTCCTTATTATGAGGGTATTGAAAAGATCCAATTTAGGAGAGATGGAATTGGATAGGAAACAAACAAATGTACTATGAAGGTAAGTAAGGTATGAAGACAGTCATCATTTCATCAAAGGATAATAGATTTAAAGGAAGGTTGTTCATTAAGACAAGCATCATTAATGTATGAACACAAGGGAACTATGAAGGGTCACTATACATGGCAATGTGAAAATGAAAAGGATAGATTAGAAATGAGTAGTGATCAGTTGTTAAGTATAGTGAGTGTATGATTATAAATTTCTTGACAATAAAATTCACTCACCATAGTCAATGTCCTATGACTATCAAGTCTATGTCAGTTAGTGTCTCAAGACTCCAAGAGCTATGGTTGTGTATGCAACAATAGGTCCTTATGAAAGTGGAGTCTTCAAAAAATATAATTAGTCAATGAGAAATATTACAATAGTGATGGAAGAACATCTTTGAAATATTCCCATTTGTCAATACTTGTAGCAATACATGCAGGGAAATAATCCTCCCATTTCCAACACAAATCATGAAATATATTTTACTTGAGAAAAGGACAGAAGGAGTTGATGCCCAGTTTCATTTTTCCATTCCACCTTAGTTGGCCAAACTATTTGCATTCCAAAATGGTTCAAAACATGTACATCCCCTACTCCCTACGAAACACATGGGTAGTAGCCTCTTTGTGGTTGTGTAGTATCATAGGAATTTGGTCCACAAAAAACCTGCAAAATCCTCTCAATCTTAGACATAGACTCACATAAAAATCATTAAAAGAGCAATAACTAAATAATGTTAGTCATACAGCTGATGAGACCTACTATCAACTTCATGCATTCTAGATAAGGAGGTCGATTGAAGGTCCTACAATGGTGATGTGCCCGTTCGCTACTTTATCATCTCTCGATGAACCTACATATAAATTTCAAATATATCACTGAGAGGCTTAACATAAAATGTGTAGCATATAAGAATCCGATAAATCTAGGAGATGGAAAAGAAAGAGAAGATTGACAACCAAAACATGCACCAGCAACCGATGTTTCTCATACCACTGAACACTTACACCAACAACCGACGATGTTCTTTTCTTATATACTTTGACAAACATCAGTATTACCAACAGTCAGAATCAGAAAAGGATCAATGACAGTCGTAAATGCATGTGTAATCAAATAGTAATCGTGAAAAAGCCTTATTGCAAGGTGTTGGTCCAAAAGAGTGATCAATAACATGGATTTACAAATTCAATGTGCATACTTACAAATCAATGCAAGGAACCATCTAGGTCTACTCTAGTCTTTATTGTGTCGAGTATTGCCTCATGGTCAGACTCACACACTTTCCACAAGTTCTTGTTTGTAACGTAGGTCTACCCTTTTATTTGATCAAATGAACATTGGTGGTGACAACAAGGTTCGAATAGTGAAGAATTTTCCAATGCATGTCAAAGTCCTCAAACAACCAAACTGCAACATTCTTAACTGGATACCTTCAAAGCCATGTTCCAGTAACAACCATTGAACCTATAGGATATTCTATGTTTTCTTCATCTATAACTGGGGACTCCAATTTAATTTTGGCCTCGATACAATGGCACAGGTAATAATATGTACCCACTTCATTGTCTTCATCTTCAATCATTGCATAAACATGCCCAACATTGATATGTTCATCTTGTTAGATTTATTTACTAAGCAACATAATGAAAATTGTAAGTAAGATATATTACTTGGTTCTAGTAGGTCTGATACATGATCAAAGTCAATGGATGATTGCATCTCCATGATTTGTAGAGCCATCAGGAGCTGATAAGTGTCAAGTGGGGTTAGAACTCTTATAGACCATTCATCAACCCACTCTTTTGACTCACAATCATTCCATGATTGAAGTTTACATGCATAACAAAAGCATACCATCTTCCTTGTATGGATAGTCCATGTACTTCCATTGGAGCTTCTAAAAGAGTGTAGCTCACTCAATCCTGTTAGTGTACAACAATCCTCATATTTTGCAATGTTAGTATCATCTACTAAATGAAAAAATATATGAACTAAATAATTACCTTCACTACCTAGACCTATTGAACCATTGCACCACTGAACAATTGATCTTGCATCTATCAACTTTACACTATTTGTGTACTTTAACTCTTCTTGTGCTAGGGCTCTTTTGATACATGCACCTGCTCCATCATGCTCCCCCTTTCCATGGTCAACCTTTGAGAAGCTCCACATATGCTAAACACCACTAATCCTATGCATCCTGCTCAACCAATAAAATATTTTGGCGTTCTTGAGTTGTGATGTACAATTATCTAACCATACGATATGCTAACTAAATGATATGCCCCTGCTAGCCATATCAACATAGAACATATGAAAGCAACCTTGAAAAAACTATTTAGAATATGTGTGATCATCATTGATTTAAGAGTGATACTCCCTCAATACTTTCCTATTTTCCTTTGTACTATCATTTGCATTAATGAATGCTATATGTACAAATAGAGCAACCTACACAAGGTTTTAGTACTATGATTGCACCTCATTCTGTGGTTGTAGTGTGTAGTTCTCAGCGAATTTGACAACTGAAATGATATGATGAAGTGGAAATGTGTCCTTGCATAACTTGAACTATGGTTCCAACCATTGTGCTCTGTGTGTATGTGTTGCATAATCATAAACCACCCGATCATGAAAAATACCCATAAACTAATACACTAGAATCTTATCACTGACCAATTCACACTTCTTTGCTTCTTTCCCATCTTTTAGATTGTATGCCATTGTCGTATATTTTCCAAATTCCACAATTTTGTCTCCAATTGTGTGTGTACTAGCCATGTGTTGGAAAATTGGAAAATTTTGCATGACACAACAATGATCACATGTGCCATCCAAACATTATTTTTTGTAAAAAAATTGACCATCCTCTCTTTCACATAAAATGGAAGACAAAAATTTCCTTGATGATTTAGGTGGAGGCATTATGTTACATTCCTACAAAACATTGTCAATATGCATATCTATACATATACATCGATAAAAATCATAATGGTTAGAAAAATCAATATGAACCCTACAACAACAAGTAGTGCGTGTGTGATTTATTTTGACATAAAAAGGCTTTAGCATTTCAAAATACCTTTGACATATTTTAATTTCAGGAAACTTTTATACAAAATCAGCAAAAAATTGGGTTTGAGTGGTATCCAAATAATACATTGGATGTGGCTCATATTTTTTACTACCAATTATCCTTCTTACAACATCTCTTTGATTAGGAGAGGTCCTTGTGTTATCCTTCCAATAATTCACAATTAAATATCTCAAGCCTTGAGCAATTCTTGTGTCTTTCTATGGCACTCTACCCAAAAATGCCCATAACTCATTTCTATTTGGATCCTCCACTCTTTCATGCCTTCCTTTGGATCTCATTAGAGATGATCTACTTATTTTCAAAGACTTACTTGCCTTTGTAAGGTTCACCCTATTCCTTGTTTGACTGCTTAACAGTGTCATTGTCATCACACGTCATGTGGCACAACTATCCTTCGTGTGTGTGGTGGAACCTACACTCTCATATGCACTCATCAAGTTCTTTACAATTGAATTTTCACTTGAGTCATTCAAAACTCTTAGCCCAAGAGCCTTCATGGTGGGCTTAAATTTGATTTGCCTCATCATTTAAACAAATAGTTGGCATATTCCACCCTCACTTAGCTCACAAAAAAGAAGCTCCATCATATCCTTTCTTCATATCTTTGACATTTACGTTTTTGAATCTTATTAGGCATCCATTTCAAAACATTGGAATCAATAACAACCAAAAATGTAGGTTTTCTATGCAAAAATCTAGGAGGAGTTCTCAAATGTAAATTTGTGTAAATATTGGGAAGGTCAACAACATCGGGGATAGCTTGTGTGCCTTCAATTGGAAATGCAATTGATGACATACCTTGAGATTGACATGTAAACAATGTTGTACCTCCAACTTGAGATGTCGTTTGTGGAGTTCCTTCAAATAGAGATGTTTTTGCTGATTTACTTTCAAAATGCAATGTTTTTGATGGTGTGTCTTCAATTGGAGATGTGATTTATGATGTACCTAGAAAACCACATGTTGTTGTCAATGCGTCTTCAACTAGAGATGTGCATTGAGCTTCACCTATGGTTGATGATGTGCCCCCAAATTCTATATCCATTCCTATCCTTCCACGAACTTTCCTCATTCGTGCCCTTTTTTTTTCGAATTTGACATCTCTTAGATTGCATGGGAATTTGTGGTTGTATGGGCTGCAATTCCTTTGCTTCACAAGCTACATTTTTTGATTCTCTTCTCCTTGCATTTTTAACTGCACATTCTTCTAGTGTTATAGGCTTCAGTCATTTCCTCGGCATGACCTTGAATGCTACATGTCCAAAAACACACATAGAACAAAAGTAAGTAATGCATTTTACAAAATGATTGATGCAGAGAGGGGTGGAAACCATTCAATACAACAAATCAATGAGAATCACAAACCTAGGGTATAAATTGTTGCTACCTAAATGAAAACTAGAGACTCTTGTGTTTATTTTTCTCAAAACCAAATTTTTGATTTTCAACAAATTCATGAAGAATATGGATTCAAAGAAGGTTTTGTGATGCTATATCTTATCATTATTCACTATTTATTTGGCAATGAGTTTTTCCAAATTAGATGTAAATAATTTTTTTCCAAATTAGTTGAAAAAAGAATGAAATACAGTGAATTCCACTAGTCATGCTAGAAATGGACTACTATAAGCAATGCAAATAGAATTCATAAGTAAATTTGTGTTAAGTAAATGTCATGTTTTTATTTTTTTTGTTCTTCATACTCATAAAAATTGAACTTTTTAATGCAAATCCCATCTAATTCAATGTTGAATTCTAAGTCCAATTGTTATGATTAATAAAATCATTAAGAAAATTTAGTTTATATTGTCAAAAACAAACAAATATGCTAAATACAAATATTTAAATTTACCAAAATGAATATATTACCTCAGATAAAGTAAAATGATGTAGAAACTTCAAAATATCTTCTTCTACATTGTCTACCATGGAGATTGGTGGTAAAAAGGTGATGGATCAAGCATAGATTGGTAAAATATGAATTCAACTTTTAAAAAAAAGGCATTTTTGACTTGGATAAAGCGTTGAACCAGAAAAACATAGGAGAATGTGGGCCTGAATCATGGGGTCAACCCTTATTTTCATTGTTTCAAGGTAAAACCCATTTGGCGAGCACCAAATATGTTCCTCTAAAAAGGAGAGAATTCAAAGAGAGGGAGAGACACAAAGTGGGAGAGAGATAGAGGGAGTGAGAGAGAGAGAGGGAGTGGGAGAGAGAGAGATGGGGAGGGAGAGGGTGTGGAAGGGAGAAACCTAAGAGAGAGAGGCTAGGAGGGAGACACCTGAGAGAAGGAGAGGGAGTCAAAGTGGGAGAGAGGGGTTGGGAAGGAGAGACCTAAGAAATTAGGGTGGGAGGTAAGTGAGGCCTGACAGAGAGGGATTGTGAGATAAGTGTGGCCTAATCCCTCAACCCCTATACCCTGTCAACCCTCAACCCTTAACCCTCAACCTTTAAACCCTAATCCCTCAACCCTCAACACTTAACCCTCAACCCTTAACCCTTAAACCCTAATCCATCAATTGCCATACCCTCTTAATCCCTCAACCCCTCAACCCTCAACCATTAAACCCTAATCCCTCAACCCGCATACCCTCTTAATCCCTCAACCCTCAACCCTCAACCCTTAAACCCTAATCCCTCAACCCCCATATCCTCTTAATCCCTCAACCCTCAACTCCTTAACCCCTAATCCCTCAACCCTATACCCTCAATCCCTCAACCTCAGCCCTGCAACCCTCAACTCAACCCGGCCTAATCCATCAACCCCATACCCACTCTGTCCCTCAACCCCATACCCTCAACCCTTAAACTTAATCCATCAGCCCCCCATGGCCTCTTAATCCTCAACCCTCAGCCCTTAACCTTAAACCTAATCCCTCAAACCCCCTCCTAATCCCTCAGCCTGAACCACAGACATGCCAAGCCACAATCCATCAACCCCCATTCCCTCTTAATCCCTCAACCCTCAACCCTTAATCCTTAAAAACCTAATCCCTCAACCCCCATACCCTCCTAATCCCTCAACCGTCAACCGTCAACCATCAATCCTTAAACCCTAATCCCTCAATCCCCATATCCTCTTAATCCCTCAACCCTCGACACTTAACTCCTAATCCCTGAACCCTTATACCCTCTTAATCCCTCAACGCTCAACCCTCAACCCTCAACCCTCAACCCTTAAACCCTTAAACCATAAACCCCCATACCCTCTTAATCCCTCAACCCTCAACCCTTAACCTTTAAACCCTAATCCCTCAACCCCCATACCCTCTTAATCCCTCAACCCTTAAACCCTAATCCATCAATCCCCATACCCTCTTAATCCCTCAACCCTCAACCCTCAACCCTTAACCCTTAAACCCTAATCCATCAACCACCATACCCTCCTAATCGCTCAACCCTCAACCCTCAACCCTCAACCCTTAAACCCTAATCCCTCAACCATATCCTCTTAATCCCTCAACCCTCAACCCTCAACCCTTAACCCCTAATACCTCAACCCCTATACCCTCTTAATCCCTCAACCCTTAAACCCTAATCCATCAACTGCCATACCCTCTTAATCCCTCAACCCTCAACCCTCAACCCTTAAACCTAATCCCTCAACCTCCATACCCTCCCAATCCCTACCTCTCCCTCTATCTCTACTTTCATATCTACTTCTATCTACATATTTGTCCATCTATACCTATTTCTCTCTCCCTCCTTGCCTCCTCTCTCTCAATATCTCTACCTTCTTTCCCTCTCTACTTTTCTCTCTCTCTCTCTCTCTCTCTCTCTCTCTCTCTCTCTCTCTCTCTCTCTCTCTCTCTCTCTCTCTCTCTCTCTCTCTCTCTCTCTCTCTCTCTCTCTCTCTCTCCCTCTCTTCCCCCACTTTCTCTCTAACTCTCTCCTCTCTATCTCATAATTCTCTCTCCCTCCCTCTCACTCTCCCCTCCCTATCTCACCGATCTCTCTATCTCTCTCTCTCTCACACACAAACCTCTATCTCCCTTGCTAACACTCCCTCCATCCATCCTTCCCTCTCTACTTCTCCCTATCTCTCCTCTCCCTCCCTCTCTCGACCTCACCCTCCCTCCACTTATTTTTTTCTCTCCTCCCAATCTCTCCCACTATTGTCCCTCCCTCCCCCTCTTTCTCTCTCAATTGATATTTTTCTCTATCTCACCATTCTCTCTCTCTCACTCACACACACACACTTCTATTTCCCTACCTCTCCCTCCTCTCTATACTCTTTATCTCTCCTCTCGCTTTACCTCTCTATACATAGCTCTCCCTCCATCACTCTCTCTCTCCATACCTCTCTATCTCACTTATTCCTCTTTCCCTACCTCTTTCCCTCTCTACTCTCCATCTCTCCTCTCCCTTCCTCTACCTACCTCTCTCTCTGTCTCTCCATCCCTCTCCTTCTCTCTCACTCTCTCCTCTCTATCTCACCATTATCTCTATCTCTACCTATCACCCCCTCCTCTCTAAATTACCATTCCATCTCTCCCAGTTTCCCTCCTTCCCTCTCACTCCCTCCTTTATATATCACCATTCTCTCTATCACACTTTCCCTCATTTCCTCTCTCCCTCCTATCCATCCCTCTCTCCTTCCCTCTCTACCTACCTCTCACTCCACTACCTACGACTCTCTCCCTCACACATATTTCTCTCTTACTCTCTCCTTCCCTCTCTACTCTATATCTCTCCCCCTTCCCTCGCTAATATATTTATCTCTCTCCCCTCATTTCTTCTCCTCTCACTGTCTCTCCCTCTCACACACACTCACCTCTATATCCTCCTTTCCTCTCCCACCATCCCTCCACTCTCCACTTCTCTCTATCTATCATCTCTCTCTACACCTCCTTCCCTCTATATTTATCTTTATCTCCCCTCTCCCTCTCTTTACCCACTTCTCCCTCCATCACTCAATATATCAATCGTGTCTCCTCTCTCTATATCTCTCTCTATCTCTCACCTATCCCTTCATCACTCTGTATCTCACCTATGTTCCCCTACCTACCTAGGGTTGAGGTATTAAGGGTCAAGGGTTGAGGGTTGATGGTTTAATTAATAGGGTAGAGGGTAGAGGGTAGAGAGTTTAAGGGTTGAGGGTTGAGGTTTGAGGGTTGAGGGTTGAGGGTTGAGGATAGAGGGTATGAGGTAGAGGGTAGAGGGTAGAGGGTGGAGAAGAGGAGAGAGGGATAGAGATATATGAGGGTTGAGGATCTAATGTATAGGATAAAGGGTTGAGAATTGAGGGTATAGGATTTATGGTTTAGGGTATTGGGTTGATGGTAAAGGGTAGAGGGTAGAGGGTAGAGGGTAGAGGGTAGAGGGTAGAAGGATTAAGGGTTTAGGGTTGAGGGTAGAGGGTTTATGGTATAAGTTTAAGGGTATATGGTTGAAGGATTAGCATTGAGAGTCTAATTTATAAGGTAGAGGGTATAAGGCTTTAGGGTTTAGGATTTAAGGTTTGAGGATTAAGGGATTAAGGGTTGAGGGTTGAGGGTTAAGGGTTTAATGGTTTAGGGTTTAAGCATGAGGGTATATGGTTGAGGGTATAGGGTTTATGGATTAGGGTTCAAGGTCCAACATATAGGGTACAAGGTATAGGGGTTGAGGCTTCAAGGTTAAGGGTTTAGGATTGAATGTAGAGGGTTGAGGGATGAGGGTTCAAGGGTTATGGGTTGAGGGATTAGGGTAGAGAGTTTAATTGGGTTTAAGGGTTTAAGGGTTGAGGGATTTGGGTTGAGGGTAGAGGGTAGAGGATTTAGAGGTTTAGGATTTAAGGGCTAAGGGTTGAGGGTTGAGGGTTTAGGGTATAGGGTTGAGTGTTCAAGGTTTT